>OX030949.1:87194596-87794596 GCA_943735915.1 Pherbina coryleti
AGGGTCAAAACCAATTAATACTAACTGCAAACAACAATCGTAAATATAACAACGATATGATTAACAGTTCATTAAATTATTTTATTAGTTTCTTACACAGGGTGTTTCAGCTACTTTCTTAAAGATCACTTTGTGTTCGCACGAGAACTTTTTTCTAGGAAAGAGATATTACAATTATTTTTTTCAATTTGTTGGGTCCAAGTCCGGACAAAATCACAAGTCCGGAAAAAGTCCGCACATGGTTGAAAAGTCCGGACAATCCGGACTAAATCCTGACGTATGGCAAGCCTAGTTATATGGGAGGTTTATGTAATAGTGAAAGGATCACGCTCAGTTTTGGAAGTGCCATTTGTAATGATGATTTGAAGCTACCTACCAAATATCAATGAAATACACAGTACGAATCGAAAATTATGCCATTTTAAGCCATTATACACATGAATGTTATATGGGATGTTATATGGATAGGCGTGGTCTTTGATCGATCACGCTTATTTTTAATACAAAACAGCGTATTGACAATAGTAACATACACACCAAGTTTCATTCGCTTAGATTTCTGTTTGTCGGTAATCGAAATTTTAGCACAGACGGACAGACGGACACGACTAAATCGACACAGGAGTTGAAGTTGATCAAGATATGTTTGTACCAGAGATATCTTTTTATCTGCGTTATACATTGAGGAATGTATACTTCCCATATGAAGAAGGCATAGAGTAGGATAATCTTCAAAATTGTTAATGGTGGTTTTTGTAAAAGCGTTCATAAATCGTTAAAATATCAAATATGGTAGTTTGCGAAATATCAACTTACCCCGCTGCGATTTGTGGTGCATTGTCCATCACTTCATCGATGCAAATGGGCAGTGGCAGAATGGTGCGATTGATCACTAGACCCTTCATTTGTGCTATGCCATTGCGTAAGTCTTGGCTTTCCGTCTTCATATCATTGACAATCATAGAAGTCCAACCGTTCTGATTAACCGGATTATTTAGAAGAGGAAAGATGACGTCATCGCAAAGCACAGATAAATTCTCCAGAACATTTGGTAAAATGTCACCAATCATTAGAGCCTAAGAGAGTAGTAACGAAAGTCAAAATATGCGTTCGTTCAAAAAGAGAAGATCAGTTAAAACAAAAGAAAAAAAAGAAAAAAAATTTAAAACAAACCCCAGAACTATTCCTCTTAACTTAACTAAGAAAAACGTACTCGTCTTAGGAGACAACACATAATTATTATCAACAGGCTGTTGACAGTTTGCGTCTCGCTTCGACAAACACTGATTTTATATTTCCAAATTTTTCTATTCCTTACCGTTGACATGTTTTCATTCGTGAGAATAGTTGGTCGTTCGTGGCGTATAAAATAAACCATTTTGCTGCGTGCCCGCGGTGGAAAGTTAAACGCCGGTATCAGCAGTCCGGCTGAACTCATGAAGAAGATTAGCCGCTCCTGATAGGGTTCATTCAGAAAAACAACGATATTGTCCTATAAAGCATAGAGGGTAAAATATTTTAATAATGTGATATTACGATAAAACTGAAAATAGTAAAACTACTATATTAGAGCCAAAAACATTTTGCTCCCAATTGGAGCCACCGTGGTTTAGTTGTCACTGTATTTAAAGCCCAACAGACTGCGCTCCAAAAAATTAACATTTATACACAGCAGTGCACGCACGTGCTCCTTGTGGATTATAAGTCTGGAAAATAGCGTGCTGCAAATCAAAACCTTAACAGGTTAAGTAAAAACAAAAAAAAAAGTCAGTGGCACCAATTTTAGTGGTCGAACTTGGTCGCACAAACTCACACAATCTCATAGACATCTGTATTTGTGTATGGCATAGCACATTTATATACATCCATATGCGTGCGTGCCCACATGTGCGTTTGAATTATGCTTGAGTTCATGGTCTACAAATACTACCAGAATTTCAAATTACAACAAAAACTGTCATATGCAATTCGAACGGAAACCAATTCTGGTTTAGCAGCAAAAAAAGCAGAAAGCTCAGTGATGACCATAAAGGTTAGCAGCACACAATAGCACACAAAGCACATTCAATTCATAATCCTGCTAATGATCAACTGAACGGAGTCACGCACAGTCAGGCAAATATTGTCAACACGCGAATAAAATAATATACTTTGTTTTTTGAAACCATGAACATTTCTTAACAAGAATAACATGTTTCTTTTCCTTTTTTAAAGGGAAAGGGTTCTTTTAAATTTCTTTTAAATAACATAAAAATTAAGTATAAAAATATGAATACAGCCATTTTCTTTTGTTGGTAAAAGAAGGTATATTATACAATTAAAAAAAAACAAGAAGAATTTGACTGTATCGTGGATACACCCGCAGGTTTTGACGTGACAGCGCATTTTTATCCTTGTTTTTATTTTATTACTTTTCCCCATCCTTATCCTTATTCAAAATATTGATTTGATTCATGCCCGCCTTCCTGACCTTACCTTTGTTCAAATAACTTTCCGCATCCGTGTCCCATTTCTTTTCCCAACCGTTGTTCTAAATCTTGTCATAAATGTATTCAATTCGTTATTCTATTCCTTGTCCTTTTCCCATTCTTGTCCTAAATATTGTTTTAGGTATGACTAGATCTTTGTTCTTATCCTTATCCTAATCCTTGTCGTAGTCTTTTTCCCAATACCTGTCTGAATTCTTGTCTGAATCCATGCCCAATTCCCTGCACCAATTTTTTGTCCAAATCTTTGTGTTACTCCTTGTTTATTTCTTGGTCCTTGTCTTTGTCAAAATCCTTACCTTCATCCTTTGGTATTTTGGCCGGTTTTGCTTCAATGTTCGACTCAAACGCATCAAATGAGTTCGGTAGAGTAGCCCTGTGATAGTTTCACCCGGTTGTAGGAGCTCATAGTACACCACGTCCAATTGGTCCCTCCAAATACAGAGCATGACTTTGCTACTGTGAATATTCGGCTTTGGCGTCGATTTTGGCATATGGCCGGGCGGCCCCTATGATTTTTTGCACTTGGGTTATCGTAAGGAGTCCATTTTTCATCATCTTCAAAATGTAGTTGGTTGCAACAGTGTCCGATTGGATAACTACGCCTGTTCTCTCGAGCAGCCTGTCCAAAGCCAGGATAAGGGAGGATGGTCGCAGACAACAGTTTCGCCCTATCCTGTGTAAATTTAGAGAGACTACCCAGATCCTGGAGTTGATCGCTCAATCTGGGGACCGTTTGACTAGATCAACAGTAGCGTATGCCTACGAGGGAATAGCAAAGATCCTTAAATTTGTTAGCATGGGGATAGTTTTTACGCTCGACAGACGTACTGTCACAGTCTCCACGGATACTTTTGCATTGTGGTTTCTGGATAGTCTTATAAGTCTTATAAGGCTGGTAAAACGATGTTAAAAGATGTCAAATTTGGGTACTCCGAGTGTGAAAAGTATATCTTAGTAGACTCGGAGTACCAGTTTGAAAAGAGGGACGAGAACAAGAAGTGTCATATTGGGTAATCCAAGTGTGAAAGGTTTATCTTAGTAGCCATCGAGTGCTATAGTTTCCCAGCCCGGGGAAACTATCGCAGGGCTGGCCCTTCGGGGAGTATCGTACTGGCTGTGGTAGTTCAATGTCGCGAACAGCTCAGTGAGATCGGCGTGAAGTTGCGCTGAATCAACCGGGTGGCAATGCACATAAATTGTCAGAGATGCTAGATGGGTCTCGATTCCCACCAATACTTGTAAATGGTATGCCAACTAATCATCCAAAATTGGTACTGTTGCGTTCCAGCATTGGTTGCTATCCATACAGTATATTTATTAATTCAAATATATACTTAAGTATGGTGTGTAATCGGTGTTGAAACAACTATGACAGGGAGTCTGGAGTCATGGAAGGGACGCTGAAGAGAGGTCGGATGGACGTTGTATTTGTATAAGCATGGTACTAACATCCTGAAGATTTATCTACTGGGCATCAACTGCATGAACCTCGACCCCATTGCCATGGGGCAACGTGAAATTAAGCCTATACGGCAGGTGTTCACGTTTCAAGGAATTTCTGTCCGGTTCGATTTAATAATAGTGATGCCATCTCAAAAAATTCCTTTTTGCCATCCTAAAGCTTTTTTGTTTTCACATATTTTGCAAATGTTTGAAACATTTTAAATAATTTTAATTATTTTGCACAATGTTTGTATCAATTGAACAACTAATTTTAAAAATGTTTTATGAAAGGTTAATAGCACATTTCAGTTTTTTTTAAAAAAATACTCTCATTTATATAGTCCTTATATCGTCATTACAAATGTTAAGTTGAAGGCCGGAAAATGAAAGCAAAACAAATCGAGCAACTTAGCTGCTTTTTTCTGTGATGGGGTAAACACGGAAGTTAATGCCTCTACGATACATGCAATTTTTATCAAAGTTTGTATTAAGAAATATTTATATTTTATTCTGACTAGTGTTCTTTCTTGAGAAATATTTATTTAATTTTAAAAAAAAACAATGCAGAAGAAAATTAGAAGGTTTTAGAATGTAATCCCCCTATAAAAAGTTTGTTTACTACGTTTTTTTTTATCAGTTTGACATTTTCTTCTTTCTCACAGCTGACGTCACAACAAAGATGGCGGACATGCGCATGGCGTAATCTATTATATATTATTCTCGAAAATCCGTGACGGAAAAACGTCAGAATAGAATCAATTCTATTTTTTTCTCCGACAGCTGGCGAACCTGTTGCATTTGTGTGTGTGTTGCATTTGTTTCATTCACACACCGAAAAGCAACGCTGATCCGACAACCGCTCCTATTCTGTACGTGTTTTCTGCGGATTTCTCCGAGAGAGGATCGACAACCGACATCCACTTTGGTTCTGCTCGGGCTCTGAGACTTGCAAAAACGAGAGCAAACACATGCGCAAAGCTGGAGTGATCTTGTTCAGAGTCAAGTAGTGGAGCACGTAATGCAAGCAAAAGAAGGCAAATCGCTGGGAAAATATATGGAAAGTTTTTGGAGGAAGGCAACAACAAAGCTGCACCTAATGGGACCTTGTCTACGGGAAAATAAGCCCAGAACTTTCGATTGCGGTGCCTTGTTTGTCACAAGCAACAAGAAGACGATATAAATAGGTCGCAATCGATACAGAAAAGAAAAAGACAGAATGTATTGTACATTTAAAGTGCGCAGTGACTTAAAAGAAAAGTGAATTCAAGACAAAGTTATTACAGAGAGTATAAGACAGTGAAGTGCAGCAGTTGGATCCAGTAGTATTCAAGAAAAATACAACGACCAGAGGAAGAGGAAGAGGAAAAGGAAGAGGAGGAGGAGGAGGAGGAGGAGGAGGAGGAGGAGGAGGAGGAGGAGGAGGAGGAGGAGGAGGAGGAGGAGGAGGAGGAAGAGGAGGAGGAGGAGGAGGAGGAGGAGGAGGAGGAGGAAGAGGAAGAGGAAGAGGAAGAGGAAGAGGAAGAGGAAGAGGAAGAGGAAGAGGAAGACGAAGAGGAAGAGGAAGAGGAAGAGGAAGACGAAGAGGAAGAGGAAGAGGAAGAGGAAGAGGAAGAGGAAGAGGAAGAGGAAGAGGAAGAGGAAGAGGAAGAGGAAGAGGAAGAGGAAGAGGAAGAGGAAGAGGAAGAGGAAGAGGAAGAGGAAGAGGAGGAGGAAGAGGACATAAGGCCCATTACATCAATACATATAAATATAACAGAATTGTAATTATAAATATTGTGTAATTTCTTCTAAAAAACCGTGGATACCCGCTGAGCTTAATAAATAAATAACTGGCCATTTCAGCCCTTGAAAGGACTTTGACCTAGCTTCTTATTATCAATTGTGTTGTGCGTGTTATTAAGTTTGTACACAATTGACCGAGAACCGGACCTACAGGTTTAACGCCGACTCCGAACGGCGATGAAAGGAATATGGTCTTGTTCTCAAGAAGCTTTTCATGGCATTTTGATTACTCTCTGAGGTTTGCCATTGTCTGCAGAGAGGTGGCGGCCGTAAAGACGCGGCCCTGTCGCTGCTGGGGTTCGAACCCGGGTCTTCAGGTTCGTTGACATAGAGGCCACGCACTTTTACCAACTACGCCACGGACGCCACTGAGCTTACCCCAGCAAAATAAAAGAACCAGCGGAGGTTCGTTACATACATATTTATGTTCAGATGAAAACATAAAAATTTTAAAAATGCTTAATCGAGCGTTTGTTGAAGGTTTCCACCATTTTTTAAATTCTCTCATTCCTGAAGCCTTTAAAAGAGATTTTTATCGTTATTGAATAATGTTTATTAATAATGTTTTTAAATATTTTTCGATGTTTTTTCTTATGAAGGCTTTTTTAGAGGTTCAAACATTTTTATGAATACCGTATGTATAATTATAAAGAATTTTTTAATATCTTTTTTTTCACCCGTTGCATGCTGTGGATTGCCTATATACGTAATGCAAACCGTCATACACTAGTTTAGTCCCTCGATTGTGTTCTAAAATCCGTTAAAGGGAAGTATTTATTCTATTTCTTTAATCCAAAATTTTAATCCTTTGGAAATAACATGACAACAAGCCATGAAACGATATTCAAGCTGCTCGAATTGTAATTTTTTGCTTCTTATTTTTCATTTTTGGTCAGTACAGCTCATTAGTTGCAACAAATGCGGCATTTAATGCGGATTGGGTTGCGTAATTTTGATTTACTTGCTGCAATTGCACAAATACGTAATGGCGTAACGCATTGCAGCAGTGCTTTTGTGCGTGGTCAGCATGTGTTGTAGTTGTACCGAAATTATGTGAATTTAATTACATTGACTGTCGCATAATTTTTGGATCCCATGCTGGAGGGAACAATTTTCGAAATTGTTTGGCTGTTCATTTATTGAAAAAGTTTTATATCTGAAAACTCGAGATCTAATTAAAGGCTATCTGACGTGTTATAATTAGTTCGTTTGAAATGGTAACAAATTTGTTAGGAGCTTCTATTAAGAACGCCTATCGTTAGGAATTTGTGTTTCATTTTATCTGCAAAGTGTTTGTAAAACAAGATTTAATCCTTCCAATACTCATGCCATTATTTAAATTTAAATACAAATTTAAAACCATTCAGCAATTCAACCTGCAAAATGCCTTTGAAATTTAGTTGCTGTCCACATTAAGCAGTTATATTCTCTGTTTACGAGGACTGCCTTTTGTAGTCTTGCGCTTCGACAACACTAAGCATTGCCAGATGAATTTTAACAGTTCCATTTGTAACTTCGGCATTTTCTGGCATAAACGTACTCACAACGTTTTGTTGTATTTGCGCTAATTGTGTTGTTTACAGTGGTTTGCAAATTGTATTTCAGAAAAATAAACAAAAAAAAAAAAAAAATGGAATTTACTCGTGAACATTTTTGGGTGATGCTTTTTTTACGATATTCGACTTGAATTGACAAGAAAAGAATGCATCGATCAACTAAGTTAAACTTTTGAAGATGAAGAACCACACCCAGCGTCGCTCGCTCAATGAATTCGAGCGTGGTCGTCAATATCTTCAAGACGTATTTTGTATTTTTTAAACAAATTCAAATTTTAAAAAATTCACCACAGAAGGTGGAAAAAAATTGTAAAATTTAAAAATTGCTATTTATATGATATCTTTAAATGGGTTCTGTAGCTCAGAGCACACGACGATTACTTTATAATCGTAAGGTTGAGAGTTGAAGTCACGATAATGTCAATGAATTTCTCCAGTTTTTTTTTTATTATATATTGAACCATTTCGATTCTTAAAACAAATTTTGTACTGATAAAAACATAAAACCTTAAAAATCTATTGTCAAATTTTACACAAGACTAAAAACCATAAAATAATAATTTAAGTAAAAAAATTGTTTAATATACCATGTTTTTAAAACGAACTAAAAAGTATAAAATAATTTCTGCTAGAACGAGGCTTTTGGATCTCATAAAAAAGTGACGTGAAAGCTATATTAGGAGTTAAGAAAACCTTGGTTAAGAAAGCATTTGTCCACTAACATATTAAAATTTGTAATTTTTAACTATGATTTCTCAATAATTCGTCAAAGATAGGCATATATAGGAACATTTTTAACAAAAAACTCGTCAGCCTTGATAACTTCGATAACATTAAAAATGAAGATCTTTGAAACCCAATTAGAACTTTCTGGACTGAACGCAATAGATGGCTGCAGACTAGAATCTGCCATCCATGCAAGGACTTCTATCTTGACAGTCAAGGCACCTGAGTTAAGAAATCATTTGTTCACTAACGTACTAGAATTGTTAATAATACTCCTGACTATTCTCTATAGAATGTGGGGGTTTTGTAGGGGTGACACCACTGGTTTCCGCCCCGGGTGTCACCAAGCCAAAGAACGCCACTGTGTGGGACACAATAAGCAATACATTAGCAACAAAAAATATTGTTGCTCGTTTTTTTCACGAAGAGTGCTCTTTTTTCGGAATACATAAAGATGCAGTTAATTCCTGAAAAACTGTACAAAAAGTTATTTCTTTAATATACTCTAATCGCAATGGAAAACAATGAAAAAAAAAGATACAGCAGTTTCGACTTTGTCGTATCACAAGACGTAGAATTATTCAATTCGCTTTTGATGACATCTTTTTTAAAAAATCCATTTTGTATGGGGGCTCCCATACAAATTTTATGATTTTTGTATATTTATTCCATACACCTGTACAGATGACCTTTAAGGGAGTGCCGGAGAGGGTTAATATGCATGAATGACCCCTATTACTTCTGCAAAAGAAACATTTTCCCCTTAGACACCTAAATAACAAATTGAGTGCTCTCGAGTTGCAAAACATGTCCCGGAACTATATAGTTCCGCAGTTCCATTTGATTGAATGAAACTCATGCAACTCATATTCAGCAGATACAAGAACCATGCGCAAAGCAGACGGAAACATCGGCTTTATATTTCATGTAATTGTGTAAAATTTATATAAGTTAGAGAGTTCAAAAATGAATTTTTCTGCCAGTGAGGATCAAGCAGACCAAAAAGTACCAACATCAACATTGTACAATCAGTACTTTAGGCACACCAAAGGCTCAAAGTGTGACCTGAAAACGCTATCAACTGCTGCTTGATCACTATAGACCGCCATACTAACCTCTGAGAATGACGTATACTACGTCAAAAACACGTCTATATTGTTTGCATCAAGGTATATTCAACAATGTAGTGTTAATTGTTAGGAGTTCCTAACAATTATTGCTTTGTCCATAAGGGGAACAAAGCACTCTACTGCGTTTTGGGAGCGCTTCAAATGCGCTAATGAAGCGCTCCGTTTCCTGCTGGGAAGTTTTTGCGTTACTTTTTATTGCATGAAGCTGGTCTTGCTGTTATAAGTTCAGCAGTGTGTTGTTACTCTCGTAATGTTTTACTTTCGCATAAAATAGAGTAAGAGTATGTTTACATACAAGAACTTTGGAAAAAAGGCGAGAGTAAGCTTTTTATCCGACAGAAACCGATTTTATACCAGTGTTGCCAAATGCCTCTCACCATTTACCCCTAGATTGGATTTCAAATCCCCCTACAATTCTTCTAAAATTTTTTTTTTTTTGAAAAACATACAAAAATATAGTTGCAAATAACTTAAAATTTATTGAGTTAAAACTTCAGCTTCAAGGGGTAGCTGAAGAGTAGCGTAACTGCAATGCAAATTGCTAATGTGTTCCTATGTATTTAAAGGGCTGAGCTGTTGGACGTCTTCAACAAGCTGAGGAAGTTGCTTTGTAGCTTTCAATTGTCCAAGCTGAAATTGACCTTAAAATTTAGTTTTACCTTTGAAAACAATCTCCCATTTTTTTGTATATTTTTTTGGGAATATCTTTTCTTTTCGTCAGTTTTCCCCATACTTGCTTTATTTTTAATATTTACCCAGAGTTGCAAGTTAAGCGCGAAGCGACTTTAAAGTGAAGTGGGAAATGATTGGTAATTTATTTTAAATGTTGCCAATTCAGCTGTTTTTATAAAGTGTTGCCGAAATTGCTTTTTACACAATATGGAGGAAAAAGTATTTTTTTAATTTTTTTGCATAGTTTTAAGGAAAAGTAATAAATTTTTTTTTTATTTTAAACTTTTCAAATACCCCTAAAAAACCTCTAGAAAATTTGAAGTCACCCTAAAAAACCCCTAAAGGTTTATTACCACTAAAACTCCTCAAACCAGTTAAAAAACTCCCTAAATCAAGGGGGTATTCCCCTAATCTGGCAACACTGTTGTATACTTATGCAGGGCTCTAGTATGTATCATTATAACGGGTAGGCAAGTGCTCACACTCGCCAGTGATATTGTGTTCCGCTACAATCTTCAAACATTTGTTTGAATAGAAATAAAGTGAAAAATAAAAAAAAAACATATTTGTGGATGTGTAGCCGAGGTATTGACCAAAAAAGGTGTAAAGTGGTAAAAAGGCGACATTTTAACGATTTTGAGGCACAATATGTAGATTTTTCGGGTAAGTTTGTTTTGCATTTTTGACGTGACGAAGTTACGTTGTACTGCTCAGGTTTCCAAAAAAGTTGAAAAATGAATTTTTTAAAAATTCATCTGCGATGCATTGAATTGTTACTTGCTGAGTATAAGAGCTATGATTCAAAAAATGCTACGACCGTAAAGGTTAATTCTTTCACTTCATTATAAAAACAAAACAAAAATTCAAAACATCATCGGGTCGCAGGGGGAACTTTTTAAGCAACACAACTGAAAATTTGTTACATGGAATTATTACTCGCTGAGTATTAGCGTTAGGATTAAAAATACAATACGCCAATAAAGGCCTACTGTAAGCCCTCACAACAAAATTAGACAAAAAATTTCTGACATCATGGGGACGCTGAGAGAGCCGCTCAAAGATCGATAACGCAACATTCATGCAGCGGCGTTGCATTGAATTTTTACTCAATGAGTATATAACATACGATAAAAATTTAAAAAAGAAAATTAAGTTTTTATACATGGCTTTAAGACAAAAATAAAAAAAAAAATTCCGGCGTCGTCAGGTCGTGAATATAGCAGCTTATGTAACAGAAATGTAATATCGTTGCATGGAATTATTACTCACTCAGGAGGAGTGCTACGGTAAATTTTGTTTTACGACAGCATGGATGTGTTATTACGCTTCACAACTAAATTACAAAAAAATTTTTGTTGTCATGATTTCAGGGATGCAATCACATAATGCAGTAAAAATGCTACAGCCATGAAAATACGTTGCATGGATTTTTTACTCTGTGACTACTAGTGCAACGGTAAATTTTAAGGAACGAAAACGAAGGTGAGGTCTTCGGGCATATGACAAAAATAAAAAATAAAATTAAGGGCGTTTCAAAAACTCTCAGGGAACCGCCTAAAGTGAGGCATATGCATCACTTTTGCTGGATTAATTGAAATGAGAGCACAACCCATGCGGAAGCAAAAAAAAAGCTAAAAGAAAAGCACCAACTCCAAATCCAACAACAACTCCAACTCTAACACCAACACCAACACCAACACCAACACCAACACCAACACCAACACCAACACCAACACCAACACCAACACCAACACCAACACCAACACCAAAACCACCACCAACACCAACACCAACACCAATACTAACACCAACACCAACACCAACACCAACACCAACACCAACACCAAAACCAACACCAAAACCAACACCAATACCAAAACTAACACCAATACCAACACCAACACCAACATCAACACCAACACCAACACCGACACCAACACCAACACCAACACCAACACCAACACTCACACCAACACCAACACCAACACCAACACCAACACCAACACCAACACCAACACCAACACCAACACCAACACCAACACCAACCTCAACACCAACACCAACATCATCATCAACATCAACATCAACATCAACATCAAAATCTACATCAACATCAACATCAACATCATCAACATCAACATCAACATCAACATCAACATCAACATCATCAACATCAACATCAACATCAACATCAACATCAACATCAACATCAACATCAACATCAACATCAACATCAACATCAACATCAACATCAACATCAACATCAACATCAACATCAACATCAACATCAACATCAACATCAACATCAACATCAACATCAACATCAACATCAACATCAACATCAACATCAACACCAACACCAACACCAACAACAACAACAAGAAAGTTCGTCACGTCAAAACCTACGGGTGTGTCCACGGTACAGACAACTCTTTTTTTCTCTAAATATTCCTTACAATATTCCCTATGATTAACAGCGAAACATCGAAAAAATGCTCAAAATCCACTTTGAGCCGAGCCAAAAAAGGGATGCATCGTAAATCTCTTATTTGAACGTAAGTACGCAAGAGTAATGATGCAAAATTTCTAGTTTTGACAACTACTTTCACAAGAGATAAACTAACCTGAGTCCCAAAATTATGAGTTGCACTGTAAGTTATTGTTATAAGTTATTGTTTCGAACAACTCCTGAAAGTAAATAAGCATCCAAAAGTAGCTGACCTTTAAATGCTTTAAGTTCCAGCAATGCTTTTAGCTCCCTCAAGGGTTCTTGGAGGGGCAAATAGAACCGTTAATTAAACAGGGTAAGTTTAAATTCGTTAAGATTTCATAAAGGATCATGCAGTAAGTCAGTCATCCCACTTCGGCGGGACGAGGTGGAAATATTGGTACTGGAAACTCTTTGCAATTTGAAATTGTCGAAATAATAGAAGCACCGGGGGCGGGGATAATTTCTGAGAAATTTCTGTGTTCCTGCATATTATTTACCTTTTTATCACTGATTTATTCAAAAGACTTTCTCGCAATTCATTTAAGTTTTCCATGCAAATTTGCATAAAAATTTTCACAAAAGCTAATTGCAACCACTTCAACACCTGAAGTTTTGACTAAAAAACAAACAAAAATAAAGAATAACAAAAATAACGAAATGCAATCAAAACAAACCGTATAATGTTTGGGTCACATTTGGGCATAAATTATGAAAAAAAAAAAATAAAAAAATTAAAACAAAAAAACATCCATACAATATAATAGCGTTAATATTAATTTAGGTTTTCCGTTTCCTTTTTACCCGGCTGCTTAAATACAAATTTGTAAGCGTGTGCAACAGTGAAAGTACCTAAAATTCAGAATTCGGACCAAATTGAGGTCGTGCGCTAAATGTAGCTAAATTAGAAAACAATGTGGTGAAAGGATGTGTTTTCGTTTTTTTTTTTGTTTTTCTTTTTGCTTCATTCTGTCAACATTTTTAAAATGAAAATGGTGCGAAACGCCTGGGAAAATTTGTATTTAGAACGGATATCCTGCTGGGCTGCTGAGTAGCAACTACTTCGAATGTCTCTGTTTGGTCGGACGACCTTGTGCACCTTAGGTCACGTGAACTCACCTTGAAATCGTATGTTGTTATCATTTTGTTCCATTTATCCTGCTTTAGTCGCAGCGTCTTCATGATGTAGTTCGATAGAAAATCCAAGCGCTCGTCCGCTTTGGGTTCCTTCTTGCCTTCATCACCCATTGTGTTGGCGTGGTTGTGGCGTGCAGCAAGCTCAAATACTTTTCAAAAAGGCCACGCCTTTTGGAAACCTCAGTGCTTTTTGTTGGTTTTAGTTTTAGCGCTGTGGTTTTGTTGTTTTTTCCTTTTGTTTTTATTTTATTTTTTTTTTGCGGTTTTATGAAGCTTAATTAGAATTCTCTTGTGTTGTTTTGTTTTTTTTTTGTTATTTTTGTTGATGTGTTTGGATTTGGCACCAGCCTGGCCTTCACTGAGTGAGGATTGTGTAGTTGATCCGCTTTGTCCTTTTTGCTGTTTTTTTTTTTTTTTTGTTTGTTTTTAGCTACGAATTTTAAAAAAGAATTGCCATAGAAAATCGGATTATGTTTAATGCTCTGTTTTTTTAAAGGTTTTTTCTTTTTATATTCATCAAAGAGATATAATGCATGAATTATGTTAAACTCACAATGGTTGTTTGGTTGTTTTTATAGATACTATCGTCGTTGGTGTTTATTTAAGAAGGTTCATTCCAAAAAACCTATTGTTTTTGGAATCTGTTTTAAGCAGTTTCTTGCAACGACTTTCTTAAAAAATGTTCCTTTTTTTTATAATAGAGTGAAAGTTTTTCAATTTTTGAAAACAGCTTGAAATATTTATCATATTAATTTTTTTTTTTTTTTTAAATTAAGGTATTTTCATCTAATTTTCGTGCTTCAAATAGAAGGTCTGTTCCATGGTATAATTAATCAGGTAGGTGTGACAGTTTTCAATCGAACATAATTGTCAAAAATCATACAAAATAAAGCAAACAAAAACAAAAAAAAAAAACAGACGAGTTTGACAATCCATGAACGATCTTGTGAGAAAATAGCCTGTTGTCAAACCTACCTGTATAATTGTATCATGGGTCTGTTCCTCTACTTTAAAGTTTTAGGTTAATTTACCAGTTTAGGTTTTAGTCCAAAAATGGTTCCCGTACCCGAAAAAATAGTAAAAGAGAGTACAATCGAGAGTGTAAAAAATGTCTCCTACCTGTCAAAAGGTGCAAGTTTTAGTCCGAGAAATTTCTTCTGGCCAAAATGGTAAAAATATCAAACTGCTGAAACTTAGCTGTTTACAAATAAGCTTTAAAATACATAAAAACTATTAGAATGGAAACCAGAAATTAGGTAAATTGAAAAAAAAATGGGAATTTGAAAATAAATATCAATATTGTTAAATATATCTATCGTTTGCACTGACGATGCTCCATATCAAACAACTGTTTGCACAATTTTCGTCCGAAAAGCGTTCCCGTATTTAATTTTGTACACAAGTACTCAAGGTACGCGAGCTAACTGAAGCTCTGAACATACCGAAAGGCAGTGTGGGAGCAATATTACAGGAACATTTGTCGATGAGAAAGCTGCTTTGAGAAACAACAACGTGTCGATGATTCGGAGAGCTGTTTGGCACTGTTTGCAAAGAATAAACATGAACTTTTGCATCGGTATGTGACAATGGATGAAACATGGATCCACCATTACACACCGGAATCAAAACGGTCGTCAGCTGAGTGGAGAGCAACCGATGAAAGCAGGCCAAAGCGACCAAAAACACAACAGTCAGCTGGAAAGTTTATGGCATCTGTATTTTGGGATGCGCATAGAATTTTGTTCATGGACTATCTCGAAAAAAGAAAAAAAAATTTACAGCACGTCGTACAGTGCACGCAAAGAAAAAAAACGTTTATCGCCAGTTTGCCGCAAACGAACTTCGTTTGTCGTGCTTGAAATCGTTTATTGCAAACGTTTCAACAGTTGTCATAAACGTTGAACGAAAAATAAACAAAATTTTCAGTTGTGAGAAACGAGTCATTTAGTTGCAGGAAATGAATTTCGTTTGTCATAAACGAGTGATTTTTAAATTACAGCAATTGAAAACTTCGTTTTTCCCAACTGAGAATTTTGTTTATTTTTCCCTTCGTTGTATAAACAAAACGCTTATAGTTCAGAGTTACTTTTTGGACATATTGTGACTATATAAGGAAATTGGTAGTTTGCTTAATACGCGGACGGAGATAACACGGCGGTGCGATGAGTGCAATCCATAAGAAGACGGACGGACATAATGAGAAAGATTATTAATATAATAAATTGTACTGACCGAAATAGCTTGCGGTATATATATATAATATATATATTTTCAAGTTGATGACAACGGAATTTTCGTTTGCGGCAAATACAGCTCGCAAACGAAGTATAGTTGGTGAATTTTTCAGTTGTGGTAAACGAAAAATTTCTTTGCGTGTGACTGCTGTAGCCGAGAGTGTGAGTTCATGAATTCACGAACATCAACTCGGAATCGATGTCAACAGTTCAACATTTCATGCACTAGCCTGAGAAGAATTCTGCACAAAGATCTCGGATTATTCGCTTACAATGTCCAACTAACTCAGCAATAGTTTATTGTTCTAGAGCTACTTGAATTGGACAGCAATTTTGGGCGAAAAACCATCTTTTCTGATGAGGTGCATTTTCATCTCGGCGGCCACGTTAACAAACACAATTGCCGCATTTGGGGCTCGGAAGACCCACACGTTCTTATTGAGAAGCCAATTCGTCCACAGAGAGCGACAGTTTGGTGCGGATTATGGAGTGATGGCATCATTGCACCATTTTTCTTCGAAAATGAGGCTGAGAACAATGTTTCGGTCAACGGTGGGCGTTACAGATCCATGTTAACCGACTTTTTTTTTACTGAAATTGAAGACATGAATTTGTACGACCTCTGGTTCATGCAGGATGACACGCCATGCCACAATCGATCTATTCGGCACTAAATTACCAAATCGTGCTATCAGCCGTCTTGGTTATGTCAATTGGCCCCCTCGGAGCTGGGATTTGACCCCTTTGGACGTTTTTTGTGGGGAACCATGAAGGACCGATGTTATGCATACAATCCGGAAACGATTCAAGCACTTTAGGCCAATATCATCCAAACAATCCGTGAGCTACAGCCCGAAACCATCAACAAGGTCTTGGAAAATTGGAGTGATAGAATGCGCTATTGCGAAGCCAGCCGAGGTAGCCACTTGAACAACGTTGTGTTTCATAACTAATGAGAATGTTTGCTCTTACTAATAAAGCCATAATACATGGAACAAAAATGAATTTTATTAATTTTATTTCATCATAATTTTATAACATTACTTTTTTCATAAGCTATGATAGCCGTTTGAACCTTCATATTGTTTAGTTTTTACGTTTTTACTAAAAAAAATTTTAGTCTGTACCAAAATTAAGGCCCATTTTCTACGTGTATACCTTCAAAGCTCACAGCCAAATAGTTCTATAGCTTAATCATAATCATATCAAAATTTAAATATACCATTACAGATAATAGATTATTATCTAATATCGTATTATAGATTATTATATAGAATTGTGCTCATTGCGTTCAGAGCAGTTCATAATCAATGTTGCATGCCATTTATATAAAAAAAGGGCGTTTTATAATTTCACTATTTAATATTTTGAATTGAATCATGCTTATATCTCGATAAGGTTTTGTGTCCAACACTTGCTTTTAACTAGTTACGCTCAAAATAAAAGTATAAATTTATTATGGTGATTCAGTTCTACAAAAATATTAGTTAAAAATATGTTAGGAGGCAGATGTAGAATTATAATGGTTGCATGCAAAGCGATTTTATAGCTGCTGGTAGTAATTAAAAAAAAACTCCGTTTTAATAAGCAATCCTCTTAATATGCTAGATATGCAACACTTACTTTTCACAACAGCATCCCAGCTAGAACAGTAACTGTTAGCTAACTTGTTATTTAACGCGAGTCGTAACTGAAAATCTGTTAGGCCCATATAAAATTCTCCATACAAAACTCGTTATATTTGTTCAGGCGGTGGGAAAAATCTAACAAGTATTGTCCCATACGTGTGAGCTTGCATTTCGTTCTGGCACCCATGTTTTGTTCATTTAAAAAGACTAAAGCTGCACTCCACACTCCAATAGGATATTACATAAGAAAAATCATAACAAATGTAGGCTTTTTATTCAAAACACAGTTAGCGGCCGCCCGCTGCTTGCCCACCGTAGCGTAATGGTTAAAGCTCAGACCTTTAATGCCAACTTACTCTGTTCGAATCGCGAGTTCAAACCCTGGCTCAAACAAAAACACAAACTTTTTTTATTACTATTTTTTATTATTTTAAATCGTTATTTGCCTTATAAATGTTAGAAAATACATATTTAAATATAATTTTACATTTTTTTCAATATTAAAGTAAAAATAATTCATGAACAAATTAAAATATATTCGACACATAACATATTAATTTTAACTAAAAAAAGAAACTAATTAAACTCAAAACAATACAACAAAAACAGCACAGTTTTTTCACAGCACTTATTTGCAATATTATTTCATTTTATTTTGTTATTTTACATAATTTTATTTATTTTTTCGGAAACTTATTTGCACTTTATTTTGACTGTTTTAAAATTTTTTCGATTATATTTTGATGATAAAAGAGCAAGATATATAAGCAGATATAATTTTCCTTCTTTCACATAACATCATACCGTATGAATGTGTTAGTGCTCACAAAATATTGTTTCATTGTGTTCGTAAACTTGTTAGCGCTGTCTTGCAGGGATGCTCTTGCTCTTACGGTTTCAATAAAGCACACTGAAAACAAAGTAGTGCTAAAATAGGTTTTTGCAGAAATCTTATACTTATTAGAGATTTTTTCTTTGCTCTGATTTATACTGCGAAATGAAATAAATGTGTAGTGGACGGATTATAAAAATTAAACACACTGACAGATGGATAAAGTGAAATACAGATAAGCAAATGGACATGTAAGAAGCTGAAAACAATCCATTTTAAATTTTGGTTTGTATATCTCGGCGAAAAGAGCACAAAATTTTATAATGGGACAGCGATGGGTTAGTTAATGGGAAAATGATAAATGAAAATAAAAAAAAAACAAAAAATGTCATACAATGTTAGATTTGATTTTTTGAAACAAAGAAATTGTTATAGATCTTGAATGATTTTAACCAAAAATAAAAAAATTAAATCTAACTTCATGCCCTGCTAGACAGCGCTAACAAGTTTACGAACGCAATGAAACAATATTTTGTGTACACTAACACATTCATACGGTGTTATGTTATGTGAAACAAGGAAAATTATATGTGCTTGTATATCTTGCTCTTTTACCATCAAAATATAATCGAAAAAATTTGAAAACAGTCAAAATAAAGTGAGCGGTGCAAAAAAGTTTCCGAAAAAATAAAATAAATTTGTGTAAAATAACAAAATATAAGTCAAATAACATAGCATATAAATGGTGTGAAAAAGCTGTGCTGTTTTTATTTTGTTGTTTTGAGTTTCATTAGTTTCCTTTTTTTAGTTAAAATTAATATGTTATGTGTCGAATACATTTTAATTTGTCCATGCATTATTTTTACTTTAGTATTAAAAAAATTGTAAAATTATAATTAAATATGTATTTTCTAATATTTATAAGGAAAATACCGAAAATAAATAATAAAAAATAGTAATAAAAAAAGTTTGTGTTCTTGTTTGAGTCAGGGTTTGAACTCGCGATTCGAGTAAGTTGGCATTAAAGGTCTGAGCTCTACCCATTACGCTATGGTGGGCAAGCGGCGGGCTGCCGCTAACTGTGTTTTGAATAAAAAGCCTAAATTTGTTATGATTTTTCTTATGGAATATCCTATTGGTGTGTGGAGTGCAGCTATAGTCTTTTTAAATGAACAAAACATGGGTGCCAGAACGAAATGCTAGGTCACACGTATAGGACAATACTTGTTAGATTTTTCCCACCGCCTGAACAAATATAACGAGTTTTGTGTGGAGATTTTTATATGGGCCTAACAGATTTTCTGTTACGACTCCCCTGCAAGACAGCGCTAACAAGTTTACGAACACAATGAAACAATATTTTGTGAGCACTAACACATTCATACGGTATGATGTTATGTGAAACAAGGAAAATTATATCTGCTTATATATCTTGCTCTTTTATCATCAAAATATAATCGAAAAAATTTTAAAACAGTCAAAATAAAGTGAGCGGTGCAAATAAGTTTCCGGAAAAATAAATAAAATTATGTAAAATAACAAAATAAAATGAAATAATATTGCAAATAAGTGCTGTGAAAAAGCTGTGCTGTTTTTGTTTTATTGTTTTGAGTTTAATTAGTTTCTGTTTTTTAGTTAAAATTAATATGTTATGTTATGTGTCGAATATATTTTAATTTGTTCATGAATTATTTTTACTTTAATATTGAAAAAATTGTAAAATTATATTTAAATATGTATTTTCTAACATTTATAAGGCAAATAACGATTTAAAATAATAAAAAATAGTAATAAAATAGTTTGTGTTTTTGTTTGAGCCAGGGTTTGAACTCGCGATTCGAACAGAGTAAGTTGGCATTAAAGGTCTGAGCTCTAACCATTACGCTACGGTGGGCAAGCGGCGGGCGGCCGCTAACTGTGTTTTGAATAAAAAGCCTACATTTGTTATGATTTTTCTTATGTAATATCCTATTGGAGTGTGGAGTGCAGCTTTAGTCTTTTTAAATGAACAAAACAAAGGTGCCAGAACGAAATGCAAGCTCACACGTATAGGACAATACTTGTTAGATTTTTCCCACCGCCTGAACAAATATAACGAGTTTTGTATGGAGAATTTTATATGGGCCTAACAGATTTTCTGTTACGACTCGCGTTAAATAACAAGTTAGCTAACAGTTACTGTTCTAGCTGGGTCGCGTTAAATAACAAGTTAGCTAACAGTTACTGTTCTAGCTGGGTGGTCGATGATTTTTTATTAGTAGTATTTTGAAAAAAAAATGTATAAACAAAAAACGACTGCAATAAAAAAATTATACAGTTCGATGTAGAAGCATCAAACATTTTGCATGCATGAAATTTTGTAAAGTGTACAATTTTTCGTCATCTATTCAAGGAACAGGCCAGCATAAATCTCACCCATGGTATAATAATATAAGGTAGTATTGACAGTTGCTTGGGCAACGACCATTTGTCAAAAAAAATGTCTAGAAAGAGAGCGTTCAATTATTTCTTATGTTTTCGCCATTGTTTATGTTTCAGCGCTTGCAAATAACCAAACATTTTCTTACAAAATATTGCCTATTTTATTTAATCAATAGTGAATTATTATTACTACAACGAATATAACTTGTGAACTTTGTGTTATTAAGTGCAAACATTAGAAAAAATGTTGAAAACGTTCAAATGTAGCAACCTCAGCAGCTGCAGATGCATATGGACGAAATTAAAGAAGTTTCCAATTATTATTAAAACACCACGGCTGGAAAACGTTAAACACATATCACACATAATTTTTCCACAACTTTCATTATTATAATTGTGTATTTAGCGCACATATTTTGCGGAATTTATTTATTTTTACATTCGTTTAATTCTTGTTGCACGAACAACTGTTTTTGACAAATGGTCGTTGCCTTGTTGCTGAGAAAATCTATACTTGTCAATGCTACCTGTATAATTGTATCATGATCTCACCTGCTTGACGTTCGCTTAAACACCAGAGATAAAGAGATGGGAAACTTCGATTCTGCTGTCATTTTTGTTGATTTTGCGCCAAAATCGTGCTTGTTCTTCTCATTTTTTATGCACTCACGGATTGTGTATATGAGTTCACCTCAAGATTGTCAACTGTTGTTGTATCGACTAACAGCTGCTTTAAGTTAGCAATAATATTGTTTTATTTTCGAAGCTTAAATAAAAAGGCATTGGATATGGACATAAAATGAATATAAAAGAGGCTGAAACTTAATTTATGCATGCAAAATCTCTCAACTGATAACATATTAACTTAATATTGCCAATGAAAATGCCTTGAAAATTAAAAAAGCAACTCTGATCCTTATACCGTACACGAACCTTCAATGCATGTTGAGTTTCTTCACAGATTATACAACAACCAGCGTAAATTTGAACCAGCAGCTGACTTTATTTACTTAAGGCGCTACCCAAACTTGCAGTACAAAAAATAGGGTTTTTTCATGAATGCGAAAACTACTAAAATTTTTTAAACGATCGTTATATCATCTAAAAATACATACATTGAACACTTTCAGTTATATTTTTTATTGAAAAATATTGTATGGTCTTGTTAAAAATGACTTTAAAAAATTGTGTTTTTATTTTTGCGTTTTGCGGTGACCAACATTGTGGTGAACTGGATCACCTGAAAGAGAAATAGGCTAATAGATTTAGTTAAATAACAACATAAACTAGTATCTGATCGATTCATTTAAAAAGTATGCAAAGTATAGTTAATGGTTAAATTTTCACTAAAAATACTGTTGTTTTTTGGCTATAAAATGGCCGTTTTTTATCGAATGAATCTGCAAACTTTTAAAAAGATAGGTTCAGAATTTTCGAGTAATTTTTGTCACCGATTAAAAAATTACATTTCGAGAAATTACGATTTAAGTTTCAACTTCAGTTTACACGAAGGAAATAATTTTTAAACAATAACAATAAACAATAACATAAATGCAGCCATCTATTCAGGACCCATATGGTAGCTCTTCCACCGACGATGATTCTTATAAATTTCCTGTTGCTTTTCATTTTTCTCTCGTCGCAAGCCTCTCTGTTACTGCAATCGAGTTGTCGAACCTTCGAGCTAAACTGACAAATTTAAACAATAAGAGGCATCGAAAATTCATTTCTGAAAGTTGCAAACATTATATGAATGCCAGAAATACGAGGCACACGGACCTTTTTGGAGACGTATTACTTCGTAGATAGTTATACTTAAAAAATATGCAAGAACAAAAAAATCGATGAAGTTCAGAGTTACAAGTGTGAGTTACCCCTTAATTTGTTTATGTTTAGTCCGTGGTAAGTTTGTCTAAGCTCAGTGAAATTTTACACAGTGGTGAGAACCCAAACCAGCTGAATAACTCAAACTAGCACCCAAACTGGGTGAGTTTCTCAACAAAATGTACGACCACAACTATAATATTGTGTTAGTATTGACTTCAATTTGACATAAAGCAGGCATAGTGCTATCCCTTTCACATCGAAGTTTCCCATCTCTTTATCTCTGTTAAACACTGAAGCTTTGATCTTTCTGTACGCGAGATGAATACATATTTTTCTGCACTAACGCAATCTCAAGCGCGCTCTTGTGATCAGGGTTGCCACTCAAACAAAATTTAAGCTACCAAAATCCTTAAAAATTCTACCAAATGGAAAAAAATCTACCAAAAGAAAAGAGTTTCATACTCTTTAGAAAATAGTAGAGGATTATCTAGATGCCCACACTTACATCAACTATTTACTAAACTATCTAGATCGTTACACTTACATCAAATTTCAACTTAACTTCAAACACACGAAAATAAAAACTCATATTATATTACATTTAAAACGTGTCTTTAATAATTTTATTTAAAACAAAAATTCTTTAGCATAAAATACAAATTAATTTCTATAAAAAGTCATAAAATTTTCTGTCAAAAATAATGGGTTTTGGCTGCAATTTTTTATGAAGGCGAAATTCAGAGTTCAAATAGATATTTCGCCTTGACGAAAAGTTGCAGCAAAAAAACGATGATTTTTGAAAAAAAAAAATTCAAAACTGCTAGCAGGCAGAACACTGCTTTCATCTCGACTTAATAACTTGCCAAACAAAATTTAATCCATTATTTTCAAAAGGTTAACCAAAGGTTGTGATATATATTTTTTTTTTATATCTGTGAGTTCCATATGCAGAAAATGTTAAATGTCTTCAAAAATTAAAAGTCTACCAAAATCAACCAAATTGAAAAAAAAATAACCAATCTACCAAAAGCCGATTTGAATAAAAAAATCTACCACATTTGGTAGAATTCTACCAAAGTGGCAACGCTGCTTGTGATTGCATATTGTGAGAGGAGTACAGAGAGGAGTTTCCATTCCGCAATCCGATTAACCCCACGCAGTCGCAGCACGTGCAAGAATTGTGCCCACCCCTACCTTAGGAGATTAATACGGCAGCTACAAAGCGATATGTTGAATAATGTTGAATAAAAAAATAATGAAATAAAACATTCTCACAGACTTTTTTGAATGTTGATTCAGAAGAATATAAATAGAAAACAAAAGTGGAAAACAAAAATAAAATTGGAAAAAATTCTATATCAATATCGACATCGACATCCATATCCTTCCTTGATTGCATAAAAAAGGTACTTGGATTCTTGACTAATCGCTTCTTACGTGCTCGAAGATGTGACGGAGGGATTAATACCCCTGACGTAGCAGCTTCATACAAACAAAAATGGCATTTGGAATAGAAGGGTATGATCGCCGAGTCTTAATGGACGTGCCAACAAGCTATCTTGGAATGTGATCGCTTTTTCTACTGGGAAATTAGACTCGGTGTTTGTTCAAATCTTGCATTTTTTTTTATTTATTTTACATGAATTAATTTTCCAAACAAATAATTTTGTACGGACCACTAACATGGAGAATATACCAGAGCTGAACTTAAGTAGTTTTGGCTACCTTCTTGCGCTTTGACTTTGTCTTGTTGCTTTTTTGTTTTAACAGGACCACATTCGTTGGCTTGAGCTTCTTTTTGGAGCGTCTGACTTTGGAGCCATTCTCGAAGGCTCCTTCAGCTGTGCGAACGCTATGTTTACTGATAGCAGATTTTTTAGTAGTTTTCTTTTTTTTTGTTTTCTTACGCAATGATGTGGAAGTTTTTATTTTTTTGGTGGTGCTTGTCAATGATCCAGCCCGCGCACTGGGAATGCACTGTAAACTAGCAATACCACCACCTTCCTGACGCTTAATAACTGTCTTGGTTGTGCTCTTAGCTTTACTTAATTTCGATTTGGACTTGGAGGAACCCGTGGATTGTAGGGACAACTTCAACTTGCCACTCTTACGACTGGTCTTAAGTTTTTTCTGTGGTTCAGCAAAAGATTTGGCAGCTTTAGCTACCGACTCAAAGTTACCAAATATATCCAAGATGCTCTTGTTTACGTATTCTAGATATTTGATGGCCGAGTAACAGAGGCTGCATTGCTTGTTGGCATTATAGTTGGTGCGTAACAAACTCTCGAGATATAGAAAATTCTTGGCCATATTTTCACAGTGCTGACACTGGGATGTGGCTGGTTCTGAGGTTCTCAATTTGTTTGCTGGTGATGCTTGTGCATTGTTAGCTGCCTCAGATAGACCCATTTTCTGCCGAAGATTCGTTACCGAGTTCTGTGGCACAATAAATTTGGGTTCATTTTCCTCGCCCTGATCAACCATGCTACGTAATACCGAGATTTTACTCACTGGGGATTTTTCTAGCATTATTTAAAATTTTTTTTGGTTTTTTAATATATTTTTATGTAAAAAAGTTTATAAATGTTATTTATCGAATTTATTTGATTGAATTAAAATGATGTGAACATTTTCCGTAATTTTCTTTTGAATTTTGATAAAAAAAAACAAAGTAGGAAGCATAGGGTACGGAAAGACAATTTTGGTAAACGCTTGTGTACTTACTAAAACTTCTCACGTAACATAGCCAAATTTTAAAAGTAACCGTACTTGCCCATGTATGAGACCGCAAAAAAAATCGAAACAGATTCAATTGCTGACGATAATTTTTAAGGAGCAGCTCAAATGGGAGCAAGCCAGAGAGTTTGGAAGAAAATTGGAGCTGATAAGGCCAGGGCCTTCTGCTTACAAGAAAATTTTCAACATCATCAGTCACAAGAAAAACTCTGCCTGCTCAAAAATTTCCAGTAATGGCACGATCTTAACTGAAGAAAGTGAGATGCTAGAGGCGTTCCGACAGCATTACGTTAAAGTCTATGCGGAGAATGTTCCTTACAGACCTGATCTTTTAGAATTAAAATAATCAGTTGCAGCCAGTGCATCTAGGTTGCCTTCGTCAATTCTCATCTTTCGTGATGATTTCAATGCCTTATACAATGAGGACGGTTTCCATTTTGTAAATCCCAATACTGTTAAAGGAATTATCAAAAAGTTAAACAACAAAAAGTCGTCAGGCTTAGACAAAATTTCAAATTTTATTTTAAAAAGACTTCCTCCTTTAGCCATCGATTTTTTAACTATAATTTTTAATAATTGCTTAAATAATGGCTATTTTCCAAGTATCTGGAAAATCGCTAACATAATTCCGATTAAGAAAAAACAAGATAGTGTTGATGTAAACAACTTTCGCCTAATCTCTATGTTATCAAATCTTGGGAAAATTTTTGAGTTGATTTTAAAAACAAAAATGGAAATGAATTTAGGAGATGGTTATATTTCGCCTTATCAGTTCGGCTTCAAAAAAGGGCATTCTACAGTTCATTCTCTACTGAAGTATCATGACGACGTCATCCGAAATTTACGGAAAAAAACTTGTACTGTAGCAATCTCATTAGATATCGAAAAGGCTTTCGACAGAGCTTTTCATGTTGGTATCCTTCATAAACTTATTATCCTTGGCTTTGACCCCTTTCTCCTCAAGATATTTTTTAGTTTTTTCCACAATCGAAAATTTTGTATCCAAATCGGTAGCGAAATTTCTGAGCTTAGTACGGTCAATAGCGGAGTTCCCCAGGGTTCTGTTTTAGCTCCTCACTTTTTTAAAATCTTTCTTTGTGATTTCCCGCACGAGGTGCCTGGTTCAAGGGGCATCTTATATGCTGACGATTGTCTTATATATGCTCATCATGAGTCTTCAATTCTGGCTTTAAACATTGTTCAGAGACACCTTAAAACTATTAATGATTATTATGTTAACTGGGGCATTAAGATCAATGTTTCCAAGTCTGAGGCGATTTGTATTAGTAACGTATGTATTTGTATTGTGCCTGAAAGCAAAAGACTGAAGCTTGTTCCTAACGATTCTGAAATAGTTTTTAAAGACAACATCAAATATCTTGGTATTGTTTTTAATAAAGTGCTCAAGTTCAATAAGCATGCAAAATCGAATATAAACAAAGCCAATAAATTAATTGGCATGTTCTCAAAGCAGTTGAACAATAATTACTTGAGTCAAGAACTTGAGCATTCGTTCTGTGCTGCTCTATGCTTTCCCTATATGGTTTTCAATCTCACCGATAGTCGCCAAAGAATTGGATTTACTTGAGCGTAGAGTCTTGAGACGATGCGTAGGCAGGAATTTCGAATCTCTAACTAAGCGCTACTCTAATAAATTTATTTACAAAAAAGCGGGGATAAATCCTATCTGTCGCTATGCGTTATCACTGCAAAAAAAATTTATCTACAGAGTTTCTTCTCATGAAAATGTGCTTTTAAAAGAAATATTTGAGTTCCAACGGCACTTTAGCTGGTCCTCTATTAACTACTTATCTCCAATTGGAATTATAAATGAAGATATTGACACTAATTTGAATTTTGACACCCCTCTGCTACCTGAATTTTTTGCAAAATCTGTACCTGGCACACACAGAGGCTAATTTTCCTTTAATATTGCTATTCTTATTGTTGCATAATCTGAATTACTTGTGTTTGCATTTAGTTTTAGTGTAGTCTTAAGTGTATTTTTATATTGTTAATGTTTTTTTTTTTTTTTTTGTTGGGACAAAACGTCCCTATGCAATTGACTAGTGCCGGAAGCAAACACTGTATTATCAACAAAACAATTCTACCACATGTTTTATCCAAATCATTCTTAAGCAAGCAGCTTTTATCATTTTATTCCATTAGAGCAACACAACAATAGCTTTAAGTTTTGCCATGTAATTGAACTTTTCATTGAATGTATGAAATGTACATAATTTTATTGTAAAAGAAACGAAAGAAAGTCTCAATAAATTTACTTTACTTTACTTTCCGTATTTTTCTTTTGATTTTTGATAAAAAAAAAACAAAGTAGGAAGCATAGGGTACGGAAAGGTCTGCTCATATACACTCCCAAGCCCATACATATGTAGATAATTTTGGTAAATGCTTGTGTACCTACTAAAACTTCTTACATAACATAGCCAAATTTTAAAAGTTATCGTACTTTCCCATGTGAGAGACTGCTAAGAAAAAAATATTTTTTGCATACGCGTCCCTTACCCAAAGGAGACATTAGAAGCTCGTGAGACAATTCATGATCTCACAATGAATAGCAAAAATATAAAAGGGGGTTTTTCCAGTCATCAGGTCCCGGAGATAGCAGCTTATGCCACAAAGATGCAATATTGTCGTATAGAATTATTACTAGCTTAGTGAAGGTGATATGGTATATTTTATGACAGTAAAGATTGGATCTTGAGTCTGTGGAAATGCAAATATAATAAAAAAAAGTATGTGGCCCTACAGACGGTAGAAGTGAAACTTTAACCCAAAAAATTTTTAAGTGGTTAATTCATATACGCTTTAATATTGTCTTAATAAAAACATCCCATTTCATATGATGGCAAGAGTAGATTAACGGCTTCATTCTGTATGCCTATCCGATCAATCGTTTCGTGCAAAACACTACTCGTTCGTGTTTTTCAAGTTTGTAATTCGAACGATAACACATGCTCAACTGGCGAGCGATGCCGTAATCTATGTATATAAATAAAAATCAAATGTCGTTAGTTGGTAATTGTATCAGTTGAGAACGGCTGGACCAATTTGGATATTTTTTTTTTAAATGTTCGGTTTTTACGGAAATAAAAATTGACCACGCCCACTTTTAAGCCCACTTTTTTGATTTATCTAAAATTGGAAAACGGCTACACCGATTTGACTAATTTATTTTTTAAATGTTCGTAGTAATCCATTTTAAGTTTTTACTGAAGAAAAATTTACCACGTCCACTTTAACGCCCACTTTTTTGATATCTGTATATATAGAAAAGGAGGTTTTGTGTGTAACTATGCAATAGACTCCTAAACTATTCAGCAGATTGGCATGAAAATTTGTGTATAGAAATTTTTTGGTACGGTGCGTGTTTGTGGGGTATCAATTTTTTGCAAAACCACCTTAAACTCCCAAACCGCTAATGCGATTAGAATGAAAATTGGTACATACGGGTTTTCAGATACAATGAGATTTTCAGCACTTCTTCTATGATCCACCAGATGGATCTGTAGTACAAATTTTTACAAAATCGCATATTTTTAGTGGTTTTCTTAGGTTACATATGCAAATATTTACAAAATATAAAATACTTCTTAAATTAAGTAAAATTAAAAAAATTTCCGTTATTTTGATATCAAAAACATGACATCAAAAACATATCTTGAAAACTATGAAAAATTTTACTACAACCATATATAATGCAACATCGTTGCTCAAAAATGAGAAAAACACATATATGTAATACTTCTATATTGGCAGCAACCCAATAAACCACAAAGCGAACTCGCATTCGTTTCGAATTCGAAACGGAGCCGAGATCTCGGATCCGAGTTCTCGCTTTCTATTAGAATTCGAGATGATTCCGAGAATATTAAAAAAGCTAATATTTTATTTTATGAAATTTGTCTATCTTGTGGAGAATATTAATAAAAACAATTTTTAAATTTTGTTTCTTTATTTACACGATTTTAATGTTATAAATTCTACAAAATAAAAAGGTCAACAATTTAATAATATTAATTTTCTACAATGTGTTTACAAAGCACTTTAAGCATTTTTTAAATTGCATTTCTCAAATTTTCAAAAAATAAAAAAGAAACCGTGGCAACTATAGACTTAAATGTTAAAAAAAAACAAATCACTTGCTACTCGTTGTATAAGCTTTCAAAAAGTTTGCATTTTGACAGTTTTTAAGTTTATTTTTAATATAATGAAACGTATGAGAATTTTAATTTCTTCTCATCAGGGAGCTACACCACGCCAGGTAAAGTATAAATAGTTTAAATAGATTAAATAGGTTAAGAGAAGCCATCCCACAGAGGGATAAATTTCTTACTGAAGTTCCCGGCCGTGACTGAAGCTGCTGGACACAAGAAGTTCCTCTGCAGAAACAAAAGGAAAATTAATTTCAAATAAATGGATGCACAAGATGTCAACGAGAGAGGATATATCTACATATTTCGTTGCAATTAGATAAACTTTTTGTCCAGCACCTTCCGTCACGGCCGTGAACTGCAGTAGGGAATTTTCCCTTTACCGAACGGCTTCTCTTTATAAGCTGCAATGAAGTTATAATTCAAAATTTTTTAAAATAAATAAAAATTATTAAAAAAGTCATTGGTTTCATAAGTAGAATATTAAAATCATAAGATTTGAGAATATAAGAAAATTTAAAAAATCTCGTTTCGAAAATGAATCGATTGTTCCAAAAATCTCGTTTCGAAAACGATGCGATTATTTTAAAAAATCACGTTTCTAAAACTATTCGATTATTCTAAAAATCTCGTTTCGAAAACGAAGTGTGAATTTCTTCCTCTCGCGGATTCGAAAACGAAAACGCAATTTTATACGCGGTGAATAATAAAGCCTAAATTGAGGATGTCAGAAAACCTCCATTTGAAAAAAAGAAAAATATTTTTAAATTCTTTAACTAATGGACATATATTTACATGCTAAAATTTCAATGCTCTAAGTTTTTTTCTACCTTACTTTTCTTACCTTTCTATTTAATCATGAAAAAAGTATTTTTTTTTCGATGAACCGACTTAGGGCCTAAGTTTACGGAAAAGGAAGAAAGTTTCTAAAAGTTCGATAATCTCAATTTCACATGAGAAGAGTAAGATTTATGGTTTACACAAACTAATGAAATGACATTAATCACTATAGTATTTCTCTAATGATTAGGAGTTACGAGATATTATTGTTATCGCGTTTTTGATATTTGCTATATCATTTTGGAACTTACATGTTTCCCGTTGTTTTTGGGTTCCCGGAGATCATGTTGATACAATTTCACGAAAAGGTTTTCCCAATGAAGAATTTTAATAACTAGAATTACAGAAATACTAAATTCTCACATTTTTACATGAGATATACTGACGGCATTAGAGCCTGCCATTATTTTAAACTTAGTTATGACTTCAATAAAATATTACCGTTAGCGTAAAATAGCGATTAATTGTGCAAGTTTCGCCACTGGTTGAAATAATAGTAGGAGAGCTGGTAGACATTTTAGGGTACGTGTTTGAGGCACTCTGAAAACTTGTATAATACTTCCTTTGTGATGTCTAAATATAAAAACCGAGACCTGGCTGAGGGTTAGTGGGTCTCAACCATACAATTTTTTTTTTTTTAATAAGAAAAAATATCACGCAAAAAATATTTTTAAGGCATTTTAAAACTTTTATACTTTAAAAATTTAGTATTTGAAGAGTGCAAAAATAAACAAGGCAGATTATTTAGTCGGGTATAAAACTTTGCCAGGTGTTGGTAAAGTTGTATTAAAAAGAAATCGAAAAAATATATTTGAGGCACGTTGAAATTTTAACTGCATATTATTTTTAACTAAAAATAAATATTTTCAAAATGACAGGTCATTTCGGTGGGAAATTCTATCTGCCAGGTGATCGAGAATGTAAGATACGCAGTGTTGGGAAGAGATATAAGAATGGATTTTTTTTTTATTATTATCAATTTATTCAAAATAAAAAAAAAATAGTAAGTGTAGTAGTAATAGCGCATCTAGAAGTTGTAATAGAATTTGACCTTAGTTATATTGTACTTAAAAACTTTTAAAAATTTTACGATAACTGGGAAAGCTTTCTCTCTACCATGTTCTTATTTTTTTGTCCAACCCTGTAAGTTAGAGTGAATAGCGCTAAATTCAAAAGTGATAGAGAGCGTATATCGGCTGATGTCTGCGTCAAAGAACACTACCGTGCGATTGGCTCTTGCAAGACTACGTGACTTACAGTCCCCAAGCTATTGGCAGTAGAAACTTTGGAGTAACATATAATAATATTTGTCTAACATGTGTATTACAAAAGTTCGGTTTATTATTGCTTTACCAACGAATGCTAACCTCAAAGACGGGTATCACACTCAGTGTTATAAAAACTTTCTTGCTTTGATGAAAAAATATTATGATAATACGTCAAGGAAATCTGATGTACCTCGTTTTTCATTTGGTTTGTATAAATTTTTTATTTTATTCTTATTTTTATTATTAACTGTTCTAATATCTGAATCTGAAGTTAATGTCGATGTTGGTGATAAAGAAGCTATTCCCGAGACCAAGGAAATCAAAAATCGAAATATTTGTATTTTTTGCAACAAATGATCTAAAAACTCCAAGGACAACTACAACCACTTAATGCATTAAATAAAGATGTCCTGATAAAATCCTTAGCGAAGTACGAAAAGATTACCCAGGAAACTGAAATTTATAAAAAAATACAAAGCTTGGAGAACTTCAGTAATCATCGCATTTGCCGAAAGCAATATTTCAATAAATTACGAGAGCTTGAAGAAACACCAAAAAGAAACACCATGCTTTTTTCTAATTTCTAACACTTCATGACTTTTTTTCAAAGTATTTTCATTTAAAGCGATCACTTTAACGCTGTCTTTTTCACATATAACACACACCAACTTTTCACTAGCCATTATAAACCGAACTTTTGTAATACACGTGTTAGACAAATATTATTATATGTTACTCCAAAGTTTCTACTGCTAATAGCTTGGGGACTGTAAGTCACGTAGTCTTGCAAGAGCCAATCGCACGGTAGTGTTCTTTGACGCAGACATCAGCCGATATACGCTCTCTATCACTTTTGAATTTAGCGCTATTCACTCTCACTTACAGGGTTGGACAAAAAAATAAGAACATGGTAGAGAGAAAGCTTTCCCAGTTATCGTAAAATTTTTAAAATTTTTTAAGTACAATATAACTAAGGTCAAATTCTATTACAACCTCTAGATGCGCTATTACTACTACACTTACTATTTTTTTTTTTATTTTGAATAAATTGATAATAATAAAAAAAAATCCATTCTTATATCTTTTCCCAACACTGCGTATCTAACATTCTCGATCACCTGGCAGATAGAATTTCCCACCGAAATGACCTGTCATTTTGAAAATATTTATTTTTAGTTAAAAATAATATGCAGTTAAAATTTCAACGTGCCTCAAATATATTTTTTCGATTTCTTTTTAATACAACTTTACCAACACCTGGCAAAGTTTTATACCCGACTAAATAATCTGGCTTGTTTATTTTTGCACTCTTCAAATACTAAATTTTTAAAGTATAAAAGTTTTAAAATGCCTCAAAAATATTTTTTGCGTGATATTTTTTTCTTATTAAAAAAAAAAAATTGTATGGTTGAGACCCACTTCCCCTCAGCCAGGTCTCGGTTTTTGTATTTAGACATCACAAAGGAAGTATTATACAAGTTTTCAGAGTGCCTCAAACACGTACTCAAAAATGTCTACCAGCTCTCGGACTATAAATAGCTGTAAGTGGCAAGACCTTGAATTAAGCCATTCATAGCCGTAAACAGTAAACGCAAAAAATATTATTTGCTCAATTACGTAGCAAAAAATTGACCATTTTTTTGTGATTCAGTTTTATGAGCAGCACATGTCACTAACAATTTTTTTTTTTTTAACCACAAAGTTTGTATTCGAAATTAAGCTGCAAAAGCTTTGTCCTTGAACGAAAAAAATGAGTGCTCAGAGGCTATTTAGACCCACCAAAGTGAGTGGAAAAGATTTTTTTAATTAGACGATGATATATTGAAAAGAACGGTGCTTTATTTTGTTTTTGTTTTTTGTTTTGTTTTTTTTATCATGAACTATTTTCTACGCCCACAATCACGGCGTGCAGCACACATTCTTGATTCCGCATTTACAATGTATTACTAAGTAGTCTTCTAAGAAGGCGTGAATAATTGCTTGGTTGATGTCATTTCTTAAAGTAATTTTTTTAAATCTGACACTCCTGCCTCTATCTCTTGGCCATCTCTTATTTTTGTTCAACAAATACCGCCCACCATGGTCACCTTTGCCAAACTCTTTACCATGCATAAATTAAGACGAGCCGCATGCAGCACGACTCTTTTTGCCATTTCCATTTGCTTTATTATTCTATTTCGAACTTTGACATGCACAACGCGCTCAAAAGAAAAAAAAAAAACATTTAAAATTTGTACTATTTCCGGTCAAAAAAAATGAAGCGCTATGCAAATGAACTTGCCTTGGTGCAGTCCATTAATCTCTTTAATCTTTAATTTTTATTTTACACTCTCGCTCTCTCTGAGCAAGTGTGTGTGTGTGTTCGTATTCTGTTTGTGTGCCAACCATAGTTGCCAGAAATCCAATTTCCAAATCGTCCCACACCTTTTTTAAAATCGTCATTTCCAAATATATTTTAACAAAATTAAAAAAAAAATTGGAATTAAGTAACATTTTTTAAGTCTTATCCTTAAGTAATAGCTATTAAATACATTTTATAGTGAGTCTTGGATCATATTAAACACTCGTTTGAAATGCATTTTGCAAATGCAGCAGTAGGAAAAAAATTATTAAATGGAATAGGTCCACTTTGACTCTGAACAACACAATTATACTCAAATCAATTTACTTTGATTCCTACTTATCAATTTTATAGTTTAATTGTTGTTTTAAATCGTTTTGTGGTTTTTAATTGTGGTTCAAGTAGTATTGAGCTAATAAAATTACCTAAAGAGTATAAGTCTTTAAACGATTGTTTTGTAGACGAGTTTGAGAGCCACATAAGTGAACCAACGTTGGGAGCCACAAATTTTGAAAACGTTGGGAGAGCAAAAGTGTTATCAGCACGTTAAACGTTTAATAGAAATTTTCAAAAAAATTTGCTGTAATTTAATCTTAAGTATTAAATAAATCTTCAAAACAGAAAAGCTCCCTGAACTCATTGTCGATACGTTAAATTGAATTAAAAGGAACAATTTTCGCTTTTCATTACATTTTTACGACTTATGAATGTCATATTTTTCTAAATTTTGTCATTGAAGTTAAATGGTTTTTGTAATGGTCGCATAGTTCAATATAAAAAAATTATATCACTGCGAAAACTGACTAACGTCCCCAGGCAAAAGTAAAAATCTAGCACAAATGAAACGCATATTGCAGAAATAAGTATACGTACGATGCAAACGAAGAAGTGGTATTTTTTCATATTTAGCTGGATTAAAAAAAAAAAACGAATTTGATTCTGTTTCAGTCTTCTTTTGTGTTTTGACAAAAGAAGTTCGTGGTCATCAATAAAATAAAATATTTTTTAGTGAAAATGGGCCCAAAAACGAAGGAAGTTTGTCTTGAAATACGAGAGCAAATAATAAGATTATAACAAGAGCAAAATTCTTTGAACTCTATTGCAAAAACAATTGGTAGTGTCAAGTAAACAGTGCAATAAATAATAAAAAACTATTGCGTGTCAAAATCGTAAGCTAGCAAAGCTAGTAGTGGTCGTCCACCTAAAATTTCTCTAAGAGTTCAGCGGCATATTAAAAGTGATGTGGATAAAAATCCGTAAAAACAGCTGTGGAAATTCGAAAAACCTTGAAAACCGACCACAATATTAATGTGTATTCCGAAACAGTTCGAAGTATTTTGAGAGAAAACAGATTTCATAGCCGAGTGCCCAGAAAAACTACCATTCATCAACCAAATTAACAAAAAGAAGCGACTCGACTTTGCAGTATGGTCGATTTGTCAATAAACAGATAGACAAATTGAGCGATGAGAGTAAGTTCAATTTATTCGGTTGTGATGACCAACACAAAATATGGCGCAAAGAGAATGAAGAAGTGCAACCGAAAAACCTCATCCGAACTGTGAAGCATGGCGGAAGTTCGGTCATGGGATGGGGCCGTACATATGTCGGCGAATGGAGTTGGAAAACTACAGTTTGTGGAAACAAATATGAACCGGTTTGTTTATTTGAACATTTTTGAAAAGTAGTTTGAAAGAATCCGCAAGCTTGTTGGATCTATGTAGCACCTAATATTTCCAACAGGACAATGACCCAAAGCACACACACCATATATTCAAGGAATGGTTGCTTTACAACGTGCCAAAACAACTCCATTCGCCACCCCAGTCCCCCGACCTCAACCCAATAGAGCATTTGTGGTATGAATTAGAAGACCGCATACGTAAAAAAACATTTCGCAACAAACAGGAACTGAAAGATGCCTTGCCGCGTGAGTGGAGCCAAACAACGGCTGAAACAACAAAAAACTCATATTTTCAATGAAAAATCGGTTAATGGCAGTACTAGAGACAAAGGGAGGTCCGACTAAATATTAAATAAATAACCCAGATACTGTTAATATTTATTTAAACTAAATTTAAGCACATTTTTTTTAGAGTACTTTACTGTGCTGTGAAATTGAATTTTTGAGTTTAATATAACAATAAAATATTTTATTTTGCATTTCAATGACGGATTAAATATTTCTGATCTTATGTGTTTTTTTGGTATATGTTATTTAATTTTTTAAAATAAAGCTAATTTCCATTTGAACGTGATTGTAGACTCAACTTTTATGTTCTCCGAAGAAATCTTCAATTGGTCGGAACTGTGGTAATTTAGTGGGATTCCTATCCTTAGGTACAAAGTTTATATTTTTGCTGACAAACAACTCTCGTGTCGTATTTGCATAATTCGAGGAGGCTTTGTCCGGCTAACATACATAATCATCATTCTGATAATATTTATGAATGAATTGAACTTAATTTTAGCTTAAGGAATAATTTTGGTAGATCACTATGTCTATTATTAATCCACTTGTCTTGAAGTATGGCTCCGAAATTCCTTTGTCAGAGATAACTTTTTGTTCAAACTTTTTCTTGTATTTATATTTTACATCAGGAGAGCTTGAAGATATGTCATTTGTTTAAAATGTACCGTTTCCTGGCATTTGTGATGTACTTAGTATGAAATAATTCTCATTATCCAAAATGGACTATGTTCCATTGCAATTTTTGACCATGCACCGAAATTGAAATTTAACTTATTGAATTTGCTCTTCAGTGCACTCTAGGACCGCTGCACGTTGGGCAAAATAGAGGCAAAACTCTCGCATTAGGGGTTATTGAAAAGTTACGGGGTTTAAATTTTTTCAATTCTGTTTGTAATATAGACACATTTCTTATGTAGAAATTTAGATTTGTTTGTTAAATTATCGTATGATGTAGTTTCCACGGTCAACTAAAGATGGCGCTTTTTTGAAAAAATCTTTGTTTATTTTATTTTTATACTACACCACTCAATAAAATTGCCTATAAAATCTTTAATTACGAAACATACACATTTAATGAAACTTTACCTAAAGAAAGTTAATTAATAGAGGGTTAGTCCAGTGCATTTTTTTTTTAGGGGTGTTGTTCTTGGGACAGTGACGCATGTTTGAATTTGTGCGTTTTTTGTGTTTTTTTTTTTTCTGAAAATTTGTAATTTTTAATAAGCTGTAATTTTTTAAATCCATTCAAATCCACGAAAAGTCTTCTGAGCCTACATTTCAAACTTTCCTCTCTCTGGTGGTACCAAATTTTTTTGCGACTACTTTCGCCTTTTCGAGTATTTGAGCTTTAAACTCTGACTATACTACCGAGTATGCACTGAAGCAGATGCGTTCGATTACTCGCTATAGTTAAAACACTATACAAATTTTGCCATTTATGTATTAAACGTGAGAAGAAAATGTTTGCCAAAAAAAGGGGAGTGCCCGCCTTTTTCCCCATTTCAGTGAAAAAGGTATAAAATGGGTTTTATTCAACATAAGGAAAAATATTTGATATAAGGTAAAAATAACATATACTTTTAATGTTTTTTTTTTCGTGTGAAAAAAGTGGGAGTGGCTCACTCAAGACTATGACTTATAAGTATTAGAAAATTGTTGTGTATAAATTGTTAAAATTGGGTAAAAAGGGTTAAAAGCAGGTAATGTGATGGTTGAAAGAAGTTTTATATATCAAAATTTCTCTAATTGTTTTTGAATACCTTTATAAATGTCTGAAATTAATTTTCAGGTTAATACATTAGGAAAGCGACATGATTATTTCAAAAGGTTACAATTTTATTACCATATTTATTAAGTTAAGGCTGTGAATTACTTTTAACTAATACCTAGAATATACATTCTGGGAGTTTGTTATTTGGTCGTTAAAGGGCTAAACAAATTTTCTTTAGGTGAGAACAATTTTAACACATTTGAGCTTGAGTCGAAAATGAACAGAAGTAATCTCATGGATCTTTCAAGTCATCTTTTCTTTCTTTTTGCAAAAGAAGAAAATTGCATAAAAATAAACAACACTTTAAAGGGTTAATCACGAATTTTTATCAAGTTAATAATAAATCCTTAAAATACATTTTGAGGATTCAAAATTAGTTTATTAAAAACAAAATTCTACAAAATTTCTACACATACTATTAGGCTTGTAAAAAGTCTAAACATCCAAATGTAGGGTACTAAAATTTAAAAGCGAAAAAAAGTGAAAATGTACTGCCAACTATTCTTTGATGCTTTCTTAATAAAATATTAAAAATTGGTGCTTCTACGCCTAACCGTTTAGACGTTACAGCTTTTTTTAAGCGATGCGAGCGTTTTTCTCATATTTTTCCCAACGTGCGCTGGTTCTTTCTGACTTTAATATTGAGTGATTTAAATGTTTTACAAATATATAAAGCGAGTTTTTTAATTTTCGAACAGTTTCATTTTGACTTATGTCATCTTTGTTGTTAAAAACAGTTATAAGCTCTTTTTTTAGTCATAATAATCGGTTTTCTTTCGGAATGAGGTTGCCTATCAATTTGTAAGGTACTCAGGATAGAATATATCACCCTTTTTGACACGCCCTCCGTCATAAAATATCCGCATTTGACTTTTTTCCCTTATCTAAATGCTGCAGATAAAAATATTGATGTTGATGTTGTGAAGGCATTTTAAAGACAAATGAAACAAGTACGCTGGCATGAATCATAAAAGATGATGCAATAAATCATTTAATTACGCAATGCCTTCGTGGCAAACCAAACCGTGTTGAAACTGCAACCAATGCAAATTAGTGCAGATTTTTAGTTATATTGGCTTGTGTTCTAAAAACTCCATTTCTATTGTGGTTTTTCATATAAATTAACAATAGAAATTTCAAGTCTTCAGGGTTGCTTCAATCTGTCAAAATTTGCTAAATTTTCTCAAATTCGACAATTCTAAAAAATCTTCATTTATGCCAGTGAAATCATCCTATCGTCACATGGGTCTCATCGTTGCATGGATATAAAAATGCGCAAAATAACGACCAGGTAGGTAATCTGGCAACGCTGTTGCCAATACTTTTATTTGACCTCGTGTAACATAAGTTACTCATACTCTTTCTCTCTCTCTCTTTCTCTCTGTCTCTCTGTCTCTCTTTATATCGTTGAGTATTTTTGGATGAATTTGGTCAATTTAGTGGCTAGTGCCACTTTAATTTGGCCCAATTCTTGACAAATTCAGCGTGCCCAATTATTTTATGTGGGTCAAATGATTTATCGTCTGAACAAATTGTTTTTGTTGTAAGCTCTGTCTGCTCTTTAGCGTTGTGTTTGGTTCATTGTTTTTGGTAATGTGGCAATCAGTGTTTTTTTATTTTTGATAACAAATGAGTCGAAAGTCGATAGTCCATAGAGTAGATGAAGGTTCTAAGTGGATGTAATTTAATACTTTGGCTTAGATTGGATGATATTTGTGGTGCATTCATGGTTAATTACTTCCTAATTAGTTAAGTTTTCATATAAATCGTAGGGGATTGGAAGTGGCTTGAGCTAGATTTTGTTTTATTGATCTCAAAAACAAAAAAAATCACGGTCAATTGCAATCATGCAGTGTTGTGAATAGAACTTATGCAAAGTTTAGATTATGAAGGGTTATCTATTTCGGGTTTTGGAAAGTGACCTGGCTTTTGGCAGCTGTCAAATGTTCATGTCATCCAAACTGGTTTAAGTGTAGTTAAAGGTTTGACATTTTACATTATGAAACGCTTAACTACACTAAGAGGAAAAAATATTAAATTTATCCAAAAATATTTTTAATTTATCCAAAAAGCAAGTCAATTTTGCACCAATAACACATTTGCATAAATCGACTACGTAAATATTTAAAATTTATTTAAATACTTTTTTAAATAAATAAAATATTTAAATAGAATTAATAAAAAATATATTAAAATTATGCACGAATTTTTTAAAATATCTTTCAAATATTTAATATTTGAAAATAAAACTATCGCATTTAAAGAAAATTCATATAAAAATATTGGCCCTTAGTAATAAAGGAATTCTAAGTCGAATTTATCTTAAACTCGACTTTAACGTTCAATCGGTAGTAATAATAACAAAAAGTCACTTCTAATTTAGAAAACATCTAGTTGTGGCTCGTCGACTTCTAAGTCAATTTTAAAGTGACATTTGAAACTATTGCAGTAAATATGGACGATAATAGAATATTTATGGATTTAGAAATAATAAATGATACCAGAAGCACAAGGACAAAAAAAAACTATAAACGTCGTTTAAACGCTTTGGAATTCTACAATGATGTAGATTTTAAAAAAAACTACAGGTAAGTTATAATATGCCAATTAAATAGCCAATTTAAACCAATTCAATCTTTATTAGATTCGATAAAGAAACTGTGGTTTTCATAAAGGATTTGATCGAAGATGACATCAAACCTACGAGCAACAAAGGATCCTCTATCGCACCACTTGCAATGGTTTGCATAACGCTGAGACATCTTGCTAAGGGTAGCTATCAACTAGACACCGGTAAGCTTTAAGTTTATTTGCGAATTCGCTGAATGCTGAATGCATTTTTTTTTAGCTGACATACACGGAGTAAGCCAAAAAACGGTCAGCACAGTGGTTACAAAAGTGGTCAACGCCTTGGCTTCAAAACTGCCACAATTTGTAAATTTCCCCGAATCAAGTCAAGACTTGAGGGTGATAAAAAGAGGTTTTTACAACAACTTTGGGTTTCCTCAATGTCTCGGTGCTATTGACTGCACTCACATTAAAGTTAAAAACCCCGGTGGAGAGTTTGGAGCACGATTCCGTTGTAGGAAAGGTTTTTATTCCATTAATGTGCAGATGTTAGTCAATTCTAACTGTGAAATTTTGGATATTGTCGCACGTTGGAGAGGAAGTGCTCACGATTCTAGAATTTACAATTCATCAACAATAAAAACACGGCTTCAAAATATGAATCGCATGGGAGGAGTAATACTCGGTGATGGCGGATACAAGCAGACTAATATAATGATGACACCATTTCGATTTGGTACAACCCTTACCGCTGATGAACAAAAATACCAAAGACATCATATTCTCGCGAGAGGAGTAGTCGAAAGGACTTTTGGTCAGCTTAAAAATTGCTTCAGATGCTTCTTTAATGGCTTACATTGTAATTTAAATACTGCAAAAAATTCAGTGGCTGCAATAGCCGTTCTATGGAATATTGCAAAAAAGAGAGGAATATCTTTGTCGGAAGATACAAATGAATTTTGTAAGAACTTTTTGAACCAAAATTATAATAAAAAGCTAAATTTTTTTACTTCCATAGCACCAGAAGAACAAACAAATGGGAACTTCAATAGCACAGAAGAACATAACGAGCAAAGAGGAAGACAATTTAGAAGCATGTTTATAGCCACACATTTTAGAAACAATAATTAAATAAATTTTCATAAAAGAAGTCTTGTTTCATTAATAATTTTTTTATTTATTTTAGAACCATTACTTTAAAAAGTATTACAATTCATTTCATTTTCATTTCTTTATTAAATTCAGTTTCATATCTTTATTTTAATACAAATTCTATTTGTACTTTCTCGTCTTTTAGTTACTTTATTTCACAATAAACAAACACATACGTTTTTATATATATTCTATTATAATTAATTTTTAGTTTGTACATTCAGTAATTTTCATTTCTTTATAAAATTCAGTCTCATATCTTTGTTGTTTTAATATTAATTCTATTAGTACTTTCTTGCCTTTTCGTTATTTTATATCACCATAAACAAAACAGCCATTTTTATACATATTCTATTATTATTAATTTTTGATTTGTACTTGCAGCGATTTTCATACTTTTATTAAATCAGTTTCATATTTTTGTTATTTTAATACTTTTACTATTTGTACTTTCTTTTCCTTATTTGATTTAATTCATTTCATTTAATTCAATTCATTTGATATTTACGAAGTCCTCAAAGATGTAATCAGTCCATACATCGATATTGTTGACTCTAAAGTCAACAGCACCCAAATGATTTAAAAAAAAAATAGCGCTTGGAAGTGCATAAGCGAGAACATGGAGAGCAGTGGAGAATGTTTGCCAATTGCAAAATAAACTCAACTACACCCATATGATTTGCAATTTCAGTTCTCTTGATTTTCTTTTTTTATTCTAATATTTAATAATTCTAATTTCTTCAGTTTAATTTCTTTTTTCAGCTTAAACAACTCCTTTTCATTCTCGGTTTCTAATCGAATCTGTTCTATTCTAGCTTTCAAAACATCGTTGGCAGTAATGTCGGATTTTTTGTGGCTATTTTTTCTGGCACCCACACCACCGGTACTACTACCACTAACCACACATTTTTCCGCTGTTTTTTTTGTAACCGCATCGCCGACACTACTGCCAATATCACGACACTCCCTGCCTGCATCGACTGCTGCACTTACTAGAGCGCCACTATAGTGAGCATCACTGTCGAACGGAGCGTCGTCGTCTTCAAAATCCATCGGCAACAGTTCCTGTATGGCATAGTCCAGTTCATCGGGCGGTTGAGGCTCCTTTCCGCCACCAGTTGCACTGACAGCCTTTTTAAAGGAAGAGATGTTTGTGCGCGCTGTGGTCTTCATTCGCATCCACTGCGCCTTCAATTTTGGAATTGGCATACATATTCCACTGCTCTCCATGTTCTCGCTTATGCACTTCCAAGCGCTACTTTTTTTTGAGATCATTTGGGTGTTGTTGACTTTAGAGTCAACAATATCGATGTATGGACTGATTACATCTTTGAGGACTTCCTTTTCCTCCCATGTCCAATTCTTATCTCTCTCACGTTTCTACAAATAAAAAGAAGTAAACGAACAATTTCTTAAGGAAACAAAAGAAGCAACTTACTTTTACAGCGGCTTCCATTTGTTTTGCTTGATTTATGCAAAAATTAATAATAAATGAAATCAGCTGTCAAAAGCAAACAGAACAAAGGGTACGTTCAGAGCTGAAATTTAAGATCAGTTCACAGTAGAAGCACTGAAGTCGACTTTTGTTAGATTTGTTTTATTACTATGAAACCTAAAAAGTAGCTTAGAATCACCTAACTAAATTTGAGTTTAGAAGCGACTTTTTACGTTTCTATTACTAAGGGCCATTGAATTTAAAAAACAACATATTTAAATTTAATAAGAATTACAATTTATAAGAAGCATCATATATTACCTGCAAAATATATTTACCTACAACCGGTGCAAGACATTCGTCAGAAAATATCGGGTTGTCACTCCACCCTACATCATTTCATCAAGCGACCACCCATCGCAATCACAAATCATAAATAAAATGTAAATTCGGGGAAAAAACGAGTAGTTAGGAAAATATTTGCTTTATCCACGTATATATTTAAATAAAATTTATACTCAGGCGTGGATAATGTTAATATGCGTTATTTCCCTTAGTGTAGCAACCTATGGGTTAAAATTGTTCAATTAACCTTATGCCAAATTAACCTTAACCAAATGCGGATATTTTAAAGCAAATTTTCTTCAGCGATGAGGCCAATTTAGCCAATTTATTAGTGATGAAGCCTTTGCATCCGCAAAATTGACTATCTGGTGTGCAATATGGTCTGATGGTGTTATTGGTCCGTATTTTTTTAAAAACGATCATGGAACAATCATTATAGTCAATTCGGAGCATTACGGCCGCATGTTAACCGATTTTTTTTTTTTGCCTGAAATTGAAGTTGTGGATCTGGATGATATGTGGTTTAAACAAGATGGGGCCATAAGCCACGCTACAGCACCAATTAGGGCTTTGTTGCAACAGAAATTTCCACGACGGCTTATTTCGAGACTTGGCGATGTCAATTGGCCTATGAGATCGTGCGATTTGATGCCTGTGGACTTTTTTTTTTGTGTGGTTACGCAAAAGATCGTGTTTACGTGAATAACCCTCAAACTCTTGAGCAATCAAAAAACCAACATTCGTCGATTCATGGTCGAGCTAGAACGTGAGTTGTACCTAAAAATCATCGAAAATTACCTCAAAAGGATTGAGTTCTGCAAAAACTTCCATGGAGGACATTTTACTAACATTGTTTTCCAAGTATAATGGCAAAGCACGAACATTATAACGAAATAAAAATTTATTTGAAATCTTCATATTTTGTGTGCTACTTATGTGTTTGTGTTTCTTACTTTAAAATTGATACCCTTTATTAACCCTTTTATTACAGAAATAATTCACATTAAAAATCACTTAGAACTATCATTTAATAATTATCAAAAAACAAAAAAGGTTTTTAATAAAGACGAAGGATTTTTGAAAGAAGGGAGCTGGATAAAAAGTTTCTCGTCTGACATAGAAATACCTATAGAGACTTATTTCCCCAAGAGGAAACTTAGTGGCGGCCGTTGCCAAATGCGCCAGAATGCTTTGGTTCAAATCTCAACTGGCACCAAAAATTTTTGAAATGAAATGAATTTTTCTGGTCTACTGTGACTTCTCTGGAGACAATTGTAAGACTCAGCGAGTAAATAACTCAAAAGAAGAAGCAAGATGAAAATTTTCTGAAAAATAAAATCGATGACACTTAAATTGCATAGCTCGTGTTACATAAGTGAAGTAAGAGATAACTTACTAGAACGCATTCAAATTTTCAGACTTATATGTCATTCACTTCTTTTTTGAAAGCTATCAAAACCAAAAAACTCTGAAGATTTTTGCCAAACACGTAAACAAGTGAAACATTATTTATTGTGTAAATTTTGCAAACTATCGCTGATAAAATATCATGGGGACACATCCTCATCCTCAATTGGTACATGCAAAGAAATTTTTCGTTTACCACAACTGAAAAATTCACCAACTATACTTCGTTTGCGAGCTGCATTTGCCGCAAACAAATATTCAGTTGTCACAACTTGAAAATATATCTAATATATATATACCGCAAGCTATTTCGGTCATTATTATTTATTATTTTAATAATCTTTCTCTTTATGTCCTTCCGTCTACTTATGGATTGCACCTCCGTTGCTATCTCCGTCCGCGTATTAAGCAAACTGCGAATTTCCTTATATAGTAATAATTTGTCCAAAAAGTAACTCTAAACTATAAGCGTTATGTTTATACAACGAAGGGAAAAATAAACAAAATTTTCAGTTGGGAAAAACGAAGTTTTCAATTGCTGCAATTTAAAAATCACTCGCGTTTATGACAAACGAAATTAATTTCCTGCAACTATATGACGCGTTTCTCGCAACTGAACTTTTATTATGACAACTGTTGAAACGTTTGCAAATAACGATTTCAAGCACGACAAACGAAGTTCGTTTGCGGCAAACTGGCGATAAACGTTTTTTTTCTTTGCGTGTATGATTTACAAGTGGTTACTTATTTTCGTGTTTAAAGTATAAAGTGGGGCAAAAGTAATCCCACTATTGGAGAACTCTAAAGCTTTTGCAAATCGCACCAAATGCCATTTGGGTTTTGAAATTTCTGAAGTAAACAAACGCAGAATACAAATCGACAAGCCATGAATCGGTTTACTCCGCAAGAACGCGGTATAATTGTTTCCATTTTTATGCGCAACAATTTGTCGGTTGTGTTGGCGCAGCGTGAATTTCATCGCAGATTTCCTGGCCGTTCGACACCATTTGAATAAACAATGCGACGTTAGGACACTCGCATTGAAGAACTGGGACAACACGAGATCTTCCCAAGGCTGGCCGGCCCTGGAGCAGCCGTTCGGCTTAAAATATCGCTGTTGTTACCCAAGACGTTGAAGAAGAGCCCGGAACATCGACCAGACCACGTGCCACGCAATTGGGCATTAGCCGGTGGTCCCTATGTAGAATTTTGGTGAAAAATATGAAGATGTTCCCTAACAAAGTGCAGACAGTACATCAACTGTTAGCTGTTGACCGCCAACAGCGTGTAACCTACGCTCAAGTCATCCTGAATCTCAAAGAAGAGATGGACGATTTTTCATCGAAAATTATCATTAGCGATGAGGCTCATTTCCATCTTTGCGGTTACGTCAATAAACAAAATAATCATTTCTGGGGCACCGAGAACCCGTGTATCACCCACGAAGAACCATTACACCCGCCTAAAGTTACTGCGTGGTAGCCATGACTGGAGAAGTAATTTTTTTTTGAGAACGTAGCGGGCCAAACGACGACTGATTTTTTTTGTGACGCTGTGCGCCACAGAGCCATGATTTTTTTTCTTCCTCAATTGGATGAAATAGAACTGGAAAACAGGTGATTCCAATAGGAGGTTACAATGGCGCGCACTGCTGGAGCCACAACCGATATTCTGAAGGAAACATTTCCGGGTCACTTCATGTCTCGTTTTGGTGACTTGCACTGGCCGGCCAGATCACCCGATTTAACCGCTCCAGACTTCTTTTTATAGGGTTTTTTGAAGTCGCGGGTGTACGTCAACCAACCTCAGACTCTTCAAGCTCTTAAGGAGAATATTCGCCAAGAATGCGAGAATCTGTCGCCCGTAGTTCTGGCAAGAGTAATGGAAAATGTCATGAAACGAGCCCGTATGGCCATCCACTTTGGCGGCGGTACCACTTGGCTGATATAATTTTCTCAACTTGATGAAATAAATTCTAATGGATTCAATAAAAAAATTTCACAAGTAAAACCAAAGTTTTTCATTAAAAAAAATTACATCAAAAGAACATTGGGTGATTACTTTTTCCCCACCTTGTATAAGCACAATCCGATCAACGATTGTAGGAGCCAGGTAAGTCAGTAAGTAAGTATGAGCACAAAGGTCGCCGAACGTTCTGGTCGTTCACTAGAGGTAACAGCGTCAGAAATCGTCGTTAAAATCTATATTATGATACTGGACAATCGGTAATTGATGGTGAACGAGATTTTTCAGGCTATAGGCATCTTCATCTAAAGGGTTCGGAACATTCTGCATACATTTTTGGATATCAGTTTTTATTCACTTGCTCTCTGTTAACAACAAGCGCGACAACTTCTAAGGAGTGTTTGGCGATGTTCAAGTGCAATACAGACGTTTTTGCCATTCGAGACCATGGACGAATAATGGATCCATCGCAACATACAAGATATCATAGAATAGTCGAAAAAGTGCACTTGTCCTGGCGAATCAAAGGCGAAAAAGGCCAAAGTGGATTTATTGGCCAACAAAGTCATGGCAATACTTTTTAGAGATACACACATGTAACGTTCAGATAAATTACCTTGAAAAGGATGAAATTAACACTGACATATATTATGTAGAGCAGTTAAATGGGTTCCATGCCGAATAAAGCGAAGACGGGCGCATTTAACAAAGAAAAAAGAGTGCCTTTCCAATAGGACAACGCTCCGGTGAACAAGTACGCAATCGCAATGGAAAAGTGGGACGAATATTTTTTAGAATAATTAGGTGTGGAATATAGGAATATGGCACGAATGGCATGATTATCGCCATAATCTTATCTTTACTGGAAAACTGCGCGGTAAAACGTGATGTTATCACGTTGAAACAGTTTTTGATTTCTAACTCACCTTTTTGCTATTGCACTGTGTTATGGCAGCGTCAACTTTTCCTTTCTAAAATATCGTGTTCCAATTTACCTCAAATGGCCTTGGAAAATATCCTTTAGTTTTTTTCATATAATACTTATTAATTTGGGAAATTTATGATGGACCGTTAACACAAATAATAAGACCATCAATAAAAATAGTATGAAAGAATAAGTAGCTTTGGTCCCCTTATGAGTTTGCCAGCGACGGACTCAAAGTGCTTTATTAAGAATATGTTTTTTTTTTATTATTTTTAATTTGTAATTATTAGTCACTGTAATAAATTCATTAAAATAACATTTTGCTAACATAAAAACTTTTCTTTGAATTATTTGTTAGTTTTGGTGTGTATCTTGCATTTGGGTTAAAGAAGTATAGTTCTTGATGCGGATTTTCTTAAGGCAAATTGCTGCGATTATTTAGAACACTTGAAATAATTTATATATTAACAAATTTTTTTTAATTGCAGTAAGGTTAAGCCCTAGGATTATGACCTGACTGGGATCTAAATCTATGACCCATGGGGTGTTAGTCAATCGCTTATGAGACTTTAAGGTACTTAAGGCACGAGATAGCGTATCTTTTTCCTTGTACTTATTTTTAAGTTTGTCCTTATAGTTGTCCTACTACTTGTCCAAATTATTGGTTTTATCTATATCCAAATATCTGAACTTATTCTTGTTCGAATCTCTTTCTTAAATCTTGTCCTATATTTTGTCCCAATCTTTATCCTAAGCCTTGTCCTATATACGCCCAAATACTTGTTCTATTCTTTCATACAATTCTTGACCGCATTCTTCTTCCAATCTTGTCCTCATTTTTTATTTATTATATTATTATTTATTGTTTTGTAAACCTTTATAGGCCTTATAACAAAAACAAAAAAAAAAAAGATTTCAGAAGAAAAATACATTGACAATTAAAATTAAAATTGATACAATATTGAATTTCAGAGTATTTAAAATTCTTTTTTTTTTATATAATTAATTAAAGCTAGATATGTCTTACTTACTTACTTATCTGGCGCTTACAACCGTAAGTCGGTTTTGGCCTCGTATAAGAAATTGCGCCAGCCATTTCTGTTCTGCGCTTGCTGGCGCCAGTTGGAAACACCAAGTGTAGTCAGGTTATCCAACACCTGATCCTTCCAACGAAGATGTGGGCGTCCTCTTCTGCGTTGACCACCACCGGGCACCGAATCGAATATTTTTTTCGCTGGAGCGTCGTTTTCCATTCGCTCAACATGACCTAGCCAGCGGAGCCGCTCGATTTTGATACGCTTAACTATGTCGATGTCAGCGTACAGCTCATACAGCTCGTGGTTCCATCGAATTCGGTACTCGCCATTGACGCAGATTGGACCGAAGATCTTACGAAGGATCTTTCTCTCGAAGGCTCCCAAAGTCTTTTCATCAGAACTGCTCAACGTCCAGGTTTGTGCTGCATATAATAGGACGGGCATGATTAGTGACTTATAGAGCGTGAGTTTTGTTCGTCGAGAGAGGGCTCTGCTTCTCAATTGCCTACTCAGCCCAAAGTAACACCTGTTGGCAAGAGTTATCCTTCGCTTTATCTCAATACTTACAAAAAAAGTATTAAAGAATTTTGTTGAGGTGGCATCACTAGTATTAAATCAAATCGGACATTGTGGCAACTAACTTAATTTTGAAGCCTCATCATTAGAGCCTGAATAGAACCAAAGCGATTGACGATTGGCGATCCTCTCTTCTTGCCAAACGCTCAGAACACGTCCAGAAGGAAAGCCATAAGCAATTGGCGAACTATTTAGAATCGAACTGTCAAAATGTTTTGTTTTGTGGATACATAATTGACATGTAGAAAACATAAACACTGACAACAAATGCCAGAAGATAATAAAACTTAAGAAAATAGCGCTGAACGTACCCCATCATTAGGAAAAATATGGCAACATTTATTATGTTTGACACTACTCAAAGAGAGAATCGCCAGGTCACCAGAGAAAAAATAGAATAGATTCTAATAGCCCGAACATAGAGCCTGAACAGAATCAAAAATAGTTGCGAACGACGACCCTCTCTGGGTCGTATTTTCCAACTCATATTCTAATAGGCTCATATTCAAAAATCGTTGCGACCAACGATCCGCTCTGGTCGTCACTCGCAGAGAACATGTCCAGAATGAAAAGATTGCGACTGACGATTCTAGGTTGCTTTTATTTGGTATTTTTTTATTTATTTTTTTATTTCATTTCAATGTATTGGTCTCTTCAATTGTGTGAATACAACACACACAAAGAAGTCAAGACATCATAAAAACTAAGGAAATGGCTTTGAACCAAGGGCGTAGCCAGAGGGGGGTAGTTGCTAAATCTGACATTTTTTATTTAATCAATGGCTTTGAAAGTAGTTTGTATATGAAATTCCATTTTTATATGTGGTTTTTCCTTTTCCTTTGAAACTAGATATGGTAAAAAGATATGGAAAGGATATGAAAGATATGGTAAAAAGAAATTTATAAGGTCTTTCCTCCCCAATAATTTCCATCCTGCCTACGCCTTTGCTTTAATCATATCCCATTTCTAGCAAAAATATGGCAGCATTAATAGCACTCAGAGAGAAAATAGTCGATCGCAAGTGAACAAATAGAATAGATTCTAATTGTGCGATATATCGTTGCTGCTGCCGATCTCCGATTTCATTCCAGACGTGTTCATACATTTTCATGCATTCTATTGATTGAAAATATCGCCAATCGCTAATAGCTTTGAGAGCCCGAACAGAATCAAAAAACTTTGTGATTGACGACGTCTATTATATTTCTTTCTCTCTGAGTGCTATTAATGTTGTCATATTTTTACTAACAATAGGATATGTTCAAAGCTATTTTCTTAGTTTTTTATTATGTCTTGACGTTTCTTCTTTGTTTGTGTTGTATTCATACAACTGAAAATACTTATACATTGAAAAGATATAGAAAAAATAAAAACAAACAAATAAATAAATAAAAGCAACCCTGAATCGACAGTCGCAATCGTTTTATTCTTAAAGTATTCTCTGAGAGTGACGACCAGAGAGGATCGTCGGTTGCAACGATTTTTGATTCTGTTCCGCCTCTGATTCTGTTCAGGCTCTGCAGCTTTCTTTTTCAGTATGTGTCCTTTCGCTGAAGTGTAAACAACATAGTTTTTGTGTGCTCCGAATATGTCAACTTTTGTGCCAACAAAACTCAATTTGCGCGAAAGTTTACTCTTCTGTTTTCATTTGGAAAAAAAAAATGCAGCTGAAGACCATTGAATGCTGCAAGAACCTTACGGGGAACATCTTTCATAAATTTTCACCTTTGACTTTTTGTATTTATAAACATTTTGGAAGTAGTGATTTTAATACCGGTGACAAAGAGCGTGAAGGACTGCCAGAAAAGTTTGAGAATGCCGAATTGGAGGCTATATTGGATGAAGACTCGAGTCAAACGGGAGTGACTCCAAAAGCCATATCTGTTCCTTCAAAAGTCATGGGAATGATCCAAAAGGTAGGATATGGGTGCCGTATGAATTGAAGCTGATAGATTTCAAGAAAGTTGCCTTAAGGGGACATATAGGTTACAGATTTAAAAAAAAAAATTTTTATCGGGAATTTTTTTCACAGAAGGAAAAAAGATATCGTTTTCAAATTTTGCACATATTTTTATTAATATTTAAAGAATCAAAAAAATTTTTCAGAATTTTTGAAGCGGTTTTTGACGTTATTTGATTTTTTTTTAAAAATGCGAAAAAATTGATAGTGTGCAGGATATCACCAGTCTGGAACATCTGAGGAAAAAATAAAAAAACAACTTCATCCTTGCTTAAGTGGCCACCGCCTGAACTAGGATAATTTTTATCCGCCGAAGAAAAACAAAATGGCGACCGATTTTGTAACCTCAATTTCTTTTTCAAATGGCCCTTCTAGATAATTTCCATCGGTGAAGAAATGATACTTTTATATTGTTAATAAACTTATTGTAATCATTATTGTTACTATAGTATTTTTAATTTAATTTTAAGTAGCTTCGATAAATATTGTTTGTAGTCAGTAAGGAATCTCTGTTCCATTGATGATAAATAAATAAATAAATAAATTACTTTCACTTACGAGAAGAGACATGCCAGGAGACTGAGAATTTCACGTTTTCAGTGTTGTTATAAAAAATATATTTCAAAAACGGGTTATTTTAAGGGGCATTTCATACGCCGTAATGGTTTATAGTTTCGATGGAGTGGAAATGTATTTTTCCAAATATTTACATACGAAATAAGCCGGGCCGTCCAAAATTCCCTCGTTTGTAGAACTAACCATATAAACTTTTTATGCCCACAACGTCTTCGCTATTTACGCAGAATTTGTAGAGTATAAAAATGAATACGTAAATGGTTTTTGAAAATGAATGATTTCAAGTAATTTGCTGAACATTTTTAGAAAGTTGCTAAAAATGTTTTTTTTTTAAATAATTGGAGTTATTTTTCTGATCAATAAAGTTCATTCGTATTGAATTGACGCTAGTCTATTATTTTACTTCAGAATTTTTTTCTGTGGAGTGAAAGATGTTATGAGTCTTTTAAAAAGGTATATTTGTTAAAAATTTATCCTGAAATGAAATAAATTTTGGAGTTATCGAAGAGATTAAAATAAATAATTTAAGTGCCGGGCTTTTCACACTAAGGGAAAAAAATATTAAATTTATCCAAAAACTTTTTTAATTTATCCAAAAAGCGAGTCATTTTTGCACCAATAACGCATTTACTTAAATCGACTGCGTAAATATTTAAAATTTATTTAAATACTTTTTTAATTAAATAAAATATTAAAATATTTAAACAGAATTAATAAAGAATATATTAAAATTATGCACGAATATATTTAAATATCTTTCAAATATTTACTATTTGAAAATTAAACTATCGCATTTAAGGAAAATTTATATAAATATATTTAAATTGAAAAACAATTTATTTGAATATTTCCCATGGGCTGCGTCCATATCAAACATCATTTAGTGGTATATTTTTTTTTCTCTTTGTGAAAATATGATTTGTGAGTCCGGTGGTGAGTGCGATGCATGATGAAATCATGTAGAGTGGAGTGACATTCTTGAGAAAATACCGAGTTGTCACTCCACCTTACATGAATTCATCATGCATCGCACTCACCACCGCACTCACAAATCATATTTGCCAAATATCCATGCTATATTACCCTTGCAACATTAACTAAATGAGAACTATAAGAAACCTGCAACTGCTGGTGTGAAGAAATTGCAGCAGCATCGCACAGGAACAGAGTGCGATGCTGTTGCTGCTTGGCGGCTGCTTGGCAGCTGTATGGAATATGAGTCAGTGTGTGGCATAAATAAAATTTAAATACGGGAAAAAAAACGAGTTGTAAGGGAAATATTTGATTTATCCACGTAAATATTTAAATGAAATATATACTCAGGCGTGGATAATGTTAATTTGCGTTATTTTCCTTAGTGTACTGATTGTATACTGATTGAAGACTAAAATCTTTTTTAAATCGACTGCCACTCGACTTTTAAAAGAAAATACCACTACCACTCGACAAATAAATGTAAAGGATACCGTCATTATACAAAAGCACGTTGGAAGGTTTACTACTTTCTATATCCTGCCTTGTTTTTTGACGGGCTTCAAAATTCTGTGTTCCCAAAGGTCCATTGGTCCATTGATTGGCCATTGCTGAAATATCCGAATTATTTTTATTCAATCCATATTTACTAAGGCTATGAAAAAGTTAGCATTTTCGTAGGTTCACTTTATAAAATTTTTGGAAAATACCTCATCATAAATTGCTCGATTGAAGATTTACTCGTAACTACCGTAACTCATGGCTTTGAAATATTGCAGCCCAGCAATTTGTCCTTAGTGACAGCAGCAGCTGTCGCTGGAATTTTGTTGACCCACTCTTGGTTGTCCCATAACTTTCTTTGAAAACAGTTCAGCCAGCACACACACACACACACTCTAGCACTTACTCACTTACGTACACTTACCACTTGCCTAGAGTTGGGCTGCTTTGTAACGACTTCCTGTCGACAGGAACTACAACAAAAATAACGATAACAATAACAACGTTGGCGATGGCAGCAACTTCTAAAAATATACGCCTGTGTTGGTAACAGTTCATTGTTGGCGTTGTTGGTGCTGCCTCACTTGCTTGCGCTCCATTTGCATAAGCCGCGTTAGAAGCAGTTGTTTGTTGTTGGTTGGAAGTACTCGAAATTGGTGGCATCGGTGTTGAGGTCGATTCTTGAATAAAATCGAAAGTTTGTTTTTGTTGCGAAGAACGTTTTATTTTGCAAATTTGTGCGCAACTACTAGCCATGCTAGCCACTGACCAGTGACCGTATGGTGGAGTCAGCCTGGTTGCATGTTCGGAATTGGTAACAAAAACAGGAAGTTGGTGAAGTCTACAGCAGCGGCAAATGCTTAAATTTCAATATCACCGGCACAACGTAAAGGTGAGGCAGACATTAAGTGTAACGGTGTGAGACTGAAAGTGGCACAAAACTTGGCCGAACAGTAAAAAATAAGTGCTGTTAACCAAGAAATCTAGTTTTGAAAGTGGGTCAACATAGGTTTTTTGCTTTATATATTTATTTGGATTTCTTTTGTTTTATTTTCATTATTGTTTGTGTCTTGGATGTTCTTGGTGTGGTTTTTGCTGTTTATGTGATTTTTTGTTCTTGTTACTGGTGGTGGTGTTGTTGTTGTTGTTGTTATTGTTGTTGTTGTTGTTGTTAATGTTGTTGTTGTTGGTGGTGGTGCCAAAGGTGTAACCGCGAAGTAGTGCCAGCAAAAAATGGCAAAATTTCACTTTCGTTCTCGTTTTCAGTTCGCGACTATAAAACCGCATTTGGAATGAGTTCACAGTAACAACAACAACAATAAAAGTAATAACAAAAGTAAGAGCAGCGAACAATACTTAAGAAAATATTGAATAACTTGCCGACAACAACGACAACAGTAACAACAAAAACAAATAACATATCACAGCTCTTAGCCTAACTCGACGTCAGGACGAAATAAATTTGTGCGGTCAGTCGTAAGCGAAAAGTTGCGGGCGCTGCGTTCGTTACCTACCGTTATTTCGATTAACAGCATTTAGTCTTTTGTGTCAGCGTACAGAGGGCACATTTTTGCCATTTTTGGCTGTAACGGATGTGCAACAACCCAGCCGTTGACACTTGTGGTCAGTTCCTGTTGCGATTTTAAATCGGTTTGTGTTGAAAAATTAAAAATTGTTTTATTTTAAAGTTTAAAAAAATTCCACTTTTGTGCTAAACAAACTCATTTTATAGCAATCATAACAATTTCCAGCACTGGACCAAGTTTAGTTCTAACTGTTAACGTGAAAAACGGGTGAGTCAAAATAATGTGAAATTGCGATAAAATAACAAAGGTGAATCTAGGACCTCTTGGTCCATGTTTAATGGGTGGGTTATATAAAGTAATATTTATATTTTTATTGTATTTATGGAAAAATAAATAGCATCAATTGCATACAAAGCGTTTGTACTAACTCATTTTATGACAGATCCAACTGTAACTTAGTTAACATTTACTTAACATAGAGTGCTTCCCTGCGGGGCCTCATGACGCTATTGTGCTTTTTTTTTGTTTGCATTTTTATCATGTGACCGAAAACCTCACCTTTATTATCGTTCCGTAAAATTTACCGTAGCACTAATGGTATCGGAGTTATAAATCCATGTAAAGTTTTTTCATTGATGTTGTATTTTTACTGCATTATTAAGCGGTTACCTTTATGTTTCATGTCATGGTGCAAAAATTGTTGTTATTATTTTCGTTATGAGGTCACGGACCCAATCTTTGCTGTCATAAAATAAAATTAGCTGTAGAACCTCTAATACGCGAGTAATAATGCCATGCAACAATACTGCATTTTTGTTGCATAACCCGCGCGACCTGATGATGTCATAATATACTTTTTTATTTTTGTCGTACTGCCAAGTACAAATTTTTCGTTTTTGTTGAATAATATTTTTTAGCGGGCTCATTGAAGATTTGTGTGTAAGATTATATAAAGATTAAGATGCTGTAGCTAATTGGTCTCAAGCTAATAAACTTAAACTAAACCCCCTTAAATCATACATTCCATACATTCCGATTTCTAAAGCACCCTTCTTAAATTTTGATTTACCCCCAATTCTACTTAATAACTTTGAACTGAAAGTTGTTATTAAGGCTTCTAACCTTGGGCTTAAAATAAATAGTTCCCTATCCTGTGAGGATCACATTAATTCCTGTAGAGGTAAGGTCTACTTTGTTTTACGCAACCTAAGAATGACCTCAGCGTATGTTCCAGTCGAAACAAGACGAAAACTTGTCTTACAACTGCTGATGCCTATCAGTGATCTGCAACGAGTCAAGCCCCATTTCCAACAAAGCGTGAGATGCGTTGCATTTCACGCTGCGGAAGCTGCGGAAAAAAATCAATTTCTAATAGAACGTGTGCTTGAACAAATGATTGTCACACTTTTTCTTAGCGAAGCATACTTTTGTACAGTAGGGCGTATCGAATTACAATTTTTTTTCGAATTTCACATTCTAAGAGGTTTCAAAAGTTGCATGGGGTTGTCAAGATCACCCAAAAAAAAATTTAAAAAAAAGGATGTCTTCCTGTCCCGCAAGGACAAAGTTGTTTTTTGAGGAAAACTTTTGAAAAAATTAGTAGAAAAGAACAAAATAAAATTATGGCCTTAAACTGGTATTTTAAAATTAAACTTTTAGACAGGGTGTTGTTAAGAAATATTTGAAGAATCTAAATTGAGTAAAGTTTCTTCGGTACCATTTCTGTTACCCGAGATATAAAATCTTATATTCATGTTTTTGAAAAAGTTAAAAAATTGCATTCAAGTATACTTTTCTCAAAAATAGGAAATGCATATGCAAAAATTATGCTAATTATTAATTCGGTAAATTTAAGAAATACGTTAACAGTATAATCAATACTACCAAAATTTAGACTATTGGGTAATAATCACAAGTTCTGTGCTATCTCGATTTCAACTTTAGCTTCGAATGTCCTTTACACAGGACACTATGGATAAAAATCGTGAATGGCATCGTATTTAGTAACATATTGTTAGTATAAGCCTATACTTACTTTTGCTTTAAGACACACGCAGTTTTTTTTATAAAAGTAAAATCATTTTAAGATCGTCATTTTTTACTGTTTTCCTCAAAAAACAACTTTGTCCTTGCGGGGCAGGAAGATATCCTTTTTTTTCCTTAAAATTTTTTTTTGGTTATCTTGACAACCCCATGCAACTTTTGAGACCTGTTAGAATACGATCTAAATTTTTCGATACGCCCTATTGTACAGTACCCGGCTCAGTGAATTTTGTAAGTAGGGTTTTGTTTGCGATGTTTTGTTTGAGTACGACTGAACTTAAAATTTTTACAATCAAGGCATAACACAAATCACGCAACTATACACTAATATTTAAAAAATAAACTCATTTGAGGACATTTTGTCAATTTTTATAGGAAAGTAATCGCACTAGTACCAATTACTTTGTAGTTACAACACAACACTTGCTAAAAGAAACAGCTGCACACACATGCTGTTAATTGGAAACAGTTACGTGTTGTTGTTTTCATGCATTGATTTTTTGCGTCAATTTACGCAACGCATCTAACGCGTTATTGGAAATGGGGCTTCACGTTTTTGAGACTTGTAGTGATTCATTCAAAACCAAGTAGTAATGCGTACACATCAAACAACAACCAGCACTACTACTCGAAACACTCTTGCTACAGGAAGTGTCACATAGTTCAATGTTTGATTAGTGATTCCTCAATCGAACATCAAAGTGCAACCCAATACTCTTCAACATCAAACCACTTGTTATGAATCATAGCAAGTACTCATAGCTCAAGCAAAAATCCCATAGCTCATTAGGAATACTTGTGTATTTTTCTATGAATACGCAGTGACTGCTTTTGGACTTACGCTCTGTTCTTGTCGCTGTTAGAAGAGTATAAGGTTAACACCGAATTGTTTTCAATATTTTTGACGTAGAATACGTCATTCTCGGAGGTAAGTAGGGTGGTTGATAGTGATCAGGTGTCGGTATTTATATCACTTTTTGAGCCTTTGGTGTGCCTAAAGTAGTGATCGTACAATGTTGATGTTAGCACTTGTTGGTCTGCTTGATCCTCAATGCGACAAAAATTCATGTTAGAACTCTCTAACTTATATAAATTTTACACAATTACATGCAAAATAAAGCCAACATTTGAAGTTTTTGTTTGCTTAAACTTGCTACCTATTTATCGACAGTTTCCGGTTTTATCGACAAAACCATAAAATTTGTATGGCAGCCCCCCTAAGGAGTGGTCAGAGGAAATAGGTGTCAAAGGCAAAAATGTTCCTTTTGCAAAAGTAATGTAGGTCAGTGATAAATATTAACCCTTTCCGGCACTCTTTTAAAGGTCGTATGCTTAGGTGTATGGAATAAATAAACAAAAACCATAAAATTTGTATGGGAGCCCCCCTAAGGAGTGGTCAGAGGGAATAGGTGTCAAAGGCAAAAATGCTCCTTTTGCAAAAGTAATGGGGATCAGTAATACATATTAACCCTCTCCGGTACTCTCTTAAAGGTCATATGCTCAGGTGTATGGAATAAATATACAAAAGGCAAAAATGTTTCTTTTGCAAAAGTAATGGGGTCGGTGACACATATTAACCCTTTCCGGCACTCTCTTAAAGGTCATATGCTCAGGTGTATGGAATAAATATACAAAAACCATAAAATTTTTATGGGAGCCCCCCTAAGGAGTGGTCAGAGGGAATAGGTGTCAAAGGCAAAAATGCTCCTTTTGCAAAAGTAATGGGGATCAGTAATACATATTAACCCTCTCCGGTACTCTCTTAAAGGTCATATGCTCAGGTGTATGGAATAAATATACAAAAGGCAAAAATGTTTCTTTTGCAAAAGTAATGGGGATCAGTAATACATATTAACCCTCTCCGGTACTCTCTTAAAGGTCATATGCTCAGGTGTATGGAATAAATATACAAAAACCATAAAATTTTTATGGGAGCCCCCCTAAGAAGTGTTCGGAGGGAATAGGTGTCGAAGGCAAAAATGCTCCTTTTGCAAAAGTAATGGGGGTCAGTAATACATATTTACCCTCTCCGGTACTCTCTTAAAGGTCGTATGCTCAGGTGTATGGAATAAATATACAAAAGGCAAAAATGTTTCTTTTGCAAAAGTAATGGGGTCGGTGACACATATTAACCCTTTCCGGCACTCTTTTAAAGGTCATATGCTCAGGTGTATGGAATAAATAAACAAAAACCCTTAAAATTTGTATGGGAGCCCCCCTAAGGAGTGGTCGGAGGGAATAGGTGTCAAAGGCAAAAATGTTTCTTTTGCAAAAGTAACGGGGGTCGGTCATGCATATTAATCTTTTCCGGCACTCTCTTAAGGGTCATATGCTCAGGTGTATGGAATAAATATACAAAAACCATAAAATTTGTATGGGAGCCCCCCTAAGGAGTGGTCGGAGGAAATAGGTGTCGAAGGCAAAAATGCTCCTTTTGCAAAAGTAATGGGGATCAGTAATACATATTAACCCTCTCCGGTACTCTCTTAAAGGTCGTATGCTCAGGTGTATGGAATAAATAAACAAAAACCATAAAATTTGTATGGGAGCCCCCCTAAGGTGTGGTCGGAGGAAATAGGTGTCAAAGGCAAAAATGCTCCTTTTGCAAAAGTAATGGGGTCAGTCATACCTTTTGACCTTTTCCGGCACTCTCATAAAGGTCATATGCTCAGGTGTATGGAATAAATATACAAAAACCATAAAATTTGTATGGGAGCCCCCTAAGGAGTGGTCGGAGGGAATAGGTGTCAAAGGCAAAAATGTTTCTTTTGCAAAAGTAACGGGGGTCGGTCATGCATATTAACCTTTTCCGGCACTCTCTTAAAGGTCATATGCTCAGGTGTATGGAATAAATATACAAAAACCATAAAATTTGTATGGGAGCCCCCCTAAGGAGTGGTCGGAGGAAATAGGTGTCAAAGGAAAAAATGTTCCTTTTGCAAAAGTAATGGGGGTCAGTCATACATATTAAACCTCTCCGGCACTCTTTTAAAGGTAATATGCTCAGGTGTATGGAATAAATATTTTGCTAAATATTTTTTAAAAAAGATGTCATCAAAAGCGAATTGAATAATTCTACGTCTTGTGTTACGACATAGTCGAAACTAAAATAAAAAAATAAATAACTGGCCATTTCAGCCCTTGAAAGGACTTTCACCTAGCTTCTTATGATCAATTGTGTTGTGCGTGTTATTAAGTTTGTACACAATTGACCGAGAAATGGACCTACAGGCTTAACGCCGACTCCGAACGGCGATGAACGGAATGTTCTTATTCTCAAGAAGCTTTACATGGCATTTGTATTACTCTCTGAGGTTTGCCATTGTCTGCAGAGAGGTGGCGGCCGTACAGAAAAATTATTTTATTCAAATAATTTTCTGTCGCTGGGTTCGAACCAAAGTTCTTTGGCATAGCGGCCACGCACTTTAACCAACTACGCCACGGTCGAAACTACTGTTTCTTTTTTTAATATGGTTTCAATGTTGTTTTTAATAATAAAAAATGTAGCTTTAATTCTTTACTTACGCCAAAGTTGGCAACGCTGGAAAAGTCATGATCATTCATTTGAAATATGTGAACATAACTTATTAGAAGCGAGTCAAGATCATACCGACTACTTACGACCACGAGTCGGAGTATATAGCATGAAGAATTGGAGTTAAATTGCGTGTTATGAATATCGCAACATTTTTTTATGAGTATGAATATGAGTATTTTTTATGAGTATGAATGCGTATTTGTTTGAGTCAACTCTGTTTATAACTACTCGCTGTAGTTCTCTGATACTTATCATCACTTACTCGGAAGTAGTTTTTAGCAATCTAGATTCACGCTGATCCCACAAGTTATTAGTTGCCCTAAATAACGCTGCCCGTTACGTCTATGGTTTCAAGAGGTACGATCATATATCCTTCTTTCGCACTAAGCTACTTGATCGCTGCTTATTTCGATATCTCGAAGCAAGAAATTGTATATTTTTGCACAAAATAATCTACTCACATTGCCCACATAACTTGTATGAAAAACTTCAGTTCTGCAGGTCAAGTCGAAGCATGAACCTATTGATTCCGAGCCACCATTACAAAAATTCTAGCAGGCTGTTCGTCAGTGCAATAAGACTGAAATTCTCTACCAAATAGCATTAAGATCGTTTCTAACCAAAATGCCTTTAAGCGTTTAATCTATGAATAATCCTCTTAACTCTATCGGCCTCGGTAGGCCTATTGTTTTTTTTTTACCTTGAACCAAGGATTTCAGGTGGAATACCTATTCAGTCAAGTCTACCTTGGTTCAAAATGGGGTAATAGATCAATGGAAAGGAAAGGGCAATCAAGTGAAACATGTGTAGGATGTTTTAAGCGTGGGGGAGGGCCAAAGAAACATGTGAATTTGAATCAGAGGCAAGTATTATGCCTTTACCTCAGTCAATTCAATTATAAGGGAAAATTCATCCACAAGCTTCTCTACCATCAACTACAACTTCAAGTCGTAAATATGAATGAGTTTTCAGTTTCAGCTGATTAGAAATGAGGACAGAAAATTCAGAAAGGTTTATAGCGTATTACCATGGCCTGGCTGGGAATCGAACCCGGGACCTCTGGGGTAGAAGTCGAACACGCTACCTACTCGAATGCCGAGGCCACCATCCTGGATGCAATATAAGCACGTGACGAAAAAAAAAAAATGCGGAAAATTATCAAACTGGATAGGCACCCAAAAAAACATGAATTTGAAGAAGTATTAATGGATGTTTCAAATCGAGTTCCCTATTTTCATTTAAGTCATACAAAAACGATTGATTATAGCCGGGTATGGGCACCAAAACATACAACAAACCAGTGATGTTCACGTAGTACCACGCGTGGTGAGACTCGAAAGCTTTATTCGAGAATCGAAACACGTACACGATCGAATGCACGAAGTTCTCTCAACGCTGCTTTGTCATGTGTTTTGCACTGCACGAAATGTTTGAGGCATATGAAAATGCGTTATTTGCAAAATTATAATAATAACAATGATAATAATAGTGACAATGATAATGATTGTGATAATGATAATGATACTGATAAAAATAATGATGAAGACAATGATAATTATAACACAATTCTTGCTTAATATCTACACAACAATTTTTGTCAGTGCAGAGAGTGAGAGAGCTACTTACACAAGTACAAAAGATGAAAATTGAAGTAGCCCAGCAAACACAAGAAAAATAATTCTCTAACGTTTGAGAAATTTGTGATTCTCAAGTTGAGTTTCAACATTCCTTATCATTTGAGATTAAGCATTTTCTCAAACGCTATTTCTCAACTTGAGGTGAAGTTGAGGGAGATTTGAGAAAATATTTCTAACTGTATGGCATCACTTATTTTGATTTGCAAAAATGAAAGTCTGGCAGCAACAGTCAATCATATGATTTATTGTTTACAAAAATTTAAAGTGTCAAATCGTGAATATTATATCTAAAGTTTATCGTGCCATTTTGTTACAATTTACTGTATTAATTTATTGAAAAACATAAGAAAAAGTGTATTGTGCCATTTTGTAATAAAATATTTGAAGTGAAAATGCAAAGAAAAAAAATTAAAACAGAAGTGAAGCAGATAATAAATCTGTTAGCGGAGCGAGAAGTGGATAGCCTTGCACATCCGGAGCATCAAAGCACAGAGGAAACTTTGGAGGCGGGTCCATCCCATATGTTTTTAGAAAATGATTTAAGAGAGGCCGAAAGTGATTCCGATGCGGATTTAGAAGAGGAAGAAACGACCAAATCAGGAGAGCTCAACGAAGAGCTAGCTGCGTGGGCGGTTAAGTTTAATATATCAACCACGGCTACGAATGGTTTATTAGCAATATTGCGCAAGCATATAGATGGTATTCCAAAGGATTCAAGGACATTGAAATCCACTCCTAGGATACCGGCAGTGGAAAAAATGGGACTAGGCGAATATTTTAACTACGGAGTAGCAGACTCCCTTACAGATTTTTTAATAAAAAACTCCTTTAATTTAATGGACATTCATCTCAATATAAATGTTGACGGCCTACCACTCGCAAAAAGCTCAAATTAAATCAAATCAAAATAAAAAATTGTGATAAACATAAGAAAATGAACTGTTAACTCCTTCGAACCTTTTTAATTATAATTATAAAATGAAATTTTTAATTTTTTAATCTTATGAAATTACTATTTTGATTTATTAAAATTATAAATTTAAAATAAAAAACACAAAAACAATGCATTGTTTTATATTTCCTAATTTGATATACATTTCAATTTTTTTGCAAAGCGCGTTTCCATATACACATTCCATTTGAGACTAATTGGAGAAATGCCTTTGATATCAAGTTGAGAATTACAAATTTCTCAACTTGAGAACTAAGAAAATCACCATACAAAAAAAGTGCCTTTTAAGTTGAGAACACTATAATCCGTGTGTTGAGATGCTGTTGAGAATTAACGTTGGAGATTTGAGAAAGCTATTTGATATCAAATGCACCTCAAGTTGAGAACTAACAAAAAGGTTTATTGGGAGGATGCGTGTGAACACCACTGATTTAAAGCTTCTGTGTTGTTTCTGTGTTTGTCTGTTGTCTTTGATTTGTTGTTGCGTTTTGTGTTGCTACATCTCAATTCTTGTTCTCAACGTTATCAAGAGCGCTCTCTGTCCATAGCTGATCATAACTTATTCTAATGTAAAATCATCCGCTTAACCCGAATATGCCATCAGATTTTTAAAAGATTTAGCCCTTGATCCAAAATTAGCCTACTTTATTAAGAATTTCCTATTTTTTTCTTTCTGAAACTTTCTCAAATTTAGATGCTGACTATTTATATGAAGTTTAGCAAAAATAAAAAATATTATCGAAATCGGATATTTATAGTAGAAAAACGATTTTTTTCTTTTTGCTTGCTAAGTGGACTTTTGGGAAAACATTTATGTATTTATAAAATTTCCCATAGTTTTCTGGTTTTCTGCATGTTTAAAATGACTATAAAAATATAAATTTGCTCATCATCGGACATCATTGGAAATATGCAGAAAAAATAGTGAAATTAATCTGAAGTAGAGGGATATTATTTTCTTGCGGAGCCAACTTTTGGGTCAAAAATAATTTTTGAATAGATTTAGTTCACTTCGTTTTCTGCATATTTGAAATGATATCTTTCTTTGTTCTGTTATACGGATAAAGTTTTTGGTGTTCCTCTACCTCTTGCAAAGTCAACTGTTTTTTGGATCCTAAGTTGTTAACATTTGTATTGAATCGTGCTATTCAATTGATTCCCCTTTCAGCGCAATCGTTCGTGTAAAAATTTTGCTGACTATTCCTCAGCACGTAAATATTTTTCGTCATTGATCAAACAACTTGGATCAATGTTTACAAAGCCCATGGGATTTCCTTCGTTGGAGATTGCTCCTATACGAGCAAAATCATACAGTTTTTTGTATTTCAACATAAATTGTGACTCTCTTAGTTCCTTTTGTGCAGTTTTTCGATAATTTGTGTCTTTACGGAGATTATTGTCAACATTCCTTCAGTATTAAGATTTGAGAAAATTGTAGCGACCTTGGGAAAAGCTTCTAATTCAAAATCGAAAGAAAAAAATTAGGTAATTCTTTATAAATTAGGGTAATTTTGGGCCAAGGAATTAAAAATCTAACGGCATATTAAGGTTAAGCAGACAATTTTACATTAGGATATGTTATGATCGGGTATGGGCACCACTACATTTAAAGCTTCTGTATCGTTTCTGTGTTTGTCTTTTGTATTTGTTTTGTTGTTGCGTTTTGTGTTGCTACATAAGCCTGTTCTCTTTGCTCTCAGCGCTCTAAGAGAGCTCTCTGCCCATAGCTGGTTATGATCAATCATTTTTGTATCACTTAAGGGGGACTATACAGGGTGTTTCAGGAAGTTCTGGCCAAATTTTTCCAGCGTATTCCTTGGCTCATTTATTGAAGAAAAGGCCACTAGGACCATGTCCGAAAATGCACGGGTGCGAAATGGCAGCGGGTTCAACATTTTCGGATTGGTGGTCGGAGGGTAATAGGGTAAAATTGCTAACTTCTGAGCCAGTGGTCGGATTGGTTTGTTTTTGGGCTTGTTGGAAAGGTCTTTAAAAGACCTTTCCGTATAAAATAAAACAATAATTAGAAAAAGATGAAATAGCCGAGATACAGAGCTTTCCGAAAAAAATGGAAAAAAAATTATCATAACCTCAATTTGCTCAGCCAGATGGCAGGTTTTTTTTTCTTTTAAAAGATAGTAATACCTTTTACCTTTCTAAAAATACCAAAACGAAGCCCGAAGGTCTTACCGTTCCTAAGTTATGACCATTAGACTGAAATGCAAAAAGTTTTTTTGGAAGCAAAATAACCCCACAGTAAGCCCGTAATGCGCTGGAGCACCATCTTGTTGGTAGAAAAAATGATTTCGTACCGCAAGGGGTACTTCCTTGAGGATTTCTGGCATGACTTTTCGCAAAAACTCCAAATAATTTTGCGAATTTAACCTGGGCGGAAGTACTTTTGGCCCAATCAAGGTGTTGTCGATGATTCCAGACCAAACCGAGACGTCTAATCTGCGTTGAAATGCGTTTTCTTTCTTGTTGTGAGGATTTTCGTTGGCCGATTCATGCAAATTATGGAAATTAGTTATGCCGTCTCTCGTGAATTGCGCAAAATTGTGATGTTGCAACGTGATGTACGTGGTGTTCCCGCATCTATGTTTTTACGTTCGATTGTGTGGACCGACGAAGCCGGAGGTCGAAGAAAAAGGTCATGTTTGTGAATATTTTTAAAGGATAACCTAAGGGACATTTTTGAATGAGGGTTTTTATACCTTAAAATATACACATTCAAGAGTATGTTCAGTTTTTTTTTTATTAAACAAAATTTAATATTAAGGTAGATACAGAATTTTTTGTAGAGCGCTCTGAAAAAAAGGTTAAATGCTGCGATCGAGATTGCCTAAATTCATCTCAAACAAAACTAGTAAGAAATGATCTTCGACTGGGCCGAAGTTAAAATACCCCACGTCCGAACCGAAGTTTATTCAAAGTCTTAAGCAGTCAAAGAAATGTTAATTTGTAAAAACATTTTCGTCATAGTTTTAACAGAAAATACTCTCTTCTGTTATTTGATAAAGTCACTTTGTATGGGAGGTGGGTGTAGTTTTCATTCGATTTCAATGAATTTCATACACAGAGTACATGTTGTATATTAAAGTTTATATGCAAAATTGAAAGTCCATATATTAATTTTTGTGGAATTTAAAGAGATTTTACCGTTTTGATAAAGTCACTTTGTATGGGAGGTAGGCGTGGTTTTCATCCGATTTGGTTGAACTTCATACTCAGAGTGTATATTAAATAGGAAAGCTCATATGCAAAATTTCAAGTCCATATATGTTTACGTTTTTCAAACGTAGGGGTATAAAAATTAAAAATATTATTAAACTAGATATTTAAGCCTGGTAGTTGTCATAGCCGATTTTGAAAATATTGATTTTTCACAAAATGTCGGACTTCCGAACGTAAACTAACGATTTTCGACCAAAAAGTCGTCAATATTTTGCCCATAACTAATTAACGAGGCTACGAAAAAAAAACCAAGGATAAGTTCGAGATTATTATGAATAAAATAAGCCTGCAAAAAAATTAAAACAATCGGTATTCTGAGTTTCTAGAAATCTTGGTCACCGACTTTGAAAACAAAGTTTCGAGAAAAACGCGTTTGAAAATAAGGGCCAGCACTGCGCACTCTCGAAGGTTATTCACTCACTAGGCTATAACTCTTATTTTTTGAGATATTGACTTGAAATTTTCACCACATATTCTTGAGACTTAAAGCTTTAAGAAAATTTTTGAAAAAAGTTCTGGGTATATAACCCCCCTTAAATATAAATAGGAAACTCGATTTGAAACATCCATTTTATAATTCTTCAAATTCGCGTTTTTTATCGGTGCCCATCCAGTTTGAGAATTTTCTGACTTTTTTTTTGCATCACGTGCTTATATTACATCCAGAATTAAGAATTGGGCCTTGCAACGAGGGTCTGGAATACTTTCGGAAAAAAAAAACCATCTACTATGATATAAGGGTGGAGCAAATAATATAATAATAAACTGGCTATTTCAGCCCTTGAAAGGACTTTGACCGAACTTTTTATGATCAAATTGTGTTGTGCATGTTATAAAATGCTTAGAACTGGACCTATTAGTTTTATGTCGACTCCGAACGGCTAATATGCATGCTCTCAAGAAGCTCTACATGGCATTATTTACTCTCTGAGGTTTTAGGCAATTGTCTACAGAGAGGTGACGGCCGAACCGAAAAATTAATTCAATTGAAAAAACTTTCTGTTTCGAATGGAATTGAACCAGGGTTCTCTGGCGTATGGGTCACGCACTCTAACCACTGAGCCACAGGTAGTAATAATAAAAGTTTTTTTATACCCCCACGTTTAAAAAACGTAAATGGGGGTATATTAATTTTGTCACTCCGTTTGTAACGCCCATAAGGAGGCGTGGTAGGTATAGAAAAATATATATATTCTTGATCAGCATCACCACCCGAGTTGATTTAGCCATGTCCGTCTGTCTGTCCGTCTGTCCGTCTGTCCGTCTGTCTGTGATCACGATTACAGCCGTAATTTTAAAGCTATCATCACGAAATTCAATATTTAAGCTTTTATCTAAAAAATGAAAGTCAAGTTCGTAAATGAGCCAAATCGGACGAAAACCACGCCTACCTCCCATACAAAGTCACTTTATCAAAACGGTAAAATCTCTTAGAATTCAACAAAAATGAATATATGAACTTGCAATTTTGCATATGAGTTTTAATGTACAAAATACACTCTAAGTATGAAAATCAACCAAATCGGATGAAAACCACGCCTACCTCCCATACAAAGTGACTTTATCAAAAAGGTAAAATTTCTCTAAAATCCACAAAAATTAATGTATGGACTTGAAATTTTGCATATAGACTTTGATATATAACGTGTACTATGTGTATGGAATTCAACCAAATTGAGTGAAAACCACGCCCACCTCCCATACAAAGTGACTTTATCAAAAAACAAAAGCGAATATTTTTTGTTAAAAATATAACGAAAACGTTTTTACAGATAAACATTTTATTGATTGCTTAAGACTTTGAATATACTTTGGTTCGGCCGTGGGGGTATTTTAACTTCGGCCCAGTCGAAGATCATTTCTTACTAGTTTTAATTCAATAAAATGAACAAAATAAAATTTTTGTAGTATAGCTTTTTAAGTAAGAGCAAACATTCCCATAAATTATAGAATACAACGTCGTTCTAGTGCCTCGGCTGGCTTTGCAGTGCGCATTCTGTCACTCCAATTTTCCAAGAACTTATTGATGGTTTCGGGCTGTAGCACACGTATTGCTTGGATGATATTAGCCTTAAGTGCTTGAATCGTTTCCAGATTGTTGGCATAACATCGGTCATTCACGATTCCCCACAAAAAAAAAAAAATAATTCAAAGGGGTCAAATCGTAGCTCCGAGGCGGCCAATTGACATCGCACGGCGACGACTGATAACAAGATTTGGGAATTTAGTGCGCAAAAGATTGATTGTGACATGGGTTGTGTGGCATGGCGCGCCATTCTGCATGAACCAGAGGTTGTCCAAATTCATTTCTCCAAACATTGTTTCCAGCCACATATTCGAAGAAAAATGGTCCATTAATGCCACCACTCCACAATCTACACTAAACTGTCACACTCTGTGGATGCATCGGCTTCTCTACAGTAACTTGCCGGCTTTCCGAGCCCCATGTGCGGCATTTTTGTTTGTTAACGCAGTCGCCCAGATGAAAATGCGCCATGTCAGAAAAGATGATTTTTCGCCCAAATCATCTTCTTTTCAAATAACGCACTGCTTGCACAGCACTCACTTTGGAAATAAGTTTCCAATATTTCCCAACGTTGTTCAAGCATAAAGCGACTTATTTCTTTCCGCAGAGATATGATACTGTCTATATGTCAAGATTTCGAGCGGGAAACAGTTGTCAGTGTCAAAATAACCTATGTGTTAAAAAGAAACCACGACTCCGAGAAAAAAAGCAATAGTAAAATCACCAAAGCCGGCTTGGGTAAAGAAAATTGTATGGAAATTAGAAACTTATGGTTATTCACCAAAGTAATATATTGTTTAATACATTGCTTTGAAAGCACATATTTCGATACCATGCCAATTAAAAAAATGTTTGATTCACCCAAGCCAAGTATATAACATTTTAACCAATAGTGTAGGTAAACCACGGAAAACTTTGACACTTTATCAAAATGGTATGAGCAAAATTTGTCGCTGAATACTCCCTGCTTGTTATAGTTCTCGATTAGTTTTTGTAATGAAAATTATATAGCGTAGATGTTTAGCCAAGGTGCAATGCTTCATGAGTGCATTTTGTTGGCATTAAATTAGATATATTTATAAGTAATTTTTTTTACTTTGTAAATCTATGTTGTAAACTTTGTATGCAAATGTATGTCTTTTTATATTAAATAGAATAGGTTAACCCTCATAAAAATGAAAAATTTTTGGTTAATTTTGTTTAGAAGTTTCACCTAAGTGCTTGGGTAATTTTGCACAACAGCAATATACAAAATTTTACCTTAGTATATGTACATTACATACTTGTTTTTGGAAATTTTTTAAAAATTCTATTCTTACAAAAACAATATACAGTAATTTACTTAAGTAGTTGTTTATTTTATACTTCTCCATGTATATTTATTTATCTATTTAACTTTGATAGTTCAACAAAGTTTTTTGTTGAAAATTTGAACACTATGTTCGGCAGAAAAAGCAAGCATGCTTCATATAAATTGTCGAAGTTGATGTGTAAATTACAAAATACTTCGCTAGTTTATCGTCCAAATCAATTACGGTAAGTTAACATGTAAAACTTAGGTGTTTTGACCAAAAACTTAGGAGGCTGAAAACTGCCAAAGCCATCGTATAAATGAAACTATGTTTTTTATTAATTCTGCATAAGTTTTTTTCTCGATGTAGATGGCTAGATTTTTTCACTAGATGAACTTTTTTTTCATAGTTTTTTCATAAATTCAAAAAATTAACCTCTACTGTCGTATCAATATTTTTATCATTTAACCCATACTTGGCGAGGTCGAATTCCATGCAAAGCCGATGCACTTTGAAAAAATGCCTTTTTCAACTTTTTTGGAAACCTGAGCGGTAAAACGTAACCTTGTGACGTCAAAATTCTTCTTATACTATATTTGTTATTACCTTATAGTTAAAAAAACCTTATTTAAAACTTAACTCTAACGTTTGTTGACAAACTTCAGATGCTCTTAGGATATGTATTTACATTTCCATGTTTATATTGAATAATACATAGCAGATTATTGAATATCATAAAATTATTACCGTGAGTAAGCAAAAGAAAACAATCTGAAATTTGTGAAATAAATCTCTGCCAAAAATATACTACGTATATCTTTTATGCATGAAAATTCTATTCTCTTAAATGTAAACCAATTCAAAGAATATTTATAAATAAATTGCTGCTGTATATTAAATAAGACATGAAAAAACCAAAAGAAATTGCCATAGAACAAAACAGTGAGTTGGTGCATATTTTATTGTATGACACAAAAGAGCCATCCAAAAGACAGTAAACATGCTGTACAGCCTGAAGGATTCAAAATTTTCGTATGCAAAAAATATGTGTACATAAAGCTGCATTGCTTGGAATACAAGTTGGAGAGCAGTTTTTGAAGCACTTAGTTGTTGGTATCAAAATAAACTCAACTAGATATTTGTTGGCAAAGCTTAAAAGCAGGCAAATAAGTACATTCTAAGCAAAAAAAAAAGAACAGAAATAAAAATTCGAAATAAAACCAAATCAAAAATAACAAAGACCAAGTTTTTAGAGCTAGAAGTAACAGAAGCATATAGCTGCTGTAGTAATACTTAAGGATAGCATGTTGAGTTCATTCTAATGCAGCTGAGTGACGGAACAATAAAAGCATTTAAAGCAATCTTTTCATATCCTGCAGGAGATTGTTGTGTGGGTCAGTCTTTTTGATGTCAAATGCTACGCACACTGTCAGGTGTTGAGAAATTTAACTAATTTGTGTCTGTGTGTGGAACAAAAGGGTTTTTTTATAGAGGTGGATAACTTTAAATTAAATTCAAACATAGGAAAATGTTTTTTCAAATCCATGAAATAAACTTTATTTTAAAGATAATTTTTTGATATTACTATTTGAATATGATTTCGGGCATGTGGTCACCGCTGCTGGCACGTACATAGAATAATATGAAGGTCAAATTTTCACACACTCTTCGCAGTAAATCAGGCTGTACGAGCATTTGGGCAATAACGCTTCCAATATTGACTTGCAAGTGCTCAATTGTTTTTAGTTTCTAGTTCTAGTGTCGACAAGAGACTTTACATATCCCCAAAGAAAATAATTTTATGGCGTTAAAACGCACCAACGAGGTACCCAGCTCACAGGTCCATTTTGTTTTTTTGATACTTTTTTTATAATATTTCGATTTTAAGTTTCTCAGCTTTCTCAGTTCTTTGGTATACCAAACAGGACCAGATATTAAAGAGGATTTTCTCTGTGGCACTGAAGTTAAAAAACAATTATTAAGAGTACTGTTAAAGGCAAATACAGCAGAGTCAAGCGTTTGTGGTAATATTCTTGTGTTATTAATATTAAGTACAGATGACCAGTTGATAATTGACAAATTATTTCTCAAAATTACATAATTCGTTCTTTTAAAGTTAAACTCTAAGGCAGGATTTTGAATACGGTTTGATATAGATTGTTTAGGAAAATTCAGTGTGATTTCGATAGTTGGATGGTGTGCGTCTTCAGGATACACAAGTGGATCAGACCTATTAACTGAAATAATATTACTATCATCAAAATAAATAAGGTCTAACAAGCGGTTGTTTCTATTATAGTGGCAGTTGATTTGAAAAAGCCCCTGGCTCGAAAGCTCATTTAAAAATGAGTTATCGGACACTCTGAAGATGGCAAGAGCACTGCAGAATTTTCAGTGCAGCAGTTCCAGGAAACATTTGGAAGGTTGAAGTCACCCGTTATTAAAATATGATCGTAAGGCTGAAGTTGTGAGCAAATTTTATAAATCGACGCCAAATGTTTCCCATACACTTCAACACTAGAAAGTGGAGGTATATATGAACATGTGACATAAATTCTCAAAGTACCAAACTTTACAAGAACACAGCAAAATTCAATATCTAAAGACTCAGATATTAATATTTCTTGTGAAAACTGAGAAGATTTAACGGCAATTAACACGCCACCACCATTGCAAAAATTACCAGCAATAGAGTTTCTATCTTATATATTTGCGGTATTTATTAAAATTGTTAGACAGAATTTCAGTATTTAAAGTACTAGGTTTAAGCCAAGTCTCACTGAAAGCAATAATGTCAAAATGAAGATTATGGCTTAAAATGTGTAAGTCTGTAAGTTTAGTATTTAAACCACGAACGTTCTGATATAAGGCTAGGAACTGAAGGCAACAATCTAGTTTTTTGGGTTCACGCTGTGAACAGGTAAGATAGCCAGTGAAGTTTGAGGCGGTGATTTTTGAATAAATTCATGCACCAAAGTATTTTCCGGCCAAAAACCTTGATCCAGAACATTATTGAAGATATCACTAGGCAAAGTAATTTTAAAAGAAGAAATAGTGCGCTGATAAGAGAATCTCAGTTTGTGAACCGAAATCTTCTTATTAAGAAGGTTTAGCTTAGAGTTTAAATAATATAAGATATCACCTTCTGATGTATCAACTGCAAAGCGAGAAACAAATATGCATTTTGCTGGCGGAATAACTACAAGTTCCTTATGATCAGGTAATTTATTGCTGCAATTTGATATTTGCTTCGGTATAGCTCCAGTAGAAACCGAACTAGGAGAGGAAGAAATAATATTAGTACTCGTAGCAATACTAGGAGAAACATTAGTAGCACAAGTCTGAGCATATGTTTTTTTTGCAACAGAAGGAGAACTATCTTTTACAGGAGCTGCTGAAGAAGGTATAGTTAAAGTTAAATCAACTGAGACTGCAGCGTTAGTAGGCGTTAGCTGATCAGTACTCTGATTTGTAATAATAGACTTTTTCTGAGGTCCTTCAGGTGGTAAAACTGAGGCAGGTGGAATAGGTTCAATATTTGAGGACAAAGGCAAGGCTATTGCAGTAGATTTTGCTGAGCTTCGAAGATTTTTGTTACTTCGCTTTCGTTTTGGAGACGCAGAAGCTTCATCCAAGACCTTGAACTTTTTGAACAAACTTTCAAATTCGGCTAATCTGGCCTGAGCCGCCTCTAAATCTTTCGACACTTCCAAGAAGCCTCTTCTAGATTGTCTAATAAGCTTAAGGATATCAACATCCGTAGACCTGCAATCAATACATGACCAACGAAGTCCTTTGCCTTCGTTGATTGCGTCATAAATTCTTGCATTCAACGATGCGCACTTGAAGTGGAAAAACGAATCGCACAACCAGCAATTTACCACGCGGTCGGATTCGTCTTTTATAGAACAATTACGGAAACTGCAGAACATTTTAAATGTAAAAAATTAATAAAATGAAGAAACCACAAAAAAGAAGATACTTGGTTTTTCAATAAAACAGTTTAATAAACACTGTAAAGTTATTAAGTGCAGCCCTGGTTATTGAAATAAACAGGCCAAAAAGATGAGCAAGTGTAATAAAAAAAAACAATCACTCTCACTCACTTGCACACAGAAAACCTGTTTGTAGTTAAAAGAAGAAAAAAAAAGAAGCAATGAAATTAAGCGATGACTTCGAAGAATATGTGCAAGAAGAATATAATAATTCGCTCTCGCACAAATAATAAAATAATGTTTATATTAAATTTTTTGTAAAAAGGATTTATATGAATGCTGGCACGCTACAAGAAGACCCAGCAAAAATGATGAACCAAATATAGTTTTAATTTTATTTATTAATTGACTTAAAGAAAACTTTGAAATTTATAAGATTAAAAGACGACAGTACGACAAGAAAGCAACGAGCGAACTTTGTGAAGAATAGTGGGGCAGAATAGGGTTGCAACCTGTACTTTTAATAATTTTAATTTTTTTTTTCATTATTTCTTTCACCGAAATATGAATACAAATCATTTACATACATTCTGTTTGTTTTTTAATTGATGGTTAAGGCAGGCTTAGCAAACCTCATGAGTTTTATTGAAACTATTTGTTGAGCTTGTACAACAACAACAACAACGGCTCTGTATAGAGCAAATCATAGGCAGACTAAACATACTGTTTCGTTGGCCGCTACACCAACTCATCAGTAGTCTTGCATGACTTTCACTGCAAAGATAAGCTTTTTTTAAGTTTAACAAACGTCACAACATAATGTTTTATCAAAACTATTGGCAACCCGTATCAAAAAAAAAAAATTATTTTATGTCAATTTATTGGAATTGATTCATTTTGATTTTGTTTTTTCATGCGAAAGTTGGTTTTTATAAGTATACGAACAAAAGTATCAGAGAGAAGTAAACGAAAAGTTTGCTCAAACAAAGCTCGAAAAACACTTCTCAATTTTCAATAAAAATGATAGTATGAAAAAAAATCGATGTAAATAATTTCAAATAGATATATAAAAATATTTTGTTTTTTACTGATAAGGGATGCCAACAGTTTTGATAAAAAATTTTGTTGTGAATGAATATAAGTTTGGTAAGCTTAAAAACATCTTAATTTTGCAGTGAACACTCATCACTATAAATTTAAAAATAAATATAAATGATTTATATTCATATTTCGGTGAAAGACATAATTAAAAGAAAATTAAAATTATTTAAAATATAGGTCGCAAGCCTATTCTGCTTAGTAAACTACGGAGTTGAGCACTCTATCTCAAGTTCAGCAAAGTAAACGAGAAACTGAACGAAAGAAAAGCTTACGTAAAACTTGAGCGACTCCATATAATGCCGCAAAAGTTAGTACTTTTGCTCTCTTGCTTTTGTTTGCTCAGAGCAGTGGTAATCAACGCACGGTTCAAACAACAACAAAGAGAGCTTTCCGAATGCACAGCTTTACACTGAAATAAGAAGTTGTTAAAAGCTCTCACAAAATTTGGTGCAAGGAACTCTTGTCGAGTGTTGAATTTTCAATATAATCATACCTTTTTTATTTTTGTGTTTGTTTTTCGCTATTTTTACATAAAAAACTTCAAGCAAAAATGTATTAATGCTTTTCCTGAAACATTGCAATATATTTACGTATATTCATAAATAAAACAGCGATCAACACCCTCACTACACTCAAAGCATACTGACTTCAAATTTAAAGCACAGCAGAAAAAACTAACTTTTACGCAGTGTACAAATACAGCGAGCCGATTGCTACATCGTGTGCAAAAGCTCAACAACACACGATGCCCGCGGGCTATGGGAGACCATGTAGTAAGCACCACTGGCTTAGAGTCTCAACAGAATCAAAAATTGTTGCGGCCGCCGATCTTTGTTGTTGGAAAATACATGCAAAATGTAGAAAAAAACGCAGCTCTTTTTCCGCAGCAATAAGAGCCCGAACAGAATCAAATATCGTTGCGATTTGCGATATCGCAAAGCAATAGAATGCATGCAAATGTATAAACACGTCCAGAATGAAATCGCAGGTCAGCAGCCGCAACGATATATCGCACAATTAGAATCTATTCTATTTTTTCTCTTGCGACCGACGATTCTCTCTCTGAGTGCCATTAGTGTTGCCATATTTTTGCTAAGAATTGGCTGTGTTTAATGAAATTTGCTTAGTTTTTTGTTATCTTCTGACATTTCTTGTTTGTGTGTGTTGTATTCACACAATTGAAGAGACCAATACATTGAAATGAAATAGAAAAAATAAATAAAAAAATACTAAATAAAAGTAACTTTTAATCGTCGCACAGTGGGGTATTTTATGTCAAAAGTGACGATTAATTGACAGGGGCCACTTATCGAGACAAAAATTGTACTTTGAGGGTTTTTGGGGTCGCTGATCACGAATCTGAAGTCAAAAATCTGAAATTGAAAATGGCGGCTTCAAAATGGCTGCCATGAACAAGCTAACTTCTACAAAAAACGTTTAATGGAAGTAACATTTTGTATACAGGGGTTTGTGGGGTCGCTGATTACGAATCTGAAGTCAAAAACTTGAAATTCAAAATGGCGGCTTCAAAATGGCGGCCATGAACAAGCTAACTTCTACAAAAAACGTTTAAAGGAGGTAAAATGTTGTATACAGGGTTTTGTGGGGTCGCTGATTAAAAATATGAAGTCAAAAATTTGAAATTAAAAATGGCGGCTTCAAAATGGCGGCCATAAACAAGCTATGTTCTGCTAAAAACGTTTATTGGAGGTATAAATTTGTATACTGGGGTTTGTGGGGTCGCTGATCATGAATCCGAAGTAAAAAATTTAAAACTCTTAATGGCGGCTTCAAAATGTAATCATTAGCTATGTACCTTTTACCGAATTACATAGTGTATAGAACATCATTTTCGTTATTACTACAAATTGCACAAAACAAACTTTGAACGACATTTTATACAAAAACAAAGGATTGCAATAACAATAGTTAATAAACATAAACAATGATGTTGATTTCACATGTATCCTGCAAACTGCAGGGCAAACAATTTATGTCTTACTAATATCAAAATCAGAAAATAAGTGTTAAAATCGAACAAATATAACTTAATTTAATAGCTTAGCACATTCAGCTGCTTCTTTTTATATATAAAAAGCCGGTGTTTGAAAGAAACATCAACTATCTACCTTAAATGTGGAAAGGTGCACTGCAAATGCCGCTTTCCATAATGTAGGGTAAAATATAGCGGATAACAAAAAACAAAGTGAAGAAGAGTACTGGTAAACAACAAAAACAAAACAAAAAAAACAAAAAACAGCAAAATCTGTTTAGTATTTACAATTATTTTGTACTTTATTTCGTTTGTTTTAATTTTTCGAAATAAAATCGTAAATTCGTGGCATGTAAGTTAAAGTAACAAAATCGAAATACCGCTAAAGTGCGCAGCATTGACGCAACTTTTTTTTTTATAGAATATAGCTTGAATGTTCATAGCTTACGATAATCAAAACAGTTTTCTTTAATTCCACTCAATACACAACTATATCTCTATTAACATATTGAAAAATGCAACTTTTTAAGGTTAAATTAAAATAAATAAATTAATATATATATAAACGCTATTTCATAAAAAAAATTTAATTTTGTATTGCTTAAATACCTGAACAAGAAGGTTCCATCGTAATTTTTTGTAATTTTTAAAAAATAATACACAAAAAAAAACTTTAAAAATTTCGAATAAACACGTTTGTCACTGTGCACACTCAAAGAGAAAAAAAATGATGACTTTCAAACTACATTGCGGGTAAACGGTAGAATATTTTTCAACTATTCTTTCACCTTATGATGCAGAATTTTATCTTCTTTCATCGGGTACCTAACATCACTATTTACCTTGAACTTTTTTTTTTCAATTAATCGTCACTTTTGGCATAAAATACCCCATTGTGCGTCGGTCGCAATCGTTTCATTCTGGACGTGTTCTCTGTTGACGTGTTCAAAATAAAGTTGATATACTCTTGCTGTTCATATGTCAATCCATTATTAATAAGCAAAATCATTGTTATTCACAAAAAAAAAAAAAAAACATGTATAAAACCACAATAATTTTACTCACTGTGCATATTGACGCACAGTGCTATTTCTGGATAAATTCAATTCTCAGCCATTTTTATAGACTTAAGTGCACTGCACGTCTGCTAAATATGAAAACCAAACACAAACTGAGGGAACGACTCAACAGAATGCAAGCTTGGGGATTCCCCGAACTACCTATTTGAAAATGCAACAGAAACTTTGAGTAACCCATACAAAATGTGTGGCTCCACTGGTGAGCGATAAAGGGGTAAATTCATGGCCTACTTTGTGATATTTTAAAATTCATTAAGAGTATTTTCTTTGGCTTCAAAGTTCAAAATATTTTTTTAGGAGACTTCACCAAGTTCCAGTCCGATAACTGCAAAAATTTGGCTCCGAGAGCAGATGAAATACATGATGGCTCACCGATGAGCCAGGTTTCAACACAAGTGTTAAGAAAGACGGATTTAGAGTTAACGACACAGAGAGGAAGATTTATTTGGTTTTAGTTAGGCCGTTGTTATACAGACGCTCATATGATCCCGGATCACATTCTTTTTTAAGCTCTTTTTTCGGTTGATGAGCTCTGTGATGCAAGTATGTTATACAGACGGTCATTTGATCCCTGAACACTAGTACACTTTTTGCTACTTTCAATACTTTATGCAAGAAAGTATGAAGAGTATGAGTATGGCGAGTGTTGCTATTAAGAAGGTTTCATTAATGCTTTCATGCATTTCGTACTAAAAGTGTACTATTTTCATGCAAAAACGCAAATGTTGTGAATAGTTGCACAGCGCAACACTGTTTTGATCTCGTGATTCCATATTGTTTTCGAATCATTTGGTGACCATTCTGGGCAAAATAAATTCCCTCGCTCACTTTCTCAAATTTCCCTTTTACATTGAAACAACAACAATGCGTGCACGTGATGAGCCCGTGAGCATCTGTATAATGCCGAAATCGCAATACTGCGTTAGGTCGGTCGTGCGCCGATCGTACGTTATATCGACGTTTCAAAAACTTTACGAGATAAGCTGTCAGAACGCACGACCTTCGAATTTTGCACTCTCAATATTGCGTTAATAGGTCGTGCGTCTGCCACTAAGATGATGCCAATTAAACCAGCCATGCAAGAAATCCCACAAAAGTTGTTTTCCCCACAATTCTCAATCCCGCAATTTTCTATATAAATGCCTTTAATATATCGCGCTTAAGGCGGTTCGTGAAAAGTATGGCAATAAGTATTGCTTTAACAGCATGAGTTATAAAAAAACATTATATAAATCATTAATCCAACGATGATAAACGAAATCCCATGAAAATCTATCTTTGCCAGTGAAACTATAAAACACCCACATACTAAGCTTTTTCAACGAAAATGCAACTCTGCTATAGCAAGAAATGTCAAACGCTCAACCGAGTCGAAGTTTTATCTACTCTTCTCGTTAGATCGTACTTTGATCGTACTTTACCCCTTCGTATGATATTTACGATCAAAGTACGATCAAAGTTTGAGGTCGAATTGCGAAGTGCTACATAAGAACACGTGAGTTTCTACTCGAGCTGTCAACGCACGACAGACCTAACGCAGTATTGCGATTTAGCTATAACAACGGCCTTATAGAAAGTAATTTTGAAAGAGTTCGCTCGAATGTGGGTTTAGTTATAGACAGTAAGTTGCAATCGTTGATATTGTAAAATATTCTGCAACATCTATTAATGACTTCATAGTATGCATAAATTGTATAGTGTTGGTATTCATTCAACAGTCTTGCATACCTAGTTATCCTTACAGGATAATTAAATGTTATTTTACAGAATAATTAAAAGTTCTGTGCTATTTCGATTATAACTTTAGCTTCGAATATCCTTCACACAGCACACTGTGGATAAAAATCGTGAATGGCATCATGTTAAGCAATATATTGTTAGTTTAAGCCTATACTTATTTTTGCTTTAAGACATATCGCTCGTTTTCTTCAATAACGTTATAATAAAAAAAACACAAAAATTGAGTTAATTACACAGCAAAATTCGTGTTACCATGATCTATACTGTTTACAATTTTGGTAACGATATCTTCTTTAATATTTGCAGGAGAGTAGAATTTGTGATTCATTCACCTCAATATATTTCCGATAAGATCGTATTATATATCGATAATATCCAGTTTTTTTGTCACTTTGTATGGATTTAATCATGTACATTACAGTAGTACTTGTTTATTTGATGTTTTGTCCATATTTTGAAAATGGTGAATTAATTTCCTTTGTCTGTTCAAAACTTAAAATGCTTCTCCTGAAAAATCTAGTTTTTTGAGTCATAACGTTATTGTAGAAAACGAGCGATATGTGGTCTTTTTTTATAAAAATCAATGTATTTTAAGATCGTTATTTTCAACTGTTTTTCTCTAACAAAGTTGCTTGTCCTTGCTGGACAGGAAGACATCCTTTTTTTCCCTAAAATTTTTTTGGGTGATCTTAACAACCCAATGCAACTTTTGATACCTCTTAGAATACGATGTAAATTTTTTAAAATGCCCGAATGTATAGTATCTACTATATATTTAAAATTATAAAGGGAGTTGCTATCCCTCATGTGTATACGAACAATTCCCCCCCTTTCATGTATACGAAGGTACCCGGGTACCTTCATACAATCAATATGAGAGTAACTGCGTGTGAATAAATAAATTCACAAGAAACTAATTAAATATATATATATATGTATATTGACATTAAAGCTTTTCTTTATTTATTACTCATTCAAGAATACTAATCAACTAAATATTTTGAGAACATGAATCCCACATATTGAATATATTATTATGTTCCTGACAAATTGGTTTTTTGCAGTTTGAGCTGACGTGTTTTGAGCTGACGTTTCCGTTGTTGGTAATTGGGAATCGCCTTCGCAGATCTTGTAAAAGTTTTCGGCGACTATCGGTTTTTTGTGCAGTTTCAGAGTTTTGCTCATTGTGAATGATATAGCGGCCAATCCGCAAACATCTAAGATGTTGAAAAATAATGCAACTGACCACGGTTTGGTAAGGCGTTTAGTGGTAACCCTCCTTTTGTGCCATTATAGTACATAAATATTTCCAGCATCTGGTCGTCTCCTAACACTGATTTATCGTGATGCTTAAGCCGTTGTTATGCAGACGGCCACGGGCTCATCACGGTCATGCATTGTTTTTGTTTCAATGTAAAATGCAAATTTGAGAGAGTGAGCGAAGGAATTTATTATGCCCAGAATGGTCACCAAATGATTCCATAATAATATGGAATCACAAGATCAAAACTGTGTTGCGCTGTGCAATATTCACATCAACATCAACAACATTTGTGTTTTTGCATGAAAATAGTACACTTTTATTTAGTACGAAATGTATCAAAGCAGTAATGAAACCTGCTTAATAGCAATACTCGTGATACTTTTTTGCATAAAGTATTAAAAGTGTACTAGTGTTCAGTGATCAAATGACCGTCTGTATAACATACTTTTATCACAGAGCTCATCAAACGAAAAAAGAGCGTAAAAAAGGACGTGATCGGGGATCATATGAGCGTCTGCATAACAACGTCCTTAGTCGAGAGCAACACTACTGGTTTGCCCTTGTCAGGCATGTAAGAAACAATAGTTTTCTCGCCGGATAATCCAAATATAGAGGAAATAATGGGGCGAATTTGAGTTTTTGGCGAAGCTTTTTCTTTGGGATGATCGACTTACTCATACGTAATATGCCAGCCAACGTAGGATTTTTTGATAACAAACAGTCCGCTAGATGCTCAGATTTAAAGAAATTGTCCATCGTAATATTTCCACCTGAACTTCTAAGCTCTTGACTACCCGCTTCACCACTTTGCCTACTTTCGCCTCACGTGAACCATTACCTGCTCCACCGGTGGAAATCTTTCCTTTTAATGGATAAGACGTTTTTGAGTTGCATGCCCACCAAATTTTTATGCCATACTTCGGTGACTTAGATGGGATATATTAGTTGAATTTTGTTCTACCCCTGTATGTGAAAAGCTGTTCGTCGATAGCTTTCGTTTGGCTTGTAAAGGGTCCACCAAATAACTTGTTTTTTTTGAAAATGCTATAAAAAAAACTACTGAATATTTTCTCAAATATCTTTTTTTATTTGAATGTACAATCCTTCCAGTTAATAATGGAAAAAAATTTCATTCAAATGGCTGCCTCGGCTGGCCATGCAGTAGCCTACACGGTCGGTCCCATTTTTAAGCACATTATCGATTGTGTGCAGCTGTATTTCTCCAATGGCTTCACGAATATTGTCCTTTAAAGCGTCAATTGTCTCTGGCTTGTCGGCGTAACACTTATTTTTGAGGTCACCCCACAAATAATAGTCCAACGGTGTCAAATCGCAGCTCCGAGGTGGCCAAACGACATCAGCTCTGCGGCTGATAATGCGATCTTCAAAAACAAGGCGCAAAACATCGAGTGTAGCTTCGGTTGTGTGGCACGTAGCGCCGTCCTGTTGGAACCAAATGTTGCCAATATCCTTCTCTTCAATTTTTGTGAACAAAAATTCGTTCAACATGGCCCGATAACGATGGCCATTGACTGTAACGGCCACTCCTTGCTCATTTTCGAAGAAAAATGGCCCAATTATGCCTCTGGACCAAAATCCGCACCAAACAGTGACTTGTTTTGGGTGCATCGGCTTTTCAATGTATGCGTGCGGGTTTTCTGTGCCCCAAATGCGACAATTTTGCTTGTTTGCATACCCGCCAAGATCAAAATGAGCTTCATCTGAAAAGATGATTTTTTTGGCAAAATCGGCATCTTCTGTAAGTCGATCGCAGGCCCACTCAGCGAAGCGAAAACGCATTGGATGGTCAGTTGGCTTCAACTCCTGAACCAATTGGACTTTGTATGGCGTCATACCAAGGTCTTTATGCAAAATTCGTCTCAATGAGGTGAATTGATGTTGATGCCGCTTCACGCACACTTTCTGCCACAGCAGCAATATTCTCGGGTGTACGTACTGTTTTTGGCTTTTCACGCTTTGGTTTATCGATGAGGATGCCAGTTTCTTTCACTTTTTTCACAAGATAACGAACATACGGAGCTGACGGTGCTTCTGTTCTTCCAAAATAAGTACGCAATTTTCTCACACATTCTGCAACATTACCATGACTTTCAAAGTAATGTCGCAATATTTCCCAGCGTTGTTCAAGCGTATACACAACCATATTCGTTCAGCGGAAGGTTAAAACTAATTATCTGACGAATCAGACATGTGCTAAGTGTTACCATTCACGAAATAAGCATTAGTTGAAAAAAAAACGTTAGATGGCGGACCCTTTAGTTATTGTGCAGGTTGCCATTTATCATTTCCCACAAGTCAGGTACGGGGATCGCTGCCTTGTCATCCTTCATGCTGATTACGCGACTTGTCTTGTTGTCCAATCTTAAAAACCGGTTAATTTCCAAAAATCTGGTGATTCCCATTGATGCGCGGAAAATTGTAAATGATGTTAACTTCCACAAATCGGTTACGTATTCATTATTTGAATGATGTATTATATATTCATATTTCCCGCTGTTTCACACTACTTTCAAAAAATGAACACACTACGCCAAAGATGAGACGAAATGATTCTTTTTGTGCAATTCAAATTTCAACGCTTACTTTTCAAATGAGAGTTGCGCCGAGTATTTTTGAGAATTGCTCAAATAATATGACATTTGTAATGTGTGTTGTGTCGAATTGAAAGAAAGAGCTTTTATGGAATTCTGTGAGCAGATATTGCGAACCCAGTCGGAAATTTTATTTGATGTAAATGATGACATTTCAGACAGTAGTATATGATATTCTAAACGCAAAAAATGGACAGACAATAAAAGAATTCTCATGTATTTTATATGAAGGTACCCAGGTACCAAACGTGTAAGACGAAGGGGTAGTAACTATAAGTCTTTTATAGAAAATTACCAAAACATTTTCTTTTCAATATTACTGTTGTATTGAACAGAAGATGAAATTTTAGGAAGGTACTATCGATTTGAGTACATAGTGTAGTGTAATTAGGTTAGGGTAGAAAGGTAATGTATCTTGAACTGTTTGTGTATAATGCCTGGGTCTTGTGTATTAGAGGCGCACACGCCTTTTTTTATTCAGCCGCAAGGCTTTATTTTGTGAGAAGCCGCAAAGGCTAATTAAAAGAGTGAGATATTTTGGTAGGCTATTTCTTAACATCTGTCTTTATTTTTGAAAAATCAAAGTTTATATACAATTTTTACCACTATTATTCTTAAAAATATTGTGCCAGTATTTTCTAAACTCCTCCCTTAAATTTTGTCTTTAACATCGATCGCCAATCAATTTCATTTTTGGTCGATCACATAATTATTTACATATTAACATATTCTATATATTTACATATTTAATTTTTAAACAAAAACACCAACAACAACAAGTGCATTTATTTTGGCCTTGAATTAAAATGTGTCGTTAGCACTATTGTAATATAATATTCTTCTTGGGCAATGCACTCATAATTTTATTGTTGTTGTTGTTGTTGTATACGCTTGTGCCAAGCATTGGGAAATGTTAAATTAGACTAGCGGCGCAAGCTGAAGGGGATGGAAAGTATTAAGGTAAGCATGAAAAATGCTTATCGGAAATTATGATTTTCAAGTACAAGGTTTTTTTATGAAAAAGTATTGGGGAGTAATAGTGACTTTATGAGTACACTACACCCTTACCCTTAAGCGAAAATTTACTTTTTGAAGTACAATTTTTAAGACGGTGGAGTTCTGGCAATAATTAATGAACTTATTTATGTTAAATTAAAGTGTATGTACATATAATTTGTATTGTAGTGATTAATGTATAATATTATATTTTTATCTGTATTATAAGGTATATTACTGTATTCTATTTATACGTTCAAAATTTATTTAACAATAATTTAACGAAAAATAATGCAATATTTTTTCTTTATAATTAAATATATTACTATATGTATATTTAATTTATACATTCAAAACTTATTTTACAAAAATTTAACGAAAAATGATACATTATTATCTTTATTGTTAAGTAAATTGCTATAATTATACTTCTTTGTAATTTTAAATGTTTATATAATAATTTTAATGTTTTAATAATTTAAAAATATTTGAATTTTACGAGTACATTTAATAAAGAAAATATTTCGTAATTTAAAATTCTTTTTTTTTTGTTTTTTTTTTTGGTTTATGTATTAGTAATTTGTAACATTTATGTTTAATTATACGCTTACATACTTTTTTAAAATATTGTTATGGAATTTTTTATGTTTGTTATTTATTTCTATTATGGAGTTTACTCCGTCTCTACTTATTATTTTGTAAGGTCCATGGTATGCACTTTGACTCTTTTTTCTGTTTTCCAATTTCACTAAAACTAGGTCTCCTACATCAAAATTTGATACCATTGTAGTTTTGTCGTATTGGAATTTTCTTTTGTTTTTTTACAATATTTATCAGTTTTCTAGCTTTGTCTAATGCAGTCTTTAATCTTATTTGTAGTTCGTTTTTATACACTGAAAAAAAAAAGTTAGCTTAAAATTAAACACAATGGCCCTTAGTAATAGAAACGTAAAAACTCGCTTCTAAACTCAAATTAGTTAGGTGATTCTAAGCTACTTTTTAGGTTTCGTAGTAATAAAACAAATCTAACAAAAGTCGACTTCAGTGCTTCTACTGTGAACTGATCTTAAATTTCATCTCCGAACGTACCCTTTGTTCTGTTTGCTTTTGACAGCTGATTTTAATTATTAATAATTTTTGCATACATAAAGCAAAACAAATGCAAGCCGCTATAAAAGTAAGTTGCTTCTTTTGTTTCCTTAAGCTCTAAATCATTTATTATTTCTAGATCCATAAATAATCTTTCATCGTCCATATTCACTGCGATAATTTCAAATGTCACTTTAAAATTGACTTAGAAGCCGGCGAGCCACAACTAGATGTTTTCTAAATTAGAAGTGACTTTTTGTTATTATTACTACCGATTGAACGTTAAAGTCGAGTTTAAGATAAATTCGAGTTAGAATTTCTTTATTACTAAGGGCCATTGTGTTCACAAAATGTGTTGTTAATTTGACTTTTTTTTCATATGTTTTTCAAAATTTTTAAATACATTTGCTCTTACTTTGACGAAATTTGTTGCAAGCTATTTTTTAAACACAAATATCGTCAAATTAATAACAATTGTCGTCAATTTTAAAACATTTTTTTTTCAGTGTAGTCTTCTAAATTGTAGTGTTTTGTTTTATCACAGAATAAATCACTAGGAAGGGATGGTAATTTACCAAAAATTAGTTCAAAAGGTGTGTAAGAATTGTCTACATGTGGTGTGGAATTGTATGCGAAAGTGTAATAAGGTATCCATTTGTCCCATTCGAAATCATCGGCAAAAGACAAAAGGTATTCGTTAAGTGTTCTATGATTTTTCTCAAGTGCACCAAGTGTCTCGTGATGGTAGGGGGTTGAAAATACTTGTTCTATTTTTAGTAGTTCGCATATGTTTCTCATTAACTCGTTCGTAAATTCCGTTCCACGGTCAGATTTCAATTTTTTGAATAAACCAAATTTTAAGATTAACTGTTCGACTAATGCTTGTGCAACTGATTTTGCGTCTTTGTTCTCAATGGGGTGTGCAATTACGAATTTTGTGAGTTCGCACTGCATCGTAAGGTATGTACCGGTATCCGTTTGATATCTTGAGTGGACCTACTGTGTCAATGGATATTGTTTGGAAACTCGTATTTGGTGTGTCTGTTATGGTCATATTTTCTTTTATGTGTCTCGTGTGTTTATTACGAGCACATTTTTCACATTTATTTACATAATTTTTAACCATTTGCCGCATGTTTTTCCAAGTATAGCGCTGTTTTAATTTTAGTACTGTTTTTCTGATTCCTAGGTGTCCTCCCTGGGGTGAATCATGGAATTCTTTTATCAGTGTATGTTGCATGGTTTTACTTGTTATTTTCTTCGGGGTTACATATATCAATATATTAAGAGTTTTATTACACTTTGATGTTCTCTTCTGCTGCAGCTTATTAAATTTTCTATTTAGTTAATTTTTATCAATTATTTCAAATATAGCATCATTTACTTCTAGCGCTAGTTCTTTTATATTCTTTTTATTCATAAGAGATGATAGTTTCTCCAAAGTCGAATCTAGATTCGTTGGATTGTCACCACATCGTACTTGTACGATATCATCTATAATTTCAACACGTGTATAATTTTTTTCGCTTTTAATGAACTTTAATCGTTTTATATTTCTGACGTCAGTAATAGATGTGCAATCCCATATGGAAAGTTGATCAGACTCGTTCTGAGATGTGCAGGTATCTTGTTCATTTTCATTTGCTAGCTTCTTTTTAATTCCCCTTGTTATAACCAATGCTTTACTTTTTGTTTTGTCCTCTTCTGAGGGTATCATATTTATTAAAATTTCCGAATTTATTTGTATTCTTGATAGCGCGTCGGCGTTGGTGTTGATCTTTCCTTGCTTGAATTTGATTTCAAAGTCATAATCTGAAAGATCCAATCTTATTCTCGTCATTTTTGATGATGGGTTTTTGTGACTGAATAATGAGACTAAAGGTCGATGGTCTGTCACGACGATAAATTTCCTTCCGTATAAGTAGGGTTTAAAGGAGTTTATTCCCCAGTGAATAGCAAGTAATTCTTTTTCAATTACTGGTTTATTAATATCATGCTTTTGCAAGGTTTTACTTGCGTAAGATATAGGCAAGTCATGTCCAATTTCGCCCTGTGATAGAATCGCTCCTAATGCAAAATTCGAAGCATCAGTTGTTACAATAAAAGGTTTTGTAAAATCCGGATATTGTAATACTGGAGGTTCTATTAATTTTTGCTTAAACGTTTCAAAAGCAGATTGGCATTGTTCAGTCCATTTGAACGGTTGATTTTTCTTCATCAGTTTGTTTAAACATTGTGCAATTGTCGCGAAGTCTTTTATAAATCGTCTGTAATAGTCACAAAAAGCTACAAATCGTCTAACGTCGTCTGCGTTTTTTGGTGTAGGATAATTTTTAATTGTGTCATACTTCGAGGGGTCTGTCTTGATACCTTCTTGCGTTATCAAATGTCCTAGATATACTACTTCCGGTCTCAGAAATTTACATTTACTTGCATTCAGTTTTAAATTATATCTTGAAAGTCTGTCAAAAACTTTAATAAGGTTGTCATTGTGATGCTGTAAACTGCATCCGAAAATTATAATATCGTCAACATATAGGAATCTTCTGAGCTTAAACCCGTCAATGCTAAAGTAAGCATGCGTTGGAAACTGTTTGAGGATATTTTCAATCCAAAAGGTAGTCTTTTAAATTGGTAGTGACCGTCGTTTGTCGAAAAGGCTGTCAGTGGTCTTGAATTTTTATCAAGCGGTATTTGATGGAAAGAACTAGTCATGTCAAGTGTAGAGAAGTATTTTGCTCGTCCTAGTTTGTCTAATACATCATCTATCCTAGTTAGTGGAAATTTGTCGTTTATTAGGATCGCCATGTAGTGTAATTAGGTTAGGGTAGAAAGGTAATGTATCTTGAACTGTTTGTGTATAATGCCTGGGTCTTGTGTATTAGAGGCGCACACGCCTTTTTTTATTCAGCCGCAAGGCTTTATTTTGTGAGAAGCCGCAAAGGCTAATTAAAAGAGTGAGATATTTTGGTTTACAGCCACATAGGCTATTTCTTAACATCTGTCTTTATTTTTGAAAAATCAAAGTTTATATACAATTTTTACCACTATTATTCTTAAAAATATTGTGCCAGTATTTTCTAAACTCCTCCCTTAAATTTTGTCTTTAACATCGATCGCCAATCAATTTCATTTTTGGTCGATCACATAATTATTTACATATTAACATATTCTATATATTTACATATTTAATTTTTAAACAAAAACACCAACAACAACAAGTGCATTTATTTTGGCCTTGAATTAAAATGTGTCGTTAGCACTATTGTAATATAATATTCTTCTTGGGCAATGCACTCATAATTTTATTGTTGTTGTTGTTGTTGTAAACGCTTGTGCCAAGCATTGGGTTATGTTAAATTAGACTAGCGGCGCAAGCTGAAGGGGATGGAAAGTATTAAGGTAAGCATGAAAAATGCTTATCGGAAATTATGATTTTCAAGTACAAGGTTTTTTTATGAAAAAGTATTGGGGAGTAATAGTGACTTTATGAGTACACTACAATAGTTCCTTGGACGAAAGTTATCTTTTTTCACTTAAAAATTGCATAAGGTACCCGGGTACCTTCATATACACAGGAGGGATTACATAACTGCTATACAAAAATAAATAGCGTTTTAAATTTTTGTGTTATATGGGTACATTTGTTATATGTACATTGGAAACAATGTTGCCAAACTTAAAATTTACCGTGTATAACGTAAACTTTACCGTGTGTAATGCAGAGTTGATGCCTTGATGATTTGCTGTGTGAAAAATAAAATCGAGTTTACGGCACACTATCACAAAACACATACATAAACGCACATCATTGGGATGCAGAAAGTTGTAGAGTTGACTATTGAAAATTTACTCTGCTGGGTGCTTGAATCTATTGAGCTTAAATTTTCTCTCGTTTCAACATTAACAAGGTACCGTAGCCGCATCATATCCAATCTAGCAAATAGCAAATTTTTCATTTTAGAAACACCCTTTATGGGCAACATCATTAACGGTGGATAAACTGAAATTGAAAAAAAAAATTGTTTTCTTGGAATAGGAAGACAAAACAAAAAAAAGGCGCATGTATCCTTAAAGTGGTCATCAAAGAGGTACAAAGTTGCAAAAGTATTTAATCCAAATTGATTTTTTTCGAGACAGGTTGTCCATGGGAAGGAAGTGATTGAAAATAAAAACGAAGTTTAAAGAGGTTTAATGCTTGAGATGCTCAAATTAATGGGATAAATAGAAAAAGAAACATTTCAGAACATTTTTAAAAAAACGAATCAATTTCTAATTTCTCAGAAAAACATTAACACAAGCAGACTTTTAAGAGCTTTCAAATTTACTTTAGGTTTGTATTCGAAGTACATTCATAATCGTTACCAAGAAATTTATAAACAGTCGAATTCTTTAACGCGTCTTTTTCTGTTGGTAAAAGATAAAAAAATATTGTAATAAAATTTTTACAACTTCAATTGAGCTAAGTACCACGCTTAATGCTAAGCTGTGGCAGGACATCTCGCGCTCTTATTTCTTAACAGCCTGCAGCATTTTATGGCAGAATAATTTTTCACAGAAGAGTTGTTGCTGAACATATCCTGCGGCTATTAATTTCTTTACGCTTTTGCTGTTTTTGGTTTTTTTTTTTTTTTCTTGTTTACGTACTTTAAATTTGAGCTGTGAATAGCAAAAACTTTACTTAGCAAAAACTTTTCATTATGCGTTGGATAAGCGTGTTTTATTTATTTATACAAGATATTTGTGCGTTGGGCGTGGCATGCTTTTCTTGCCACCTGCCAATTGCAGAATTTGCATAATATAAAGCAATAATTTACACAGGAAAAGTTGTGAAAACAATTTAGCCAAATTTCAGCTATTCTGACAACAGCTGAAGTGCGATTGAAGGGCGTTCTTGATGGGCTCTAGCGGGTAGAAATGCATTTGTATGCTTTTGCTGTATGTAAGTAGTCTGTGATAATTCGGTTTATGTTAAAATCTTAAAAACAAGTGTAAACATTGATGTCTTAACAAAGTTTTGCCGGGCTATTTCATTAACATAATTCATAAAATCAACTATTATCGCAGTGAAGGAATCTAAAATGCCCGCTGAGTGACTTCGTTTCCAGATTTTGTCTTCTAGTGTTTTCGTTTGCTGATACATTTTAAGGCATCTCTCTAAGATGTGCAAAAGAAAGTTGAGCTATTTACAAAACGGTTGTGAGCTTCCTGAAGGTTTTAAAGAGGCCTTTAATAGATTTGGTTTTTCAGTTAACCTTCAAATTTTTAAAAATTCGACAACTAGCACAAAAGAAGTGAAGATGTTCTTTTGAAACGAGTGTGTTTGGAAAACTATCAATTTCAGGAAAATTTTTTAATCTTATATATTAATACGCAAACATCGAATGTTGTCGTACACTTTTTCAATATTTATTTTAGAATAAGGACAATGAAACGTATATCATTCGAAAGGTACTGCACCATAGATGTGCCGAATTATGTTAGATTTTAAATTGATGACCTTTGACCAGAAATATTAACGTTGAAAGTTTATATTAATTTTAGTTAGGGATCTCAGAACTGGGAAGAGGTAGAATGAAGAATGTGGTATCAGATGAAAGATCTGGCTGCGCAATATGATTGAATATACGATTGGTAACCCTTGACCTCAAATATGAGCGGAAAAATAGTATTTATTCAATAAAAGCTAAACTATAAGAGATGGAAAAACATGATATAAGAAAGAAATTTAGACATTCATAAGATGTGCAAAAAAAAATTTAATATTTTTCACCATCGTTTACGGTTACCCTACAATAAGCATTTTTTCATTTAGCAAGTGTCAATATATATTGTGATGGTGAAATTGCTTACAAATAGTAAATTTTGAAAAATTTCCGTTATTTTGACATCAAAATTATTGTGATATCTCGAAAACTATAGATGTTTTCAGTACAAAGTTTTTTGTATGAAAATTCGTTGGTTGAGAAAAATAACGGTATACGAAAACTTTTTTGCTAATATTTTCCACGAATAGTATGTTAAAAAAATTTCCCGTTATTATGACATCAAAAGTATTGCGATATTTCAAGACCTGTAGATTTTTTCCATGCAATGCATTTCTTAAAGCAATGTCATTGCCTCGGAATGAGAAAAAAACAATTGATATTTCAAATTTTGATTTTGCATGCAAATATCTCAGCCATTTTTCAATCGATTTTCCCTAAATTTTCTTTGTCTGAAAGTTTTATTAAATAAGTTTTGAGAAATAAGAAAAGATTTACTGTTATTTCACTAACTCAATTTCTTGTGTTGTTTTCAAAAAAACTCTAAAATATTCAATTTTTGCTCAAAAATTAGACCAGACATTCTTTTTTTGTTATTTTATTTTTGTTTTTCCATTTTCTTTTCTCACACTCTTTCATATACCCTATCATTTATTTGCAAAAATTGCTTCATTTTGACACATCATTTAATTAAGTGTTTCTATTATCGAAAATCATGAGCTACCCCCTATGATTTTTTTGATGAAAATTACATTTTTCAAAATGTTGTTTTTGTATTTTTTATAAAGTTCTAGAGCTAAAAAAATAATTTCTGTGAAAAAATTTTTCAAATATTTCAAACCACTCCAAAGTTATATACACAAATATATGTTTTAAGCCTTATCTACTTTATATATTATACATATTATTATTATATATCTATATATAAATAGGTGTACGCAGAACAGTTAAGAAACATTTTCTCCCGTGTTTTTCAACCAATTTTGATAATTTTTTTTTATATCAATAAGAGTAGGAAAAAGGAATACACCGAATATCTATGGTGGGCAATTCGACCTCAAATCAGACGTTCCATTCCACTTGTTACATTTGATGGGCGTTGAAATACAGGCGAGGCACTTTTCATCAGCCCAAATTATCGGTATAACTTTTGAACTGTAAGTCACAAATCAATGAAACTTGGTAAGAACTTCCTTCCTTGACAAAGGGGCGTGGAAACACTCATACAACTCAAAGGTGTTATATCAAATAGCTTTGGAAGCATTTCTACTAGAAAGTAGAATAAGGGAAGTAGGGTACTGTGACGGGCATTGGACAGAGGGGTGTGGCTCCGCATATATAAGGCACATTTTTTATATCGAATAGCTTTGAAAGTAAAAATCACAGAACATGGAAAATCAGAATTGAGTTACTGTTTTGTGATTTCTAGCTGGTGGTGCGTTTGGTGCGGTATGAGTACGGTTACGTTTGCATATGAGTGAAGAAAGAAAAAAAAATGTTTTCAATAAAAATACAAAAAAAAAAAATCAATATTTAAATGGTCGAATCTCGACCAAAGGTGATACTAGTAGGCCTTATTGCAGGAGCATTGATTTGTTGGTTCAATACTTTAAGAATAATATTTTGTTTAAAAAATTTTGTTTAAAGAAAACACCCTGTTGCCTCATTTCTCAATGACAGGTAAAGCCAAGAATGATAGATACATACATACATTGGCTCACATCCAAAGTCGGGCAAGAGTATGAAATAAGTTTAATTAAAAAAAAAAAGAAAATTAAATGTATGTAAAAAGTTATTTATTAAAGATTTATTTTACAACAAAAACCAATTCCATATTTTGAAACATAACCATAATACAAAATAAAAATAAAATAGTTCCATAAAAAATGGTCACTTTGAAAGTCGGGCAAAATTATCTTTTTATGCTAATACGTAATTTAACCCTCTCAGCCCCAAAGTTGCCTGTAGGCAACTTCTGACTTTTTGGCTCTGTTTCTAGTTTGAGATCCACCGATTTTTTTACAATAAGTTTTTAATGATAGATTGAAATGTGGTACATAAGAGGAAAAGATCAAAAATACGAAAATTTATTTTTATTGGGGCGAGCGAGCAAAGCTCCCATGGAACAACTTGCATGAAGAATGTTTAAAGGAGCAGAACTCTGAAATGGGTTGACCGATTTTAATATTTCTTTTTCTAAACTGTTCTACGGATCTTCACTTATATGCGGACGAAGCCTAAATTTGGAAATTCTGTTTAGTTTAGAAATTTATTGAAAAAAATATTTCCATATCTTTTTTTACTTGATACATATTCGTTTAATTAAGTTTGTTGCTTGCCTGCTTCTGTATGCATCCGTCGTTTGCTTCGCTCGCTCGCTATAAACTTCTTGAGGGTTGAGTGCAACACTTGAAAAATGTTGCACTGTGGTAGGGCAACATTATTTTGTAGAAACGAAAACACCAATAGATTTAAATTCAAATAATTAAAAAAAAACCAATAAATGTTATAAAATCGTCTTTAGCAGTTTTAATAAAATGCATTTTTTCGACAATATTTAGAAATAATTCTAAGCCTTCATTTCTATCCATGTTGCGATCAATATCACGATATTCTAATTTGTAGGTCCTAGGATCTAGGATATTGTGATATTGATCCCGACATGGATTGAAATATAGACTTAGAAATGTTTCTAAATATTGTCAACATGTAGTTCATTGAAACTGCACTAGACAGTTTCGTATATTCAGAAGCATCAAGAGGGAGCACTCAGCGTTTGAATAGAGATGAAAGTCGAGTCTTGGTTTTTGTTCACATTGCTTTAAACAACAATATAACACAACAATTAGCAATACTAAATCAAATAAGGAAAGCGTTCGTAATGAACCAGATAATGAGGCAAATTGGACAGAACAAGAAACTTTCAGGGAATGTTTATTAAGAGTATCATTAGAAGAACTGTCTACAAATCAAGTTTTCAATCAACAATCAGAGTTCATCTTTTTTTTACACTGGACCCCCGGTAATCCGGCCCATGACTAATTCGGCATCCCCTGTAATCCAATATGTCTATTATTATTGAATATTTTTTTGACAATCTTCGCTAATGTAGATAAAGCATTATTGAACAGGTTACTTACTTGTACTTGTATTGATTGATATATATATTATGATTTTATTCATAATTTTTGATTATTTTAGTATGTACATTTATTTGTACACAATTATTTCCTAATGTAAAGCTATTATTTTTTGTAAGTTCTATAGCATTAATAACATAAATTTTATAATAAAACGTAAGCTTTCTATTGTATTGTTTGATTTAATAAATTTGACACACATAATGGAGTATGATTTGTATTTCAGAGTGTAACATATATAACCTTATAATTTTTTTTTTAAGCTTTGAACAAAGGTTTTAAGGTGTAATACCTATTCAGTCAAGTCTGCTTTGGTTCGAAATGGGGTGCTAGATTAGTGTGAGCTAAGGGGCAATCAATTCAATTCAATTCAATTCAAGTAAAAAGGCAATCTCATGCTCAAACTACGCCTCTTAGTCGTAAATATTGATGAGTTTTCAATTTCTCCTGATTACTTAATGAAAGAAAATTGCAAACGCGAAAGGTCAAAGCGTAGGATCATGGCCTAGCTGGGATTCGAACCCGGGACCTCTGGGGTGGCAGTTGATCACGTTTGACGCACATTTACCGCATTTGTGACATCAATGTTACCATTTGTTACTTTGTGGCCAAATTGTATGTAAACTGTAAACTTCCGGTACATTTTTTTGAGATCTGGTAATTTTATTGACAAAAAGTAGAATCCTCATTTAATTGAAATAACAAAACCTATTTAATATCTTTGCTTATATAGTTTCTAGAAAACTCTATTGGAGCTAGCAACTCAACTACATTGCCTCCACAACGTACCAATTTATGTGGCTTGCTAGCAAACGCGTAAGTGTTTGCTAAGCGACTGCTACGACCTAGTAACAATCTTTTAAATCTTATATATTAATACGCAAACATCAAATGTTGTCGTACACTTTTTCAATATTAATTTTAGAATAAGGACAATGAAACGTATATCATTCGAAAGGTACTCCACCATAGATTTGCCGAATTTTGTTAGATTTTAAATTGATGACCTTTGACCCGAAATATTAACGTTGAAAGTTTATATTAATTTTAGTTCGGGATCTCAGAACTGGGAAGAGGTAGAATGAAGAATGTGGTATCAGATGAAAGATCTGGCTGCACAATATGATTGAATATAAGATTGGTGACCTTTGACCTCAAATATGAGCGGAAAAAGAGCATTTATGAAATAAAAGCTAAACTATAAGAGATGGAAAAACATGATATAAGAAAGAAATTTAGACATTCATAAGATGTGCAAAAAATACTTTGATATTTTTCACCATCGTTTACGCTTACCCTACAATAAGCACTTTTTCATTTAACAAGTGTCAATATATATTGTGATGGTGAAATTGCTTACAAATAGTAAATTTTGAAAAATTTTCGTTATTTTGACATCAAAATTATTGTGATATCTCGAAAACTATAGAAGTTTTCAGTACAACGTTTTTTGTATGAAAATTCGTTGGTTGAGAAAAATAACGGGTTACAAAAACTTTTTTGCTAATATTTTCCACGAATAGCATGTTAAAAATTTTCCCGTTATTAAGACATCAAAAGTATTGCGATATTTCGAAACCTGTAGATTTTTTCCATGCAATGCATTTCTTAAAGCAATGTCATTGCCTCAGAATGAGAAAAAAACAATTGATATTTCTAATTTTGATTTTGCATGTAAATATCTCAGCCATTTTTCAATCGATGTTTCTTAAATTTTCTTTGTCTGAAAGTTTAATAAAATGACTTTGGAGGAATAAGAAAGGATTTACCATTATCTCACCAATTCAATTTCTTATATTGTTTTCAAAAAAACTCTAAAATATTCAAATTTTGCTCAAAAATTAGACCAGACATTCTTGTTTTGTAATTTTATTTTTTTTTTCTATTTTCTTTTCTCACACTCTTTCATATACCATATCATTTATTTGCAAAAATTGCTTCATTGTGACACATAATTTAATTAAGTGTTTCTATCATCGAAAATCATGAGCTACCCCCTATGATTTTTTGATGAAAATTACATTTTTCAAAATGTTGTTTTTGTATTTTTTATAAAGTTCTATAGCTTAAAAAATTATTTCTGTGAAAAAATTTTTCAAATATTTCAAACCACTCCAAAGTTATATACACAAATCTATGTAGTAAGCCATTTCCTTATCTACTTTATGGTGTATGCAGAACAGTTAAGAAACATTTTGTCCCGTGTTTATCAACCAATTTTTAAAATTTTTTTTTAAATCAATAGGAGTAGGGAAAAGGAGTTCACCGAATATCTTTGGTGGGCAATTCGACCTCAAATCAGACGTTCCATTCCACTGGTTACATTTGATGGGCGTTGAAATAGAGGCGAGTCACTCTTCATTACTCCAAATTTTCGGTATAACTTTTGAACTGTAAGTCACAAATCAATGAAACTTGGTAAGAACTTCGTTCCTTGACAAAGGCGCGTTGAAACACTCATACAACTCAAAGTTGTTATATCAAATAGCTTTAGAAGCATTTCTACTAGAAAGTAGAATAAGGGAAATGACTAGAGACGGGCATTGGACAAAGAGGTGTGGCTCCGCATATATAAGCCACATTTTTGATATCGAATAGCTTTGGAAGTAAAAATCACAGAACATCAGAATTGAGTTACTGTTTTTTGATTTCCTGCTGGTGGTGCGTTTGGCGCGGTATGAGTTCGGTTACGTTTGCATATGAGTGAAGAAAGAAAAAAAATGTTTTCAGTAAAAATACAAAAAAAAAAATCAATTTTTAAATGGTCGAATCTCGACCAAAGGTGATACTAGTATTTTTAAATATTTCCGAAAAATGTCTTAAGCTAAAGGTTATTAAGTGTAAAAGTACGAATGTAAGAGATCTTATTTACATTTTTGGTTAGAAGAAATATGAAATATTTAGGGCCGTTTTATTCACTTTTATAACTTGAGAGTTAGAAATAGCTTTAGGATTTTTTGAAACTGAAAAAAAAAATTTGTTTTATTCAGTAGAATATTTCTGTTATAACTTTTGAAATTGAAAATTTGATATAACTTGAGTTTTATAACTTTTGTCAACTTGTGATTTCAATAACTTTCGAAATTGGCTCCAGTTATTTGATTTAACTTGGGATATTTGGTATAACTTGAGCTTTTTGTTTCATTCGTAAGAAATCGTAGGCTACAATTGAATACAAAAGTTTTTAAATTTTGTAAACAAATGGGATGATGTGGATTTTCTTGATCGTTTTCGATTGACAAAAGAAACCACCTTGATGATTTTGAAGCTTATCAAAGACAAGCTACATTGTGACGAACGGAGTAAATTGAGTAAATTAGCTTATGTGAGCTAATAGCTCACGTGAATTACAGCTCATCACTCAATTTTAGGATCAGTTTAGGTCCCAGTTGCGGATTTCAGTTGAGTGTGTATTTCATCAGTGCACATTGTATAATATAGAATGGGTATGGCACCTGTTATATTTAGGTAACAATTCGCCAAAATGCAAACAACGCAAGGTGAATTCCTGAGAGTTTCGAGAGAATTTTTCAGCACATCCAAATTTCCGCGCACAATTGGTGCAATTAACTGCACACATATGAGAATTCTATCACCAAGGACTCTGACAAGGACTCTGAAAACTACCAAAATCGAAAGAGACGGTTCTTTTTAAATGCTCATTAGATATTATGGCGCGTTTTCAATTAAACAATGTAGCTAATATTTATTACTGTAAAGTGTACACTAGAGTGTCCCTTATTTTGCGATTTTTGGAAATGTCAAGGGGCTGAAAGGTTTTTTTATGCGTTTTTATATTCTAAGAACGAAACTAAAAAAAAATTTTTTTTTTCGACAACGTTTACCCGTGCCAATCGGGCCCGAAAGTTTCGAAAAAATGCCAATTTTAGACCATATTTGCACAAATTAAAAAAAAAATCTTTTCTCTGCTTTTTATAAATGTTTTGCATTTTTTGGGACACATACATAAGAAATATGATATCTACAAAGTTTTTTATGGTGGGCGTGGTTACCGCCCCTGCTGCGTCGAAATTTCTCCCGCAGCCTTTTCCCACTTTTTCATGAAATTAGTGCAATTTAGGTATTAATATCAACAATAAATTAATACATTTTTATTATGCTAAAAGTATGATAACATTTCATTAAATTCACATTATGTACTCACAAAAATTAAGAATAAATTAAAAAACTAGTTTTTAACCTGCGGTGGGCGCGCAACAAGCTAATATCTACAAGCAGTCTTATTGCGGCTTTTCAACCGATTTATAAATAAGAAATATCAAAAACCAAAAATGTATGCCCCTGGAGGGTTAAATTATAATAAGAAATACAAATTAATTAAAAAAAACAGATCCTTATTTGGAGCTTTTATGCTATTCATTATTATCGGAATCCGTCAAGTCTGTATTTTTGTAGTTCTACTATACATCAAAGTCTGTTTGAAGCTACTAATAGCATAAAAGCTCCAAATCAGGATCTGTCTTTTTTAAAAGATTTGGTCGCATACAAGACAATTAACAAAAAATATCCATTGCAGCAAGTCAAAAATTTGGTAGGCATCTTTGATACCTTGGCGAAGAACTTGTAGCACTCGCTTTTTTCGATGATGCAGTTTCTATTGAGAGAAAACGCAGTATGGTGACAGCATTGCAAGGTCAGAAGTTTCCATGTAATCATCCAATCGCAAACCCAAATTCTTTAAATGAATGGACAAAAAAAGATTTAGATTGTTTTGCATCTTGTCGAACAACAAATCTATTTCGTAGGTTTAGTTTGACATGCAATTTTTTAAAATGTCAATGATCCTGACGAATGGGAAAAAGATGAAGAATACCAGAGAGTAAAAAATTATTTTAAAGATCTTTGTGTTGTAAATGATGTTGCGGAGCGTGGGGTACAACTTGCTCAAGAATTTCTCGAGCTTACAAAATCAGAAGCGCAGCTACAAAACCTACTTATTGTGGCCCAAAATACTCGAAAATATACTCGAACTGTCAAAAAAAAAAAAATACATACTCTTAAAAAAAACTTATAATTAATTTGTATTTCTTATTAAAATTTAACCCTTCAGGAGGCACACATTTTTGGTTTTTGATTTTTTTTATTTATAAAAAAAAGCTATGTTTTCGGTTAAAAAGCCGCAATAATACTGCTTGTAGGTATTAGCTTGTTGCGCGCCCGCCGCAGGTTAAAATACTAGTTTTTTAATTTATTGTTAATTTTTGTAGGTACATAATGTGAATTTAATGAAATGTAATAATACTTTTAGCATAATAAAAATGTATTTATTTATTGTTGATATTAATACCTAAATTGCACTAATTTCATGAAAAAGTGGGAAAAGGCTGCGGGAGAAATTTCGACGCAGCAGGGGCGGTAACCACGCCCACCATAAAAAAACTTTGTAGATATCATATTTCTTATGTATGTGTCCCAAAAAATGTAAAACATTTAAAAAAAACAAAGAAAAGATTTTTTTTTTAATTTGTGCAAATATGGTCTAATATGGGCATTTTTTCGAAACTTTCGGGCCCGATTGGCACGGGTAAACGTTGTCGTAAAAAAAAATTTTTTTTAGTTTCGTTCTTAGAAAATAAAAACGCATAAAAAAACCTTTCAGCCCCTTGACATTTCCAAAAATCGCAAAATAAGGGACACTCTAGTGTACACTACCAACACGCATAATATTTTTATGTGAACCAATCAATGTCAATGTTAATGTTCATTTGGCCGACTCGTTTTGTTTGGGAAAAAAAGGTCAGCCATTCGGGATCGATTTCAAAAGTAAGAAGAACTCATAAGAACGATTTCTGCATACTTGTTTTTTTCAAACCAGAGAAAATTGATCGCAGCCTTTTTGATTCTCCTAAAGTTCTTTTTTGGTAAAAAAAAACATGGTTTTTGCTGGTAACTTTTTATTTTTACAGAACGCATACCCAAATCTGCTAAAAAGATAAATATCTTACACGTACCAACATTATGGCATAAAAAAAATGTTCGCTAGAGATAAATTCGAAGAGCCCCGAATAGAAAGCCATAGCTTACTTAATTGCACATTTTCTAATCGAAAACGATTGTAAAAAGATTGACAATGCCGGTTATGCATAAAAATCGGTTGGGACAAATTTATGCAGCTTGAAATTCAATTATAAATAAAATAAAGACCTTTTTTGCAATAACTAAAACAAAATGTGTTTCTTAAGATAGCAAAAATTTTGGGAGGTCAATGGGAGGTCAATACATAATTTTAAAAATTGGTTTATTCTGAAATATTTGTATTTATCGTTTTAGCAGATTTCTACATTGGAATTCTTACGTTCTGTAATTTTTCGCACACAGCTTTGATCAAAACGATATATAAAAGAAAATAAAACTCAAAACCTTTTCCACAAGATCAATTTCAAGTAAATTTAATGAAAAATTTGGCTGTTACAGCGGTTTTAAAAAATGTGTTTTAAAGTAACAAAAAATGCGATTTATGGAGGTGAATAAGAGTGATATATCATGCCAAAATGTCGGTTTGTGGAAGATATTTATCTTTTTAGCTGATTTGGGAATGCGTTCTGTGAGAAATAAAAAGTTCCAAGCAAAAAACATGTTCTTTTTTACCAAAACGGACCTTCAGGAGAATAAAAAAGGCTCCGATGAATTTTCTCCAATTAAAAAAAAGGTATGCAGAAATCGTTCTTATTATAGAGGAACTTTAACTTTTGAGAGCTCGAACGGCGGAATCAAATTTTTGATTCTTTTTAACCGACTTCAAAAAGGAGGAGGTTCTCAAGTTCGTTGGTTTGTCCGCTTTTTTTTTTTTTTTTTTTTTTTTTTTTTTTTAAATGTATGTACATCGATAACTCCTACAGCTCTTGCCCGATTTCCGTAATTTTTTGTCAACAGATAGATACCATGAACGCGGAGGTCCTTTTTTAAAAAAGTGGGCGATATTCGATAAAGGGGCGTGTCAATATAAGAAAAACACTATATTTCAGTTAATATTGACACTAGGGTACTGAAATTTACAGTAAAAATACTGGGGTAGGCACAATTATTACAAATTACGGTCAATAAAGTGGGCGTTATTTGACAAAGGGGTGTGGTCATATTAAAAAAACACTGTATCTCAAATAGTATTGACACTAGGGTGCTGAAATTTAGTACAGGGGTAGACAGAATTTTTGAAAATTACTGTAAAGAAAGTGGGCGTTATTCGACAAAGGGGTGTGGCAATATTAGAAACACACTATATATCGAATCATATTGACACTACGGTGCTGAAATTTAATGCATGGGTAGGCATAGTTATTACAAATTACGGCCAAAAAAGTGGGCGTTATTTGACAAAGGGGTGTGGTAATATTGAAAAAACACTGCATCTCGAATAGTATTGACACTAGGGTACTGAAATTTAGTACAGGGGTAGACACAATTTTTAAAAATTACTGTAAAGAAAGAAGGCGTTATTCGACAAATGGGTGTGGCAATATTAGAAACATACCATATATCTTATAATATCGACACTAGGGTGCTGAAATTTAGTACATGGGTAGGTACAGTTAGTACAAATTACGGCCAAAAAAGTGGGCGTTATTCAACAAAGGGGCGTGTCAAAATTATAACAATACTATATCTTAGTTAATATTGACACTAGCGTACTAATAGTTGGTATGCAGGTAGGTGGGTAGGTAGAATCATTAAAAAAGTGAGCGGGATTGTACACAGGGTGTGGCACTTTAAGGAAAGTACTATATTACGGTTAATATTGATACTTGGAAACTGAAATTTGGCACAGGGCTAGGAAGAATCATTATAAGGTACGGTAAATAAAGTGAGCGGGTTTCGATAAAGGGTGTGGCACTAAAAATTTCAAAGAAGCAGAAATGAAGAATACCCAACAAACTTTCAGGAATTAACAAAACAAATTTTTTAAGAACAAAGTTTCATGTTTGAAATTTTCCTCAAGAATACTAATACATAAAATATTTCATATTCTCTTAAAAGGTAGAAATAAAAACTTTTTAACAAAAAAAAAAAACCGACCTCAAAATCACTACAAAGTAAAAAATAATTTTAAATAACTTTTCCCATTCATTTCTTGGTCATATTTTAAAAGCTATTTATATGTATTATAATATTGGAAATCTTATCATTTCAATTTTTTCTATTTTGTTTTATTATCATCAATATATTAATTGCCTTATGAACATAAAAGCTTGAAGTTGAAGCCAACATTGGCCGTTAACTGACATATAGCTTTTTTCCAAATTTTTAATTTATTTTTGTTTGCGAGTTAGGTTCTTCATATTATGATACAATTATGACTTCCGGAATAAACTTCCATGATGGGATCTGTATTGGTCTGTTCAACCAGAATTTGGTGTGAAAATAGTTAGGATGTCGTTACCTCGCAACAGATTCCGTGACATAAAAAAACATTCTCATTTGACAGAAAACGACTACATTGATACGGCTGATCAATGTGCAAAAATGATGCTCCTTTTGACAATGCTAAATGAGAGATATATGCAATAAGGTTTATTTGCGACTTATTCAAGTATCGACAAGTTAATAATCCCATATTTTGGAAGGCATTCATCTAAAATGTTAATCCGTGGAAAGCTTATCAGACTCTGGTTCAAATATTGGTGCTTGTGTTCTTAGGATGGCTATCTGTTTCGTTTGATGCAATATGGACGTGCTTCTGTAGCGCATAACAAGGATATTGGTCTTGGAGCATCGGTTATATTGAATTCGCTGTGAAATGTTGGGAATCCTGAGCACTATTCAGTTCATTTTGATAAGTTCTTTGCATCTTACTATCTGATGTGCTTACTAACTGAGCAACATTTTCGTGAGACGGGGACAATCCGAAAAAATCGCATGTGTGCTGCGGATTCTAATTTGAAAGGTGGAAACAGTTTGAAAAACTACATGTTCGGCGACATGTTCGACGACATGTTCGATGAAATGTGGAGGTTACCATTGCAACCAATCACGTTCCTCTCGAGCCAGTAGCGATGGCTCAACGATATGATAGAAATAAGAAGACAAAAATGTCCATAATGCCTAACGTTATGGCTGAATATAATAAATATATGGACGGCGTCGATCTCCACGATAATGGAGTTGCTAGCTATAGAGTTGTGGTTCGAGGGAAGATGTGGTGGTGGCCACTTTGGCCGAATATTATTAACAGCATGGTTGTGAATACCTGGAAAATACATGTCATGGTATGCAAAATAAAAAATACAAAACATTTATCACAATTGAGTTTTAAAGCGGAAATTGCCCCCCTTCTAATGTTCACTCAACAGCCTGATAACAAATCTAAAGCCGATTAAGTTTCTGATAATGAATACCTAGATCTCAACCTACCTAGTTTCAATCAGCCGCATCATATTGCCAATGAAGACAAAAACAAAAAAAGAATGCATTGCAAAGTGTACAAAAGTAATTTTTCGATGCTTCAAATGTAAGCAAGAAATGATCTTCCACTGGTCCCAAATTTAAATACCCCCACGGCCGAATGGTTTTATTACCAGTTTGATAAAGTCACTTTGTGTGGAAGCTAGGCGCGGTTTTCATCCGATTTGGCTCATTTTTGAACTTGATCTTTATTTTTTAGATAAAAGCTAAAATATCGAATTTCGTGATGAAAGCTTGAAAATTACGGCTGTAATCGTGATCACAGACAGACAGACGGACAGACAGCCATGTCCGGCTAAATCGACTCAGCGGTGATGCTGATCAAGAAAATATATATTTTTCTATACCTACCACGCCTCTTTATGGGCGTTACAAACGGAGTGACAAATTAATATATCCCTTTTACGTTTTTTAAACGTGAGGGTATAAAAATAAAAATGTTGTTTAATTCATGCTGCTTAACCGCCAATGTTGCGTATACGCAACAAATTTTTCCGACTAAACAGGAAAACTTATTTTAATTTTTCAACTTTAAAACCTTATTCGACCTCCCAATGTCACATTTTTAAAAGGGTTTTAAAAAATTTTTAGTATTTCGGGTACCGGCCAGAAATGGGTTAAGAAGAATCATGTGCATAGTTTTTCCAGGAAAATTTCGAAAGTAAAAGGGTCACCGGTGTCAAAATGGTCGTCAAAGGGTTAAATTGGCCCTTATTGGTGCACCATCTATTTTGAACCCTGCGACCTAGTTCGTCCCAGAAATGCTCAATAACATTCAGGTCAGGGCTTTGAGCAGGAGTTCTTATTAATAAATAAATAAATAACTGGCCATTTCAGCCCTTGAAAGGACTTTGACCTAGCTTCTTATGATCAATTGTGTTGTGCGTGTTATTAAGTTTGTACACAATTGACCGAGAAATGGACCTACAGGCTTAACGCCGACTCCGAACGGCAATGAACGGAATGTTCTTATTCTCAAGAAGCTTTACATGGCATTTTGATTACTCTCTGAGGTTTGCCATTGTCTGCAGAGAGGTGGCGGCCGTACAGAAAAATTATTTTCAAATAATTTTCCGTCGCTGCTGGGGTTCGAACCTGCGTCTCCAGGTTCTTTGACATAGCGGCCACGCACTTTAACCAACTACGCCACGGACGCCATCGAGGAGTTCTTATTACCTTGGGGAAATTATATAGAAACCAGGTCTTTACAATCAACGTGGAGTGTTTCGGATCATTGAGCTGATAAAACTTAAAGTTATCCAAAATACCCACAATGCGAGCACTCTCCTTTACCTTGATTTTAAATCTCCTTCATTTTAAGACATCAAGGTAGGCGTTTTTATCCATGATGATGCCTTCAATATAATTGAGTTGGACCCACGCGAGTCTGCCAAGCATCCCTGAACCATTGCGTAGCCACCTCCGTGCTTAATTGTCTTTTTCGTGTTCTTTGACGTAGAATACGTCATTCTCGGAGGTAAGTAGGGTGGTTGATAGTGATCAGGTGCCGGTATTTGTATCACTTTTTGAGCCTTTGGTGGGCCTAAAGTACTGATCGTACAATGTTGATCTTAGCACTTGTTGGTCTGCTTGATCCTCAATGCGACAAAAATTCATGTTAGAATTCTCTAACTTATATAAATTTTACACAATTACATGAAATATAAAGCTAACATTTGATGTTTTTGTTTGCTTAAACTTGCTACCTATTTATCGACAGTGGTCGGAGGGAATAGGTGTCAAAGGTAAAAATGTTCCTTTTCCAAAAGTAATGGAGGTCGGTCATACATATTAACCCTTTCCGGCACTCTCTTAAAGGTCATATGCTCAGGTGTATGGAATAAATAAACAAAAACCATAAAATTTGTATGGGTGCCGCCCTAAGGAGTGGTCGGAGGAAATAGGTGTTGAAGCCAAAAATGTTCCTTTTGCAAACGTAATGGGGGTCGGTGATACATATTAACCCTTTCCGGCACAAACACAATAAAATTTGTATGGGAGTCCCCTTAGGAGTGGTCGGAGGGAATAGGTGTCAAAGGTAAAAATGTTCCTTTTGCAAAAGTAATGGGGTCCGGTGATACATATTAACCCTTTCCGGCACTCTTTTAAAGGTCATATGCTCAGGTGTATGGAATAAATAAACAAAAACCATAAATTTTGTATGGGAGCCCCCTAAGGAGTGGTCGGAGGGAAAAGGTGTCAAAGGCAAAAATGTTGCTTTTGTAAAAGTAATGGGGGTCGGTTATACATATTAACCCTTTTCGGCACTCTTTTAAAGGTCATATGCTCAGGTGTATGGAATAAATAAACAAAAACCATAAAATTTGTATGGGAGCCCCCCTAAGGAGTGGTCGGAGGGAATAGGTGTCAAGGGCAAAAATATTCCTTTTGCAAAAGTAATGTGGGTTAGTCATACCTATGAACCCTTTCCGGCACTCTCTTAAAGGTCATATGCTCAGGTGTATGGAATAAATAAACAAAAACCATAAAATTTGTATGGGAGCCCCCCTAAGGAGTGGTCGGAGGGAATAGGTGTCAAAGACAAAAATGTTCCTTTTGCAAAAGTAATGGGGGTCGGTCATACATATTAACCCTCTCCGGCACTCTTTTAAAGGTCATATGCTCAGGTGTATGGAATAAATATTTTTCTAAATATTTTTTAAAAAAGATGTCATCAAAAGCAAATTGAATAATTCTACGTCTTGTGTTACGACATAGTCGAAACTACTGTATCTTTTTTATTAAACTCTTCATTACGTTTGCTCCACACGTAACGCCTTTAATTAAATTTGCTTTCATCTGTGAAAAGCATCTTAAAAAAAAAATATTAAATTTATTATTAAATGTTCTAAATATAATATAATAAAATATAAATAATAACTTATCTGGCTCCACTATCTATTCGCGAGCAAAATCAACATGATCCTTTTTTTTTTCACCTTAATGCAGGGCTTTTTACGGGCTCCTCGCCCATTTAAATTTTTTTTACGTAGGATCCTTCGCACGGTTTCAGCACAGACATTAAGCTGAAAATTTTTGTTTAATTCTGAGGCTAATTTTGGAGCAGCCAGAAATGAATCTTTCTGAATTTCTCTTATAATAAATTTTTCATCTCTCGAGCTCAATTTTTATACCCCCACGTTTAAAAAACGTAAATGGGGGTATATTCATTTTGTCACTCCGTTTGTAACGCCCATAAGGAGGCGTGGTAGGTATAGAAAAGTATATATATTCTTGATCAGCATCACCACTCGAGTTGATGTAGCCATGTCCGTCTGTCTGTGATCACGATTACAGCCGTTATTTTAAAGCTATCATAATGAAATTCAATATTTAAGCTTTTATCTAAAACATAAAGGTCAAGTTCGAAAATGAGCCAAATCGGATGAAAACCACGCCTACCTCCCATACAAAGTGACTTTTTCAAAACTGTGAAATTTCTTAGAATTCCACAAAAATTAACATATTGACTCGCAATATTGCATACGACTTTTGATATTTAAAATACACTCTAAGTACGAAATTCAACCAAATCGGATGAAAACCACGCCTACCTCTCATACAAAGTGACTTTATCAAACGGTAAAATCTCTCTAAAATCCACAAAAATTTATATATGGACTTGAAATTTTGCATATGAACTTTGATATATAACGTGTATTATGAAATTCAACCGTGTATGTGTATGAAATTCAACCAAATTGAGTGAAAACCACGCCCACCTCCCACACAAAGTTACTTTATCAAAAAACAAAAGCGAATATTTTCTGTTAAAGCTATAACGAAAACGTTTTTCCAGATAAACATTTTATTGATTGCTTAAGACTTTGAATATACTTTGATTCGGCCGTGGTTGTATTTTAACTTCGGCCCAGTCGAAGATCATTTCTTACTAGTTCTTAGATCCTTTGCTTTGCGTGTTTTCTATTCTGGCGTTTTCTTTATATCTTTTTAATCATGTAGTGTTGACTTGCTTTTATTTACTAAATCGGCGATTCCGCATTCTGTTTTACCTGTCGAATGGTGATAAATTACCAATTTACGCTCTTCAGACGTAGATTGTTTTATATGACGTGTCATTTTAAAAACTATCAATAGAAAGTTTAAAAATATAACTCTTCTACGAAAAAGACGATTCCAACTGAAGTTACCTCAACTCAAAAACCTTACTTTGTTCTATTCTAACGCTAAATAATTCATTATCTTTCGTTCACGTATTCTGCTCGGCTTTGAATGTGGTCATATTTACGAGGAATTTTTCCGTCTTTTGTCTGTAAAAGCGGTATATTCATGTTTATGAATTTTGTTTTTGCAAACCTTAATTTTGTCACAAATAGGTAATTAGAATCGTCAACAACTTTAAGAAAAAAGTAAGTTTTAAATATTTTAAAAAAGCATTGATAATGTGTCGATTGCTTGCCCCACTTACGATGTGAGCCACTGTAGATTACGCATTGCGCAGGTCTGTTATGTTGTTTACTATTAATTTTGACATTTCTAGCTACGAACAAAATATCTTTTGCGATCGTGACGTCAGGCTAGACCAAGTTTGTTTCTTGAATCTTTTGCCGGTGCAAGTTGGGTTGAAAACTTGCACTGTTAGAAACTGGCATGCGCAGCACTCGTACATAATTCTTTGTTCATGTTTTAATATAAAACGGAGGAAAGACTTTTTTTTTTTTTTTTGTATAAAACTAAAACAACATTTCTTAATATTTTGCACTATAAAAGAAAACCATGGTGCTTAACTATGGTTTAAATTCAACACTACACTCAGTAAATTTGTAGCGTGACATGTAGGATGGGCCCCTACTGACAGGTGTTCATGTGATTTTAAGGAAGTATTAGTGTTAAAAAAAAAAATTCGTAATAAGTGCATACATTTCATTAAACTCTGACGTTTAATTCACAAATTACAGCAGTTTTAGTGACAAGTATGTATATTTTTTTGTTCGATTTTTCGGCTTTTTTCGGTCACTGGAGTGTTATTACTTTAATGTTATTACTTATCTAGCGTTCACAACCGTCTATCGGTCTTGGCCTCATCCAAAAATTTCTCCAGCCATTTCCATTATGAGCTTGCTGGCGCCAGTTGAAAACACCTAACGTCATCAGGTTGTTCAAAACTAGGTTCTTCCTTGACCGCTTCCTGGCACCGAATCGAATATTTTTTTTTTATGCTAATAAAAAAAAACATCTAAACGTGCCTTTTTCTAAGAACAAAAATTTAAGAACCTCTAAATTTAATTCGATTTGACTCATATCTGAGATTAATTTTTTTTTTGCGAAAACTTACGAGTAACGAAAACTTTTTAGGACGCCTCCTAAAATTATATTGGCTTCATCATGAATAAGGACCATCATAATAAAGATATTATATGATTAGCAAGGTTATGAATGCTCACAATTTTAAAGCTGCCATTTTAGATTTTGATTTCTTCGAGTTGAAAAACATATCAACTTTTATACAAATTTTAACCACTTCTGTTTGCAACTCCAGAACACAATTACACCTGAAATTAAACAGCTTTTTCCCTCGTTGCCGCAATGTGCGTTCTTTGTACATTGATTTAATTAATATATCAATCATACGCCGCGATTCACTAGAACTCTTTGCATATTCGTAGAAATCAGAGAACAAAATGCTGATGGCGCAAAAGTTGACTCTTAACGAAAGTTTTGAGAAATTTACTATTTCTAGTATCAATGAATTTCAACTCAATTTATAAGAAGAAATTCCATATAAAAAGCCAAAGATTAAGTTAAATTTTAAAGGACTTTTTGGGTCACTCGAACGATTCAACAGTTTTACAGAATAACGCATATAAATTGCCTAAATTTGTGTTCACGATATTAAGTGTCTTTAGTTGCGGCGAACTGTTATTTCAGCTGCCGAGCAATTAAGTCTGCGTCTTAGTTTAACATTTAATTCTTTAGCGTAGTGGAACTTTTGTCAATCATACGCCCTGTTGCACCGAAAATTATTTTTTGTTTCTTATTTATCGTTGATTATGCAACTTTCTGACTCTATGCGAGCAACAACTAACATCTTAAGCTGCCTAAGTTGGCACCATAAAAACTTAAACTTTGTGGCTGTTCAATTTCAATTATCCTGCCAGCAATGCCTCATAAATTCCATGACTTATGAGGGGACATTTTTTTCGAAAGTAGCGCAGTTAGAAAGAATTTTTCGTTCTGTGCACCCCTGTTGTTGTTAGTTAAACACGTCAAAAACACCAAAGACGCTTAAATTCTGAATAAACGGGAAAATGCACACACACACACACACACACAAACACAAGCTTATGCTGGCAGCAGATATTCTCACATGTCCATCATGTTGGCACACAGGAGTGGGCAAACATATTCTCAATGACTGTGGATTTTGAGAGTGTGCGCTGCAAACTCGCCTTTGGGAATGCTTGGCAGGAAGCAAGCAAGCAAACACACAAACAGCGAAGCCAAGAATGAGCCCAAGTGAGGGCAATCAGCAGCAGAAATGGAAGGAACAACAACAATAGCAACAAAAACATCAAGAACTCGCCACTTAAGTGTGATACGCGCGTGTGAGTGGCGTTGGTGTCAAAAAGCTTCCGACTGCAGTTTGCCAACCAAGCTCGTTGTTGTTGTTTACAAAACAGTCGCTCTGATGGCTGTTGTTGTTATAGTTGTAGTTGTTGTTGTTGTCTTGGTTTGGTGTCACGTTTGCAAGACGTGCACTTGACTCAACAAACGCATCCACACTCCTACAAGCACTCACTCATTCACACACACTCACTCGCTCGCATCAAACGCCTTAATATAACAACAACAACAACAATAATTACACAAACAACAGCAACAACTAAACAAAATAAGTTTTTAATTAAAATCGCCCCCATGCGGTTGCCTTGGGTTGCATTTCATTGCCTTTTCTTGGCTTCCCAGAGCAGCGCCAAGCATAGCCGCTCTTCTTTGAGTTTTGTTTTTAGAGCAATCAGAGTTCCTTAAGTTGTAGTTTTAGTTTATGTGTTTGTTGTTGTATTGTTGTGTATTATTTTACACTTTTGTACGGGCATCAGCTTCAAACAGCTCGTACTGCGCTGTGCGGCTTTCAAACCAACAAATTCAGGCTATTTATGCAGCTTGACACACACATACACACATACACAAATACACACACATAAACTGGTTTCTTCATGCATTTTGAGGCTATTTTGAGGGTACATTAGCAGGATGAAGTCCTTGTTGTAGCGCTGTTTATGAAGCCAGTTGTCAGGCTGGTCATAGTTTGAATGTTCTTTTAGCTGCTCCTACTCTATGTGTTTTGGAATTTACTGCTGTGGTTGTGTTATTCGTATGTATGTGTGTGTTATTTCATTTCATTGAAGTCTTGTTTGTTGTTGTCAGTTAGAAGTTTTACCTGCTTACGTGACAGGCACACGCACGTCAAGGGTGCAGCAATTTAGCAAGAGCTCTAATAAAAAGTGCAGAAAAGTTCAAAGTTAAGACGACTTTCAATTATTTTCTTGTTAAATCGAACGTTATGCTGTGGAATCTAGTAAGCCTTTGGAAACCTCATGCTGCCGAATTTTTTCCAAGCTGCTAGAGAACTACACAATTTTTTAAAGAAGAAAGAAAGCACTTATTTCATGGAAAAAGCCAAAAGGATTTGCATTTACGTTTTATTTGCATGCTTTTATTGCTATTTATTTATTTTTTTTTTTGTTAAGTTTATCAAACTTTAAAGCAAACTTTTTCTAGAGACCAAAAAGTTTTGTAATGTATTTTCTATCAAAACACTTTAACTTTAAACCAGCACAGTGTTGGAAATATCGACTTTGTTGGTATAAAATTGTAGGAGTGACATATTCGTTTGATACTTTGAACATATACTTTTGGTACTATAGATATGATTCTATATAAAAGTAATATACTAAAGTTGGGTAAGAACCACGCCTACCTTTCATACGAAGTGTCTATATCAAAATGGCTAAATCTCTCAAAACTCCACAAAAATAGAGCAATTGAGTTGATATTTTGCATTTAGGCTTTGCTCTTCCTTCATAGCGCTTCTTTATATCGAAACGGGACGAAGTTTCTTACAATTGTTATATAACCTTTCCTCTTTAATGTGAGCATCAAGTTTGAAAATGAGCAAAATCAGATAAGAATTACGCCTGCCATATAACGTGACGTCATAAAAATGGTTTTCTCCGAAAAAAATCACAAAAATACGAGTTATCGAATTGATATTTTGAACATACCACGTCTAACTCCCAAATATAATGACGTCATCTTAATAGTAACCATTAAGAATTGAATGAATTTTGGCGGTATGTGGTTTCAACAGCACGATGCCACTTGCAACACAACCAACGACTCAAAGCATTTATTGCGAACGAAATTCGAAGAGGAGAATATTTCGCGCCGAGGTGATGTGAATTAGCCACTAAGATCATGCGATTTGATGACGTAGACATCTTTCTTTTTGGTTTACTGAAGGGGAAGAGTTATGCCAATAAACCCCGAATAATTCTAGAGCTGAAACAGGAAATTCAACTGGCCATTGCAGCAAATTATCAAGAATTATGCCAGAATTTTGCATAAATTTCATGAAAAGGGCTCGCGTGTGCAAGCAAGGTCCAGGCGGCCATTGAGCGATGGAGGTGTTATCAGTAATTTTCAGGTATCTACTTTATAAATCACTAGTGATACCCGGCGCGCTTTGCTGCACCCGGCAAGTATATTGGAAATAATAATTAAATCCAAAACTTTTATTAGTCCCTTAGTCTGACACCACGCTCATGTTCCACTGCCCGTTACAGATTCCCAGTAGCAGAACATCACTCCCAGGTGACAATTCCATTATGAGTTTTAATGTCCTGTGATCTTAGCTTCCATAGCTATTCTGTATAGAGAATCGGGCCACACCCCCTTTTCCAATGCACATATCAGTTTTCCAGTAAAAGGACTTTGGCAATTAATAACTCCATACTGAGTTTTATTGTCATGCGACGTTTAGTTCCAAAGCTATTCAATATCAAAAATTTGACTTGTGTGGTCGAAGCCATAACCCCTTTTCCTATGCCCGTTCCAGTTATCTTGTTTATTTATAAAAAAACTTATTGAAGCACACAATGTCAATTCTATAAAGTAAAAAGTCAGCCCTTTGTTCCTTTTGTTCATTTATAAATTACATGAAAACCACCGTCAAAACATGTGTAGAAAAGTTGCATGCAGCGAAACAAATAAACATACGTACATACAAACATACATACAAACATACATACATACATACATACATCAAGTCGGATTGAATCTCATTCTCATCAAAAAAATCCTCAACGTGAATCCCCTTTTAACAAAACTGTGTTAGATTAATTCTCCACATCAAAACTACTTTGAACATATTAGAATGTACTTCGATCCAATTAGCTTTAAGCGCAGCAAAGTATGTATGTATATGTATTTGTTTGTTTGTTTTGTTGTTTTGTGCTTGCTGAGAACAAAAAGAGTATAGAAGAGAGCAACATGCAGTTTATTGAGGCTCTCGCAGCACAAACGCATAAAAAGCTGACGATCAAGCAATGCATGGCATTCAAAGAAGTAAGAGATAAGGAAGCGGTGTTATTCCTCGAAAGTGAGGTATTTTTCTCATTGGTGTTGATTAACACACACATAGAAAAATTTACGCAGGACCGCATTCGGGTGCAGCAACTAAGAAGGCGCAAACTTTTGCAATATTAACTAGAATTGAATGGAATGAATTAATATATAGGATGAATAATGATGTAAGTATACAATGTGAAGTCATCAGGTAATATTATGAAGAAATGACATGAAACTTATGTGAGTGATAGATGTGAAAATCTTAACTTCACAAGTTGTGAAAATTTATTGTATTTCCACACCACCCTTGAGATATACAATTTGGTGCATCACCGATTTTTTTTTTGGGTGTACGGTTCATTTGTAGGTCTATTTCACCCATAAAGAACAGAAATCATTAGTAAAATTATTAATAAACAATTCAGCTACTAAACCCCTTAAAATTAACAGTTTTGTGGAGCTTTTGTCTGATTGAAGACTTTTCGTTTATTTTTGTTCGTTATATAATATCGCCTTTTTAAACAAATTTCAATCAATGATTTGACTACGATATAATGGCCGGAAGACTTTATATGACCTTCAAACATAGTTTCTCCAATAAGGGATTTTTGCGTATTTAACATTATTCTATTATAATATTTATATTTTTTCCAAAATATATTTGTCTTTTGAACAAGACGAATTTTCGTATTCAAATAAATTTCGTTTGAATACGAAGTTCCTTTTCAGCAATCATGCAAACAGCAAACTACTGATCTTGCATTTATAACATCATTTTCTAATCCCAGTGCTCGAATCCAAAGGGTTTTTGAATCAAGCATATCGTCGCCCGGGGATTCATGTGCTCCATACGCCGTTTTGTCATAGTTATACCAACAGCTCTTAATTTTTGTTTTTTGTAAATGAATACATTTTTTATGATTTCTGTTAAATAAATTTAAGAACATATGTATTTTTCTTTTGTGTTTCAATGAATATTAATTTGAATTTGTAAATAAATAAACTGCTGTTGACGAAAAACTTTAAATCTGTTTCATTTTTTTCTTATGCATCTTTGCTCTATGAGTATAAGTTCACATAAAAATAAGTTTGAAATGGCGTATAGAGCAAAGTGGATTTTTTACCGTTAGAAAATGTACTTTTGTGCGTGAGATTAAGGATTAGGAAATATGTTTTGTGGATTACCATTTTTATACAAACTTATGGTGAGACATTCAGGAAATCCTAAGTCTTTTAAAAAAGAATTGCTTCAAACTTTAACTTCGATATACTCAAAATGTGTTTTTTGCATATACAGCACATGAATCCCCGGACAACAATATATGGAAATCTGAAACATTGAAATTGAATCACTGAAAACAAGAGCGCCCTAAAAATATGTGCGATTGTGTAAATTGAATGCGCCTCTGAAGCGGTATATGTATTTTGACAGTTCGATCACACTAAATCGGTGCAAGACAACGGGCTCTAATTTTAATTTTTTTCGCAAAATTCCAATTGCAAATATTACAACTTTCACTTGTTACAACTTCTTTAAACTAAATAAAGTTGTTTTGTTTATAAAATTCGACTGATGCCGGTATATTTACTTGTGAAAGGATATTGCCTTGTTCTTCAATTAATGGCTGTTTGCACAACTTTTCACTTTTCAATGCATTTTTAGTCAATTGTTTATGTTATTTACGTTAATAATTTTGTAAAATTTAGCAATAAAAATCGCTTTTTATTAAATAATAGGTATTTATAATTCGACTCCAATTTTTTTTAGACACGAGAGATCGATCTGTCACAAAACTTTTGCCTGAGTACACACACACTGTATGTGAGGAGAACACCATTTCCTTATATTTTATTTCTTTGATGGCATTGTGGATGATTTTTGACGTGACGAAGTTACGTTATACTGCTCTAGTTTCCAAAAAAGTTGAAAATGAATTTTTTAAAAATTCATCTGCGTTTCATTGAATTCGCTGGGTGTAAGAGCTATGATTAAAAAAATAAAATGACCGTAAAGGTTAATTCTTTGGCTATATTAAAAAAATAAAAAAAAAATTTAATACGGCATAGGGACGTAGTGCACAGAAAATAAAAGAATTGATTTATTACCTAAACTAGTTTAGCTAATGTGAAAGTTTCTATTTCACCTAATCTTTTCAACAACTTTTCTACTTACACAGTTAATTTAACAATCATGCATTAGGTAATTCACCTAGTTAAAATTAGTTAATTCAACTAAAATTTTGCTATTAAATCATCTAATTCTTCTAGTTATTTTCCTAATGCAAGTTGTCGATTTGTTCGTACACTAGGGAAATAACGCATATTAGCATTATCCACGCCTCAGTATAAATTTTATATAAATATTTACATGGATAAATCAAATGCTTTCCTTACAACTTGTTTTTTTCCCGTATTTGAATTTTATAGGAGCACAGCGCTCTCCTATAAAAAACATAAATAAAAACAAAGTGAGAAAATTTTACAAAAAGTAAAGCCTCATTGCGAGAATTGAACTCAGGCCTCTGGCGTTATAGTCAAACGCTTTACCGCTGTGCTGTTACGCCGTTTGATAACTTGTGAACAAAATGTATATAAAAATATGAGGTCCACAACTCTGAAATTATGTTTCCACTTGGCATCTACAGCAATTTGATTAATTGGTATGTAGAGTAAATTTCTGTATTGGAAATTTAGCTCAATAGATAAGGCGTTGGTTGTTGAAATCTTGAGATCACAGGTTCGAATCTCAGCGGTGGCAAAGAAATTTTTCAGTCATTTATACAATGTATATATCTCTCTCATCCTATCTACTATAAAACAAATCTTTCTTCTCTATCATGTGACGAAATGAAGTAAAGTCACCTAAGGAGGGATAAAATAGAAATTGCAAAACAAAAAACATATTTTTTGCATATTTTTTGCACGGCATTCCCACTCTTAAGTGGGAATGCTATCTACATAATTAGATGATTTTTCTACACTTAGTAGGTGGCTTGCCTAATCTGAAGTGGTTATAGTTTAAAAAAAATTAGCTAATTCTTCTAATAAATTATGTGTCTTATCTATTTTATGGTTGAAGGTACACCTAAATATTTAGGTTTTTTTAGCTACTCTCGCAGTTAAACTACCCAATATAATTGCATATAATTAACATTTAGAAATTGGTAGCGCACCTAATCAAATTCGTTGACTGAAAATCACCGGATTACTTTAGCTGAATTGACTACATTTTTAGGTAAAAGTTCTACTCTTTTTTTTCTGTGTGGGAGCTGCGTAAGCAACGCAACTGAAAATTTGTTACATGGAATAATTACTCGCTGAGTATTAGCGCTAGCATTAAAAATACGATACGCCAATAAAGGCCTACTGGAAGCCCTCACAGCAAAATTAGACAAAAAATTTCTGACATCATGGGAACGCTGAGAGAGCCGCTCAAAGATCGATAACGCAACATTCATGCAGCGGCGCTGTATTGAATTTTTACTCAATGAGTATATAACCTACGATAAAAGTTTAAAAAGGAAAATTAAGTTTTTATACATGGCTTTACGACAAAAATAAAAAAAAAATTCCGGCGTCGTCAGGTCGTGAATATAGCAGCTTATGTAACAGAAATGTAATATCGTTGCATGGAATTATTACTCACTCAGGAGGAGTGCTACAGTAAATTTTGTTTTACGACAGCAGGGATGTGTTATTACGCTTCACAACTAAATTACAAAAAAAATTTTGTTGTCATGATTTCAGGAATGCAATCACATAATGCAGTAAAAATGCTAAAGCCATAAAAAAACGTTGCATGGATTTTTAACTTTGTGACTACTGGTGCAACGGTAAATTTTAAGGAACGAAAACAAAGGTGAGGTAGCTATATGACAAAAAAAAAAAAAAAAATTGACGGCGTGTCAAAAACCCCCAGGGAACCGCCTTATGTGACGCATATGCATCACTTTTGCTGGATTAATTGAAATTAGAGCACAACCACTGGGGAAGCAAAAAAAAAAGCTAAACGAAAAGCACCAACTTCAAATCCAACAACAACTCCAACACCAATACCAACACCAACACCAACACCAACACCAACACCAACACCAACACCAACACCAACACCAACACCAACACCAACACCAACACCAACACCAACACCAACACCAACACCAACACCAACACCAACACCAACACCAACACCAACACCAACACCAACACCAAAACCAACACCAACACCAACACCAACACCAACACCAACACCAACACCAACACCAACTCCAACACCAACACCAACACCAACACCAACACCAACACCAACACCAACACCAACACCAACATCAACATCAACATCAACATCAACATAAACATAACCATCAACATCAACATCAACATCAACATCAACATCAACATCAACATCAACATCAACATCAACATCAACATCAACATCAACATCAACATCAACATCAACATCAACATCAACATCAACATCAACATCAACATCAACATCAACATCAACATCAACATCAACATCAACATCAACATCAACATCAACATCAACATCAACATCAACATCAACATCAACATCAACATCAACATCAACATCAACATCAACATCAACATCAACATCAACATCAACATCAACATCAACATCAACATCAACATCAACATCAACATCAACATCAACATCAACATCAACATCAACATCAACATCAACATCAACATCAACATCAACATCAACATCAACATCAACATCAACATCAACATCAACATCAACATCAACATCATCATCAACATCAACATCAACATCAACATCAACATCAACATCAACATCAACATCAACATCAACATCAACATCAACATCAACATCAACATCAACATCAACATCAACATCAACATCAACATCAACATCAACATCAACATCAACATTAACATCTAAATCAACATCAACACCAACACCAACACCAACACCAACACCAACACCAACATCAACACCAATACCAACACCAACACCAACATCAACATCAACATCAACATCAAAATCAACATCAACATCAACATCAACATCAACATCAACATCAACATCAACATCAACATCAACATCAACATCAACATCAACATCAACATCAACATCAACATCAACATCAACATCAACATCAACATCAACATCAACATCAACATCAACATCAACATCAACATCAACATCAACATCAACATCAACATCAACATCAACATCAACATTAACATCAACATCAACATCAACACCTAAATCAACATCAACACCAACACCAACACCAACACCAACACCAACATCAACACCAATACCAACACCAACACCAACATCAACATCAACATCAACATCAACATCAAAATCAACATCAACATCAACATCAACATCAACATCAACATCAACATCAACATCAACATCAACATCAACATCAACATCAACATCAACATCAACATCAACATCAACATCAACATCAACATCAACATCAACATCAACATCAACATTAACATCAACATCAACATCAACATCTAAATCAACATCAACACCAACACCAACACCAACACCAACACCAACACCAACATCAACACCAATACCAACACCAACACCAACATCAACATCAAAATCAACATCAACATCAACATCAAAATCAACATCAACATCAACATCAACATCAACATCAACATCAACATCAACATCAACATCAACATCAACACCAACACCAACACCAACACCAACACCAACATCAACACCAATACCAACATCAACATCAACATCAACATCAACATCAACATCAACATCAACATCAACATCAACATCAACATCAACATCAACATCAACATCAACATCAACATCAACATCAACATCAACATCAACATCAACATCAACATCAACATCAACATCAACATCAACATCAACATCAACATCAACATCAACATCAACATCATCATCAACATCAACATCAACATCAACATCAACATCAACATCAACATCAACATCAACATCAACATCAACATCAACATCAACATCAACATCAACATCAACATCAACATCAACATCAACATCAACATCAACAACAACAACAACAAAAACAACAACAACAACAACAACAACAACAACAACAACAACAACAACAACAACAACAACAACAACAACAACAACAACAACAACAACAAAAACAACACCAACACTAACAACAAACAAGAAACTTCGTCACGTCAAAACCTACGGGTGTGTCCACGACACAGCCAACTCTTCTTTTTAAAAAACTTAACACTTTAATTAAAGATACTTATTATTGAAATTTCGAAAAAAAAATAACAAAAGAACCTTTTGTAGCACAAATGTGATATTTTAAAACTTATTTCAAAAAAATCGGACCAGTACTTTTGGAGTTTTGCGGACACAAAAATTATTCACTTTCATTTTATATAATAGTATAGATTAAAATCTCCTAGACATTTCAACAAAACAATACGTTTTATTAAAAAATTAAAAAGTCGATTACTTTTGGGAACCCTTTATATTGAATTTCATCTCTTACGATTTGCTTCAAGAAGCTTTAAACAAAACATTCAATTTTGATTTTTTTTTAATGTAAACATTGTGGGTACATCGTGGCGTATGATTTATTTGATTTCAATGAAGTTAATTGCTTTGAATATTTTGTATGCATTTTATATGAACTATTCATTCATAGCAAAGCAGGCGATTTGGTCACTGGTTGCTAAAGTGGCTGTTCAAGTGGCCTTTCTCTTCCAGTTGTATTAAAAAAAATGTAAACTCTATGAGCTCATAACCAACTTATACTCATTGAAGTGATAAATCAAAATTACCCTAAAAATAGAAACAAAAATACAAGCAATCGAGCAGTCTCAGTCAGAACCTAACCCAGCTCATAGCAGCGATTATGGTGGCAGCCACAACAAAGCATTGCTAACAATATGAGTCAGAACCGGTTATTCCGAATAAGCAATACCTGCAATCTAGCTGGTCAAAAGCTTATGGCAACAATAATGACGCTGATGGCAGCAATGTTCACTTTGCTAGGAAGTGTTTCGAAAGGCAAGTTCTAGCTAGAGCGCAGAGCCTAAGTTTCTGTTGTGACTGGACAAAATTGCCATAGCAACAACAGCAAGTCCACCTACAACAACAACAAGGCAACATATGAACATAGAATGCACATCAAGCGTACACAAACACATCCACACATCAACACAACAACACATCCACACACCCACGTTAGCATAGCGCGCTCAGTTATAGCTGCACTCATAAACAAGTTAGGTTAAGAAAATTGTTTCACTTCAGTTACTTAAAACGGTGTTGCCTAAAATTCCACTGCTACAAGAATGTGCTAAACAAACGTCTAAACAAAAGAGTGTTAGAAAAATATTATAAAGTAGCAGAATGTGTTAAATATGCTTGCATGCAAAAATTGTCACAGCAGCGCTTGCAACAACATAAGCTGATGTTGCTCTTGCTTACGAAACATAATAAAATTTCGAAAAAATCTGTAAAAAATGTGAAAAGGAATAAAGCAAATTCTATAGACAAGCCAGTGCTTACATAGCGTTCTATATAAAATATGTGTATGTACGTACATGCGTCTGTATGTGTGCTCTAAAAAATTCCCACAAAAACAACACAAAAAATCAACCTAATAATGGAAATGAAATAAAAAAGGATTTGAGAAATATTTGACATTTTGTTTTTTTTTAAGTTGTCTGTCACATTAGTTCCAACGAGTTGAAATGCTGTAAATAAAAACTTGAATTTTTTAAAAACTTTTTTGACTGGATGCTGATTCTTTTATTGATTTAAAAAAGTGAAAGTTATTTTATAAAATAATTGTCTTTGCTTTTAGTTTAAGAAACTTTCAGCTATTGTTTATGTTGTTGTTGTTGTTGTTGTTTTTGTTGTTGTTGTTGTTGTTTTTTGCAATATTGCTCAACATGATAACCTCAATAATCTATATACGGAGAGAAAAAATTAAGCATTATATGCTTGAATCAAGCAAATAGGCTTTCCATTTACACCAGAGACCTGCAATTATTATTGTTTTTGAGTCAATGGTTGACTAACACAAGAAAGAGTTTTAATGGATTTAAGTCAAAGAATTACTTGCACTCATATCCACTCATAATTGTGCGCTCATTTCACACAAAGCAACAAAGAATAAGTTATCTGCTGATATGACCCGGTGCAGTGCTCAACTCTCTCATTGACTCAATGTATTTATTTTGTATACCGTAATGACTCACAACACCAACAAACACCATGAGTTCAGTGGAATGACTTAAGTACTTAGAATCATTTTTAGGTCAGCTTTCTTGTTATTTGAATTTTTTTGAAACAAACTATAATTGTTTTGCAATAAAAACTTTTTAACAAAAAAAAAAAAACCGACCTCAAAATCACTACAAAGTAAAAAATAATTTTAAATAACTTTTCCCATTCATTTCTTGGTCATATTTTAAAAGCTATTTATATGTATTATAATATTGGAAATCTCATCATTTCAATTTTTTCTATTTTGTTTTATTATCATCAATATATTAATTGCTTTTGTACATAAAAGCGTTAAAGTCGGCGCTTATCTTACTATGTCGAAATATTTTTATTTTAATTTTTTCTAATTTGTTTTATCATAAAAATATTATTAAATTTATGAATATAAAAGCTTCTTAGCGTTTTTTTTTCTATCAGTTGGCAATTTTTGAGTACGCTGAATGTAGCCAATGTGTTCCATGCATTATTTGTGCTGCTGTTACACACTATGTCATATTCAATTTGAGCTTTACAAGCTCACCCAAACCAGTTTAGTGAGAAATTTAAAATTACTACAGTGTCACCAAGGCACCAAATAGTGCACGGATGGTAAAAGATCATGATTGTGTGTCAAAGATGAGCGCCGACTTCAAAGCTTTTATGTTCATAAAGCAATTAATATATTGATGATAATAAAACAAAATAGAAAAAATTGAAATGATAAGATTTCCAATATTATAACACATATAAATAGCTTTTAAAATATGACCAAGAAATGAATGGGAAAAGTTATTTAAAATTATTTTTTACTTTGTAGTGATTTTGAGGTCGGTTTTTTTTTTTTGTTAAAAAGTTTTTATTTCTACCTTTTAAGAGAATATGAAATATTTTATGTATTAGTATTCTTGAGGAAAATTTCAAACATGAAACTTTGTTCTTAAAAAATTTGTTTTGTTAATTCCTGAAAGTTTGTTGGGTATTCTTCATTTCTGCTTCTTTGAAATTTTTAGTGCCACACCCTTTATCGAAACCCGCTCACTTTATTTACCGTACCTTATAATGATTCTTCCTAGCCCTGTGCCAAATTTCAGTTTCCAAGTATCAATATTAACCGTAATATAGTACTTTCCTTAAAGTGCCACACCCTGTGTACAATCCCGCTCACTTTTTTAATGATTCTACCTACCCACCTACCTGCATACCAACTATTAGTACGCTAGTGTCAATATTAACTAAGATATAGTATTGTTATAATTTTGACACGCCCCTTTGTTGAATAACGCCCACTTTTTTGGCCGTAATTTGTACTAACTGTACCTACCCATGTACTAAATTTCAGCACCCTAGTGTCGATATTATAAGATATATGGTATGTTTCTAATATTGCCACACCCATTTGTCGAATAACGCCTTCTTTCTTTACAGTAATTTTTAAAAATTGTGTCTACCCCTGTACTAAATTTCAGTACCCTAGTGTCAATACTATTCGAGATGCAGTGTTTTTTCAATATTACCACACCCCTTTGTCAAATAACGCCCACTTTTTTGGCCGTAATTTGTAATAACTATGCCTACCCATGCATTAAATTTCAGCACCGTAGTGTCAATATGATTCGATATATAGTGTGTTTCTAATATTGCCACACCCCTTTGTCGAATAACGCCCACTTTCTTTGCAGTAATTTTCAAAAATTCTGTCTACCCCTGTACTAAATTTCAGCACCCTAGTGTCAATACTATTTGAGATACAGTGTTTTTTTAATATGACCACACCCCTTTGTCAAATAACGCCCACTTTATGGACCGTAATTTGTAATAATTGTGCCTACCCCAGTATTTTTACTGTAAATTTCAGTACCCTAGTGTCAATATTAACTGAAATATAGTGTTTTTCTTATATTGACACGCCCCTTTGTCGAATATCGCCCACTTTTTTAAAAAAGGACCTCCGCGTTCATGGTATCTATCTGTTGACAAAAAATTACGGAAATCGGGCAAGAGCTGTAGGAGTTATCGATGTACATACATTTAAAAAAAAAAAAAAAAAAAAAAAAAAAAAAAAAAAAAAGCGGACAAACCAACGAACTTGAGAACCTCCTCCTTTTTGAAGTCGGTTAAAAAAAAAAACCGACCTCAAAATCACTACAAAGTAAAAAATAATTTTAAATAACTTTTCCCATTCATTTCTTGGTCATATTTTAAAAGCTATTTATATGTATTATAATATTGGAAATCTTATCATTTAAATTTTTTCTATTTTGTTTTATTATCATCAATATATTAATTGCTTTATGAACATAAAAGCTTTGAAGTCGGCGCTCATCTTTGACACACAATCATGATCTTTTACCATCCGTGCACTATTTGGTGCCTTGGTGACACTGTAGTAATTTTAAATTTCTCACTAAACTGGTTTGGGTGAGCTTGTAAAGCTCAAATTGAATATGACATAGTGTGTAACAGCAGCACAAATAATGCATGGAACACATTGGCTACATTCAGCGTACTCAAAAATTGCCAACTGATAGAAAAAAAAAACGCTAAGAAGCTTTTATATTCATAAAGTTAATAATATTTTTATGATAAAACAAATTAGAAAAAATTAAAATAAAAATATTTCGACATAGTAAGATAAGCGCCGACTTTAACGCTTTTATGTACAAAAGCAATTAATATATTGATGATAATAAAACAAAATAGAAAAAATTGAAATGATGAGATTTCCAATATTATAATACATATAAATAGCTTTTAAAATATGACCAAGAAATGAATGGGAAAAGTTATTTAAAATTATTTTTTACTTTGTAGTGATTTTGAGGTCGGTTTTTTTTTTTTGTTAAAAAGTTTTTTTTGTTAAAAAGTTTTTATTTCTACCTTTTAAGAGAATATGAAATATTTTATGTATTAGTATTCTTGAGGAAAATTTCAAACATGAAACTTTGTTCTTAAAAAATTTGTTTTGTTAATTCCTGAAAGTTTGTTGGGTATTCTTCATTTCTGCTTCTTTGAAATTTTTAGTGCCACACCCTTTATCGAAACCCGCTCACTTTATTTACCGTACCTTATAATGATTCTTCCTAGCCCTGTGCCAAATTTCAGTTTCCAAGTATCAATATTAACCGTAATATAGTACTTTCCTTAAAGTGCCACACCCTGTGTACAATCCCGCTCACTTTTTTAATGATTCTACCTACCCACCTACCTGCATACCAACTATTAGTACGCTAGTGTCAATATTAACTAAGATATAGTATTGTTATAATTTTGACACGCCCCTTTGTTGAATAACGCCCACTTTTTTGGCCGTAATTTGTACTAACTGTACCTACCCATGTACTAAATTTCAGCACCCTAGTGTCGATATTATAAGATATATGGTATGTTTCTCATATTGCCACACCCATTTGTCGAATAACGCCTTCTTTCTTTACAGTAATTTTTAAAAATTGTGTCTACCCCTGTACTAAATTTCAGTACCCTAGTGTCAATACTATTCGAGATGCAGTGTTTTTTCAATATTACCACACCCCTTTGTCAAATAACGCCCACTTTTTTGGCCGTAATTTGTAATAACTATGCCTACCCATGCATTAAATTTCAGCACCGTAGTGTCAATATGATTCGATATATAGTGTGTTTCTAATATTGCCACACCCCTTTGTCGAATAACGCCCACTTTCTTTACAGTAATTTTCAAAAATTCTGTCTACCCCTGTACTAAATTTCAGCACCCTAGTGTCAATACTATTTGAGATACAGTGTTTTTTTAATATGACCACACCCCTTTGTCAAATAACGCCCACTTTATTGACCGTAATTTGTAATAATTGTGCCTACCCCAGTATTTTTACTGTAAATTTCAGTACCCTAGTGTCAATATTAACTGAAATATAGTGTTTTTCTTATATTGACACGCCCCTTTGTCGAATATCGCCAAAAAAGGACCTCCGCGTTCATGGTATCTATCTGTTGACAAAAAATTACGGAAATCGGGCAAGAGCTGTAGGAGTTATCGATGTACATACATTTAAAAAAAAAAAAAAAAAAAAAAAAAAAAAAAAAAAAAAGCGGACAAACCAACGAACTTGAGAACCTCCTCCTTTTTGAAGTCGGTTAAAAAGCATAAGGCACAATACAAAATAATACTCAACTCATTCATTTTCTCACACGAATAAGTTAACAAATTAGCAAAAAGAATAAGCAAAGGCAAAACACAAAATAATACTCAACTCACTCATACTTATTTTCCTCTCACATGAACGGGTGAGTCACGTGAGATCATTAACCCTCCTTCCATTATTGTAGAAGTACTATGAGTGTTTTTTGGTTTTGGTGGGATCATTCCCAAATAAACCATATTTGAAGAAAGCTCCAACGTATTCATTTTTTACTCCAAAAATCACAAAAGCTGTAATTTCAACAAATAAAAAAAAACTTTAAAAAAAATTATTTGTTTCCCCATTGTGAGGATCGATCCATAGACCACCTCATGGCTTCAAAACTAACAGTTGAGTTGACTATTTTTATTCAAATTGAAATGTACTAAAAAAATTTTCTAATAGAATTCGCAATAAAATGATATGACAGCACAATCTTTTGAATTCGAATAATAGCAGACTATAACATTCCGTGTTAATATGGGATATTGGAGTGTTTCATTCAATCAATAATTGAAATTCGGTTGGCACCATTTGTTATCGATCATGAATGTTCGATAAAAAATTAATTTCGGGTGGTTGCTCGTGATTGCTCGAATTTAGGGCGGGACGAAGTTTTCCGGGTCCTCTAGTGGATTTATAAAACCAGTCAGTGTTTTGTAGATTATTTTTTCGAACAGTTTTGGAATAGCAAATAATATGGCAATACCCCTATAGTTTTTGACCGACCTTTTATCGCCATTTTTTAATATTGGTTTGAGGTGAGATGTATTCCAATAAGACGGAAAAATACCTTGAATCAGTGAATTATTGAAGATTATATACAAGGGCAAGAGCAGCGAGACTACGCATTGAATAAGTAAATTTGGGGGAATTAGGTCAGAGTCTGGTTCTTTGTTCAGATCTATCTCGATTAAAGCTGCAGATATTTCATCACGTGTTAGTTCGATGTGATTGATTTAAGGTGATAAATTAGTGATATGAGGGAAGTGAGAGTGTTTTTAGAAACACAGAATAAGTACCTCGCCATAATATTATGAACATTTTGATTTAAATGCAAATTTTAAATATATACAACCAGAGGCGCAACCAGGAATTTGTGTTGGGGGGGGGGGGGATTTTATAAATATATATATATAAAAGAAAATGTACGTTACTATAGCGGCTATGGTGTAATGAGTTGAAATATTGCACTCAAAACGTTAATTCTACCACAATGGCAGCAAACATAAGGGGGCATATAGGTTACAAATTTAAAAAACCGACCGATTTTGTAACATAGAAAATCGATTTTTTTTCAAATGGCCGTCATTTTTTTTTTCGGCGGAATAAATTATCCTAGTTCAGGCGATAGGCACTTAAACAAGGGGAATTTGATTTTTTTTAATTTTTCCTCAGATGTTCCAGATTGCTGATATCCTGCACACCGTCATATTTTTGGCATTTTTAAAAAAAAAAAATCAAATAACGTCAAAAGCCGCTTCAAAAATTCTGAAACTAACTTTTTTGTATTTTGTAAATGTGTATAAATATGTGTGCAAAATTTGAGAACGATATCTTGTTTCCTTCTATAAAAAACAAATTCCCGAAAAAATTTTTTTTTTAAATTTGTATCCTATATGCCCCCATAATGATAAAATTTTTATAAATAGTTATTTATTAGAATAGAACAAATTTTATTTATTATTTTTACATTAAAAAGACTTCAGTTACAGGATTAAGGCGATAAAGAATAATAAAAGAAACTAACTTATATTTTTAAATCGAGTTTACGCTTACTTTCAGCGAGTTTATCTAAAATAATATCCACTGATGGTGTCATTTTTCTGTACAGATAAAGCAATGTGAGGGCGTTTAGTCTATCTTGCAACATCGTGCTTCTTAAATAGGTTTTGAGTCGGCGAAGTACTGAAAATGTTCGTTAATTTTCACATGAAGTTACTGGAAGAATTGCAAGGATAATAAGTAAATTTTATTTATTTGGAAATATATCTTTATTGCACTGTTGTATGGCTTGAAAAACTGTGTTTTTGCCATCATAATCTTTTTTATTACTTATTTTATACCAAACATTCAGCTCATTTTTTAGGTCATCAAAATCTCCTTCCAAATCATCTTTATAAATAAGTTTTTCAAAAGCTCTTAAAGCTTCAACACTAAGCGATTTTTTTTGCATCAGGAAAATGTGATTGAAATCCAATTAGAATGTCTCTATGTTTTAAAAATCTGTCACTCAGGCTTGTGATAAATGCATCCAAGAAAGGTATGTAAACCGATATGCGATAATACGATTCAACACATTGTGCGTCAGGGTGGAAAGATGCAACTTTTGGTCTCGTCAAAATGAAGCCATTGGTTTCTGCTTGTCTTTCAGCATTTATATACAATTTTTTTAATTCTATTTCAGCATTATCTCTTATATTTTTTACTTCTTGCAAACTAATATTAGCTAAATCGACTGCTTGTGTCAAATCAATGTTTCGAGTTTGAAGAAATTTGCATAAAATAAATGAATAACCAAATACTCGGTAAATACACTGCAAAGATATAAGAAAGTCTGTCTTTTGTAATGCACAATTCAGTAAATTGGCTTGGTTGGATGTGTTTGTATCCTCCCAACAAGAAATTTTGCCTAATGCCAATATTATGGCATCGAAAAAATTCACAAAAACCGTCACCGACTTGGATCTCTCAATCCATCTAGTAGGACGAATTTTCTTCAGTTTTTGATGACTACAAATATTTAACTCTTCGAGGCACTGTTTCAAAACCCCTTGCAAAACCATGTGCAAAAATTTAAAAGTCTAGTATTTCTTCATTGAAATTCATCATCGTAATACAAATCGGTAAATCAGTGCAATAGATGTAGCAAAATTATCAGAAAAAGAACTTTTCTGATGTTTTCATGTTTTTACCTTTGGCTCAAAAACTCGAGCTGATGAAAAAAAACGGAGTCTATATCTGAAATTAAGAAACCGAATTTGTCTATAATCAGCTGAAAAATCTCCGGCACCAAAGTGTCTGTCGCGAAGTGTTATGCTTCAACCGCAATCGATTTGAAATTTAAATTTGGGTTTTACGCGCTTTTGATAAAAACATATTAAAAAAAATGTCACAAAAAAAAATTATCATGTTTTTCTTTTTGTGACAATACTTTGGGAGGAGGGCGGTTTAAACCCCAAAACTCCCCTTTGGTTGCGCTTCTGTATACAACAACCAGGGCTGTAGTTTCTGCATATTTGGTAGTTTCTGTATGTTTCTGCAGAACATTGGTCCTATCGGCAGATTACAAGAAAAATCATAATCAGCTCGCTTCTATCGCCAATATCGCAAAAAGAAAAAATAAAACAACAATAAATGAGGATTCTGTAATGAACAAAAGAAGAAACTGTGGATTAAATAAAAAAATTCAAGGCTGGACAAAACGAGAAGTGGTCAATTTGGGTAAACCAGTGAGGGAAATTGTAAAAGAAATAAATGATGGTGTTAAAATTTCATTAAGACGCATTGAACATATTTTCGCAGCAAATAATTTAAAATGTAGACTAACAGCTTAAAAGCCGAAACTGACCGAAAGAATGAAAAAACAACGACTTTTATGGGCGAGGCTTCGTGTTAATTTCCAAGAAGAATATTGAAAAAAGGTTTTAAAGATTTGTTCGCCATATACTTATTTTTCTTTTTAAATTTTGGTTAATTCACAAAAAATGTCATTTTTCAATTATTCGAAGGTTATATTTAGCAACGAATTCCGGCTGAATGCTGTGACGGAATCAGTAAAATTTGTACGGCGAAAGTCAATTGAACGATTCTTCGCGAAGAGTGTATTGAAAGGCGTGTCAAGCATCCACCGTGCTTAATAATCTGGAGCTGCATAACCGAAGAAGGTCCAGGTGCACTTTATTTTGTTGAGAGTACAATGAAAAGCAGATAATACATAAACGTCATTGAGACAGTTTTATTGTCATTTATGAAAGGCCTAGATTCTCCTATAGACAGATATACCTTCATGCAGGATCGACAAACAAATATTTTAATTTTGCCTTTGGCAGGCAATTCGCCGGCCCTCAACCTCATTGAGAACTGAAAGTATATGCTAGCAGGAATACGACCTAACAAAGTCTTCAACAAAATATAAAACATGTTTGGAAAAATGACGAAGGAAAATGATAAAAAATTGTATTAAAAGTATGCTACGAAGAATTAAAGATGTTATTAAAAACAAAAACGGCCTAACAAAATGTATATATTAATAGGCAAACAAAAAGTTTGTGTTCCCTTTTTTTCTGTGTTACCTTCAACATATTCACATAATACTTATATCGTGGATAGGTATTTTCGAGTAGATTTGCACAATATAATTTTTATTCGAATATGTTGTCATTAAGATAAGTAAAACTGAGCAAATGTAAAAAGCTTTTTTTACCAATGGGACAATGAGAAACTACAAAGCGACAAAGCTCTGTTGAACATCGCTGCTGTAGCTTACAAAAGCAAGAGTAGAATGCGGGAGTGACGCAAACACTTAAAAAGAGCTGAGTAGCATTATTGTTGTTGTTGTTGATGTTGTTGTTGTTTTTGTTGTTGTTGTTTTTGTTGTTGTTGTTGTTGTTGTTGTTGTTGTGGTTGTTGCTTTCTCTTAATATCTCTCAGCGTTAAAAAAACAAAAAACTGCTGCTTGCTTTATTATCTTGAGAATTATTATTTATCTTGATTTATTTGTTATACTTTTCTACCGTTTATTTACTTTTACTTTATTTACTTTGCTTTTCATTTATTTAATTAATTTAATTTTATTTTGCTGTACATTAATTCCTCCTCCAATGAGATTAATATAAAGACTAAAGGCTTCTTTAGATTTTATAGAAAATTCTTGTGACAACCCTTCATACTTGATATAAAAAATTTCTAAAAATGAAAGAATAGCTAGAAAATATTAAAATTAACAATGCCAACAATGCCAGTAGCAATTTACATACATCAAGTAATAGTTTCTAAAAAATATATAAACGCTGTAAGCGTTTCAAAAAGTTAACTTTGGGTCAAAGAGTTTCCGATTTGTCATCATCACGCTATGCTTAGCCCTGTACTATGGCAAAAAATGTGAATGGACAAGTTATATGTTTTGGCATGAGTTTATGACAGAACTCGTTGTGACTTTGCTCACATGCATTGAACAGTATATAAAAAAAAAATATCAATATTTGATATATTGAATCAATAAATCTCTAAAGTAGTTAGAAGCAGAAGGTGCCAAACATTTTGTTGATAATGAAATTTCTCGACTTTGCTTTATTTGCTTTGCTGTGAAACCCAATTATGGAACCCATAACTTGTCTGGAGAGGCAATAAAAAAACCAAAAATAAAAAAAAAAAAAACACAAAAATACCGAAATCATTTCAATTCTGAGTCAATTTCAATCACTCGGTTTTCCCTTTCGCAAACTTATGAATAATGCAAATATCGTTTTCATTTTGTGGCTGTTTCGTGTGTTTTTTTTTTCTTATTTTGTTTTCTTATTTTTCTTATCATTATTGTTTTGTGTTTGCCTTCGTTTGCTATTCGAATTCATGTCATCAACTTGTCATATATTGACAGTTGCCGCAACAGAGTAGAGCAAATGTCCTTCTGCCTTTAATTCAACATTTTCGGTGTCCTTGTTCTGCTCTGTATTTTCTATTTTTTTCTGCTTAATCCTGCACTCGCTGCTGCTCTTGTGCTGATTACTTGTGCTGGTTGCTTCGTTTTGTGTCCGTTTTCATTTCCTTTCTTTCTCTGTTCGATCGTTTTGTCTTAAATTCGTATTGAAGTCGAGGACCTGCCAGGATATGTTTGTTACTGAATAATTTATTGTATTCGTATTTATTTTAATTTGATTCAATTTCTTGCTAATGGCTTAGTGATTGAGTGACTGAGCTAAAAATGGACTGTATAAAGTTGGTATGCTAGGCGGTTGAAGGGGGTGAGGGATGAGGACGGAAATAGCTGCCAATTTGTGGTGTAGTTGTAGATGTCATACAATTAGGAATTTGGGAATTGCAGCTGTGAGTAATTTCAATAAAACTAATTTTTTTTTAATTTAATTTTGTTGTAATTGTTGTGAAGTCTATCGTCCCCAACATCTACACCCACCATTGCTGGAAATAGAGGAAGATAGCGATTTTGTGACTAATTTCGCAAAAAAAAAAAAAAAATTGTGTCCATTTGGAATGTTCTCTAAAGTTCTTTCAACGGGTTTTAATTTGTGATCATTTCAACTGAGTCGATTCTCTTCTTTGTCTAGAAATTTTGTGGTACATATGACATGATTCGAATTAATTAAGTTTTTATTATTTAATTATTTTCAATAATTTATTATAGAAATCGTGTCAAAGGAATTTATGACAAAAACTTTGTCATGTAAATACTCTTGACTTCGTTCTAAAAACATAGCGTGGGTGCGTTTTATGTCAGCTGTCAGTTTTATTAACAACAACAGAAATAACACAGCAAAAATTGTAAAAACAAAAACAACTACAACAACATAGTACGTAACTACAGAGAACTGTAAATGTGTGAACAGCTATAAACTCAGGTGAAATAACCGCAGAATTCGTTAGTAAACACAAGCGAATCAACAACAACAACAACAACAACAACAACAACGGCAACAAAACCTTTAAACACATACATACACACCTAAGTTTGTAGGGTAAGCACTCACACACAGATAGTTCACGGGGCTCACTTAACGGTTATTCAAGCAGCTACTTAAAAGCCTCTTTGGACAAGAGTCCACAAGTGCCTCCGCAATGAATGAAAGTTGAATGTATTTTGTGTTGTTGTTGTTGTTTTTGTTGTGGTGGCAACTGTTGTTGTCACTGTTATTGTTTTGTGGTGTTGGCATTGTTGCTGTTGCTGGCCTCTGTTGTTGTTTCGGTTGAAACATGCAAATAACTTCAAAGCCACAATAAAAGTGATTTCCTCACTCTTCACCCCCTTCCCACAAAATGGTGGCTTTTTATGTTCTTAACACCACCACATTTAGCAGTATGCTTATTTGTCAGTGCATGTGTGAATGCGTTTAGCTTTTGCGTTAGTATTTGTGTTAGTTTGCAAGAGTGTGTTGTTGTATTGTGGGTGGGGTTAAATACTTAAAAAGACTTGCCTAGTTGACAACACCTTTCTACTTTTTTATTTTTAATAAAATCAGGTACATATGCAAATAGTCTTGTAAGAGATACACAATTCCTTTGTAAATTAGATATTATCTCTGCAGTCCTATGTCACGTCTTCACGTCTTCAGCTCGACACAACAAGTGAAAATGTATTGACGTTTGTCAAACAAAATATTTTATTTAGTCAAAATGCATTCTGTTCATGTAAAAAAAATTGGCAATAAGCCCTTCCACGCCTCCTTTATTGTAACGGTTGCAGCCGAAGAGTTTTCTACTATTCTGAACTCTAAAAAGTGGGCCGAGAATATTCTCGTCTCTGAGTTAAGCCTAAAAATAAGTCTAGAAGGACGAATAAAGTCGCCCAACAGATCCAAAAAAAGGAAATAGGCTATCCTTTTACCATCAGAATGTAAGGGGATTACTTTCTAAATCGCGAGACTTGTTTTTGGCGTCTCAGAATTTTTCTGAAGATATTATCGCTTTAACAGAAACCTGGTTGAACGGAAGTATTACTGATTTTGAATTGTTTGACAATAGCTTTCAAGTATTTAGAAGGGACAGATTCACTGACAATATTTCTGCGGTTGGTGGTGGTGTCCTTTTAGCTGCAAGGACTTCCTTCGTCAGTTCCTTAATTAATATTCCCTGCTCTTCTAATATTGAACTTATATGCGTTAAGGCTATACATTGTAATTCCAATGTATATGTTATAAATGTGTTTATTCCCCCAAAGAGCAGTGCAGAAGTCTATGCAAACCTTGCGGATTGCATAGAAAATACAATAAATCTACTTGACGTTAATGGCGACATTTTGCTGTTGGACGATTTTAATCTGCCTCACTTGAAATGGCATTCGAAGACCCGACAAGAACATATATTTGTTGACAATATATTTTCTGACTTACAACAAGTTAGTTGTATTTGTAATAGTCTTGAAAGACTTCTTGACCGGGTCCTAACTACACACAGTAACAATGTCATTGTTAAGAGGGCCTACCATGCTCTGACAACTGTTGATGAATACCATCCACCATTGAGCATTTGGTATAAATCGGACAGAGAGAGCATAGTTATATCGAGTTCAATCGAGAAGGTTTATGATTTCAATTTTAAAAAAACTGACTTTTTGAAGTTGAATCATTTACTTCATAACAAACTAAATGTTATTTTAGAGTACTTGAATGGAAATAATCTTGATGATTCCATAAATTTTTTTATACGGAGCTCTTTGCCGTGTTCTCTCAGTCCGTACCATATAGCCCCAAATTTACGAAAAACTGTACACCTTGGAACACAAAAAAAAAAAAAAAATTACGAAAAACCTTGGTACACAAACGATTTAAAAACTCTTCGCAACAACAGGAATAGGGTATGGAAGAAATATGTCTGTAGTTTAGACTCATATAACCTGGAAACCTACAAACGTTTGTTTCTGAAATTTGAAAAAAGCTCAGCTGCATTATATAATGAATATTTAGACAATATAAAGCTTAGAATACTGTCTGATCCAAAGAAGTTTTGGGGATTCATAAATACAAAGAAGAAATCCGATGGATTCCCTTCATGATTCAAAACTGTTGATGGAATTACTGATGATCCCGTCATTATTTGTGGTTTATTTGCAAATATTTTTAAAGAGTCATATTGTTCGGGTTCTTTTCATCTTGATAAATGGTATTTTGAATTCATGAATTTTACACCCAGAGTTTCTTTGTGACCTTTTTTTTTCTCAGAAGATATATTAAAGTATATTGGATCAATCGATGAGGATTTTGGCGCTGTACCTGATGTAATTCCTGCCGCAGTGATAACTCAATGCGGTTCCGTTTTGTGTCAACAAAGAGAGTGCTCTTTGTTATTTAATAAATCTAAAAACGAAAGTTATTTTCCACTGTTTTGGAAAAAATCATTTATTAGTCCTAACTTATACTCAGCGAGCAATAATTCCATCTAACAAATTTTCAGTTGCGTTGCTTATGCAGCTCCCACCGCGTCCCGATGACGTTTTGAATTTTTGTTTTATTTTTGTGATGAAGTCAAAGAATTAACCTTTACGGTCATACTATTTTTTTAATCATAGCTCTTATACCCAGCGAATAACAATTCAATGAAACGCAGATGAATTTTTAAAAAATTCATTTTTCAACTTTTTTGGAAACTAGAGCAGTATAACGTAACTTCGTCACGTCAAAAACAATATATTTAAATATTTTTCACGAGTGGCGTCCATCAAATGCCATTTGCCTTACGGTTGTACCATTTTTTCAATCATAGCTCTTATACTCAGTGAGTAACAATTCAATGCAACGCCGATGAATTTTGAAAAAATGAATTTTTCAACTTTTTTGGAAACCTGTGCGGTAAAATGTAACTTCGTCACGTCAAAATAGAAAATACAAAAAAAAAGTACTGTCATTTCAGCGCTTTAAAAACTTTGACCGTTGTTAAAGGTTTGTATAAGAATAATTTAGAACTAGACTTACTAGTTTTTACTCCGACTTCTGAAGAATTTTTACATGGTATTTATTTTAATTCTCTGCGGCTTGTCATTGCCGGCAGATTTTAAAAGAAAAAAAATTCCATAAGTGTTAAGTGGGATATGAAGATATGAATCACAGGCCACACTGTTCGTAAAATTCGTATCAAAGGGTCCGCACTCGTTAACTTATTCGTTCACGGCCTCCACTAAAACAAACTTTCCTCATAATCATGTGCATTCTAAGAGAAATGCTCAATGCTAAATGTGAAGACACCAAAACGTCTTCGCCCCAGTCGTGCAACCAAAAATATCGACGCAGTGAAGGAAAGTGTGGAAGAAGATCAAAGCATCTCAATTCATCTCATGGATGAATTCTCATTTTATGAATTCGCATTTCATGCTCAGGAACTCGGCCAGACTTACACACAAAGTTCAATTTACTAAAAAACTGAAGACCGCAGAGCTGTTACAGTCAATGGAGTGCGCTACAGAGACATCATAATCAAATCAATATGGTCAGAGACAACCTCTACTTTCAACAGGATGGTGTTACATGCCATACAATTCGCGCAACAATCGAATTATTGCGCACGTTTTCCCTGGTTGCGTAATTTTTCGCTTTGTTAAGACCCATTGGTCACCATGATCTTGATTTTTAACACCGTTAGACTTCTTAATTTGGGTTTTTGTTAAGAGAAAGGTCAACGTTAACTACCCGCAAACAATTCCATTTCTTAAGGCTATCATTGAAGTCGCTGGAAAGGTCTGCAAGCTTAACCGAGGTGGCTATTTAAAAGTGGTGGCTATTCAGATGTTTGATGCCACGCCATTCTACAAATATTTCAATTGATTGTTCCTTCTTTTCCACTTAACTATCACCCCACTTCGAACCAAGGTAAACTTGACTGAATAGGTGTAGGACTTGAATTCCTGGATTCAAAGCTAAACAAAAAAGGGAAAAAGTTTTACATAGAAAGGAAAGCTATTTTCACGAGACAGCACTGTACAAAGTTGACCAACAATTTACGTGTATTAGTTTAAAACTCAAAAACTTGTGGATTGGTGACAATCAAAAGATCCTCAAAAATATCCAGATATGGACGTAGAGTAACTTAATTTTTATCCCTGTCAATGGTTGCATGGTAGAAGTTAGGATATCTGAATTCTGTAAATTAATATCACAGTTCAAAAGTTAACTTCAAATAAATTTTACAAGAACTTTCAAAGACTGTGATTCTTGTGAAAATGCATCAGCATTTTGGAACACGCAAAAATTTCTAAACCGTTATTATCGAAATATTTACATTTTATCAGAAAAGTTCTGCGAAGGAGGTTCGACAAGTTATTCACGAAATTTATTTATATTTTTAGAAGTATTATGCAATCCTTCGTATGCGTTACAGAATATTTCTTTATTCACGTTGGTCATGTTCAGGCCTTTGATGTGTTTTAAGATAACAGATTTTACTAGGCTTCATTTTGTGTGTGTGTGTATAGAAAAATTGTGTTCACTCATCACTCAAATTTGATTTTAAAATAAAATTTTAGGTCCTCGCTAGCTAAGAAATTATTTTGAAAATCCTTTGAAACTATTTCCAAACGATTTACTTTAAAGCTTTAACAATTTTTGGGGTGCACAGCAAAATAAATAAAGTTTATATCAAACAAAAGCGCTAGAGAGGCAACTTCTTCTGAATGCTGTTGCTATGGCATCAAAGTAACTCTTTTTAATTCGCGTAACTAAAGCGCATTCGTGGCTTAAATGAATTTCAAGAATTTCCGGTAATCAAAGTCGCACACACACAGACCTTTAGGCACTCAAACACGCATAAGCGCATACCAAACAATACACACACACACACAAACATACATGCACACTCACCTACAATCCCACACATGCTACACATCAAACCGCTAAATTGAGCTCGTTCTAGTGCAATTAATTCCCAGCAATTGTGTGGTTCTAACGCGGCTGTTTCTAGCTCTACTTTCTCTGGTTTATTTACTTTCTGGGGCCACGTGAAGTGAAAAATTCAAATTTTGTCACTGAAACTCATTTAAATTGCAAGGCATTCGTCTGGAAGTAGTTATCGCTTTAGCACCCCATTCCATAGACATGGAAAGATTCAGACGCTCAGACGATGATCTCACGCACATGGTTGGCAATATGTGCTTGGTGGATGGTGGCAGCTTTCGCTTCCGCATTTGCTCAAAGGTGGGCTTTTACGTGCAGGAAAGGAGTGAGTTGGGCAAGGGAAGCGAAGAGGTGTTGGAGTAAAATCTAAGAATAGGCGTTTTTCTAAATACCATCATAAAAGGTGGTAAGCATAGCGGTAAAATAAGACAACCACAATAACAACAATGACAATAATAAAAGCCAGACAAAACAAAAGCACTCACATTTACAGTCGTGTTCAAAATAATAAGAACGACAAAAGTGAAGCTCAAAATCATCGTATAAAACTGCGTTCATATTACACCATAAATTACTTCACTTAAGGTATAATATACGTGTATTCAACCAAAAACAGGAGCTGTTTTCAAAAAATATTTTTAGATATAAGGAGTTATTATTTTTTTTTAAATTTATACGGATTATTGTACATAAAAAATACTTTATACGAATATTTTTTTTTTTTTTAAATACAGTTCTGGTTTTTATATAGAGGGCGCTGAAAATAGCATTGAAAAAAAGATATCCAAAACGGTTAGATGGATATGGCCTTTCCCATGTATCGGAAACAAAAAACTCAAATGACATTTTAAAGCATAGACCTTATATTAGGCATCCCCTCTACGCAAAACCCCCGGGGTTTTTTTTTTAATTATGGCGGAAGTTGAAGTAAAAAGTTCGAGAAATAGATACATTTTCGCGCGCATTTTTGTTTATATAAAAAGAACAAAGAAAAATAGATACTTGAATTTAGGGGGGATGCTTAAAGGACAAAATAACGAACAAAATGCAAAAAAAAAAATCATTGAAATTGAACCAATAGATTTCGAGTTATCTATCGAACCGTTTTAATAAAACTAGTTTCGAGGAAATCACGTTTAAAGTTTTTTGTTTGTTGTATGGAGCTTAGACATAGGTTGACGAAAACCGTTATAACTTCTGTTTTTTTTTAAATATCGAAATTTAAATTTAAAAATATGTATGTATATTCTTAAAACTATAAAGAACACACTAAACAAAACAAATTTTTTTTTTTTTTTTTTAAATTTACACGTATATTATACCTTAAGGGAGTAGTACCAATCTTTTGGTAAAGAACGATGACTACTTTTAATATTTTTTTTTCAATTAAAAATAAAAAAAATAAATAACTGGCCATTTCAGCCCTTGAAAGGACTTTGACCTAGCTTCTTATGATCAATTGTGTTGTGCGTGTTATTAAGTTTGTACACAATTGACCGAGAAATGGACCTACAGGCTTAACGCCGACTCCGAACGGCGATGAACGGAATGTTCTTATTCTCAAGAAGCTTTACATGGCATTTGTATTACTCTCTGAGGTTTGCCATTGTCTGCAGAGAGGTGGCGGCCGTACAGAAAAATTATTTTATTCAAATAATTTTCTGTCGCTGCTGGGGTTCGAACCTGGGTCTCCAAAGTTCTTTGACATAGCGGCCACGCACTTTAACCAACTACGCCACGGTCGCCACATTTATTTAATGTCAATTAAATATCAATTTTAAACTTTTTGTGACATATTTATGAATGTTTTAAGATAACAAAAAAAAATTTTTTTTCCCTAAATGTGGCTAATTTCCACGTAAGAGGAATATTATTGTCACCAATAATAACCAATTTGATTTATTTGTTTCAGATTAGCCGTTCCTGACATTAAGTTGCAGCAGCGGGACAAGTCATTTTTTTTAGTGCTTGATTTCATCGCCCTCTACCGGCTGAAGAAATGATAAAAACATAAAAATTTTGTTTTGTTACCTTCAAACATTTATAAATATGTCACAAAAAGTTTAAAATTGTGAATAAATATGGTTGAGAAAAAAAAGAAGAGAAAAAAAAAATGTTTTTTTAGCAAAAGATTGGTACGACTCCCTTAAGTCAACTGGATTCATACTAGCTATTTGTAATTTAGTTTGTCAGTTTTTCCATTTCCCGCAAAAATTTCGTCTCTTATCTGTTTTTTATCCATATAGATGGTTATTGATGATAATTTACTTAATTTCGTTGACAGAACTCCCACGGTGGATTTACTTAATTTGGACATGATTTATGCATAAATCAAAAATGAGCCGTAAATAACGAAAATGATAACGATGAATAATACTGCGCATATTAACCCTCATCCAGATTACTTTTTTAATACAGTTTACTGTTAGTGATAGTAAAATTCTCAAGTTTTCTTTTTAAATAAAACAGCAATAAATATCTTTTTGGTTTTTATTGAATTCATCTTTTTCATTTTAATCTAAAACAATTATTGTTTTAAATAGTATAAAAGCCCGTCCTATAACGGGTTGGAATCATTTTGAGTAAAAAATATGTCAAAAAATTATGGTTTTTTTATAGAGGTTTTTAACCATTAATTTATAATTGCAATTGTAAAATAATGAAAAATAAAAATTCAATTTTTTCCCGACTTTTCGTCACTTTCTTGGCGACATCTTCAGAGGAGATATTTTATTTATTCCTAAAAACACAATAATTAACAATTTTTCAAAACCAATTAAACAAAACCTTCTTTACATTTGTTTATGCATTAAATACATATTTTCAATAAAACGTATCTTTAAATAACAATAAACGTTACATTACATAAACATTTAAAAAACTGCGGACACACGAACAAACCAAAAAAATTTATTAAACTGCATGAGGAAGAAATTATTATAAAGCCGTTGTTATGCAGATGCTCACGGGCTCATCACGGTCACGCATTGTTGTTGTTTCAATGTAAAAGGAAAATTTGAGAGAGTGAGCGAGGGAATTAATTTTGCCCAGAATGGTCACCAAATGATTCAAAAATAATATGGAATCATGAGATCAAAACAGTGTTGCGCTATGCAATTATTCACAACATTTATCTTTTAGTATTGAAAGTTGTATACTTTTAGTTCGAAAGGCTTGAAAGCAGTAATGAAACCTGCTTAATAGAAACACTCATCATCAGTCATGTGATTCTGATTTGGTAAAAAATCTCGATCGCATCCCGATTTAAACCTGTTTATCCCACCAAAATGACAAAAAAACCCACTAAAAATCCCACCCAAAATATGTATAGTATACCAATAACGTTTTGATCCAATTACTTACTCACTTATCTGGCGCTTACAACCGTAAGTCGGTTTTGGCCTCGTATAAGAAATTGCGCCAGCCATTTCTGTTCTGCGCTTGCTGGCGCCAGTTGGAAACACCAAGCGTGGTCAGGTTATCCAACACCTGATCCTTCCAACGAAGATGTGGGCGTCCTCTTCTGCGTTGACCACCACCGATTCGAATATTTTTTTCGCTGGAGCGTCGTTTTCCATTCGCTCAACATGACCTAGCCAGCGGAGCCGCTCGATTTTAATGCGCTTAACTATGTCGATGTCAGCGTACAGCTCATACAGCACGTGGTTCCATCGAATTCGGTACTCGCCATTGACGCAGATTGGACCGAAGATTTTACAAAGGATCTTTCTCTCGAAGGCTCCCAGAGTCTTTTCATCAGAACTGCTCAACGTCCAGGTTTGTGCCATATATAATATAATATAATAGGACGGGCATGATTAGTGACTAATAGAGCGTGAGTTTTGTTCGTCGAGAGAGGGCTCTGCTTCTCAATTGCCTACTTAGCCCAAAGTAACACCTGTTGGCAAGAGTTATCCTTCGTTTTATCTCAATACTAACATCGTTGAAAGAGTTTACGCTGGATCCCAGGTAGTCGAAGTCCCTTACAACCTGGAAGAAGATGTTGTCAACAGTGACGTGGTTTCCAAGACGCTGGGACTGTTTATTTGTTGACACTAGGTATTTCGTCTTATCTGCGTTCACTGCAAGACCCATTCGACTCGACGCTTTCGCTAATCTGGAGAATGCTGCACTGACTTCGCGCGTATTATGGCAAATGATATTGATATCATCAGCATACGCCAGCAGCATAATACTTTTGTAGAATATCGTGCCGCTGCGTCTCAAATCAGCAGCTCGGATGATCTTCTCCATCATCAGGTTGAAAAAGTCGCACGATAAGGAATCACCTTGTCTAAAACCTCGTTTGGTATCGAATGGAGGAGTGAGATCCTTCCCGATCTTAACTGTGCTGCTGGTGTTGCTCAGTGTCATTCTGCAAAGACGGATGAGCTTTGCAGGAATACCAAATTCAGACATGGTGGAGTATAGATAATTCCTTATAGGACTGTCGAAGGCGGCTGTATAATCGACAAAAAGATGGTGTGTGTCGATCTGTTTTTCTAGGGTATTCTCCAAGATTTGTCGTAGCGTAAATATCTGGTCTATGGTGGATTTACCAGGTCTGAAGCCACACTGATAAGGTCCAATCAGCTGGTTTACGATGGGCTTTAGTCTTTCACATAGTACGCTCGACAGGACCTTATATGCGATATTAAGAAGATAAGCCTTCGTAAGCCACGGTAGTTGGCGCAAATTGTGGGATCGCCTTTCTTGTGGATTGGGCAGAGCACACTGGGGTTCCAATCGTTTGGAATGCATTCTTCCGACCATATTCTGCATAGAAGCTCATGAATGCATTTAAATAGAGCTTCGCCTCCATTCTTGAAGAGCTCAGCAGGTAAGCCATCGGCTCCTGCGGCTTTGTTGTTTTTAAGCCGAGCTATAGCTTTCAAGACTTCACTATGGTCGGGCAGCGGAACTTCAACGCTGTCGTCCACAATTGGGATTTCCGGAATATCATCTCTATTGCCGGGATTGTTGTCGTCGTCACCATTCAGAAGCCTAGAGAAGTGTTCCCTCCACATCATCAGTGTACTCTGGATATCTGTCACTAGATTCCCATTTTCATTATTGCAGAAAGAGGCCTTGGTCCTGAAACCATCGGCCAGGCGTCTTATTTTTTCAAAGAATTTTCGGACCTCATTCCTGTCACCATGCATCTCAATTTTCTCGCACTCACGCATTTCCGCTTCTCTTTTCTTTCGCCTGAAAATGCGTCTCTCTTCCCTCCTCTTCTCTTTGTATCGCTCTTTAGCAGCACGCGTTACAACCGACTGCAGGGTGGCTTTGTATGCGGCGTCTTTTTCTGCAGTGGCGTCGCGACACACTTGGTCGTGCCACTGGTTTCGGCGAGGGCGGTGATAGCCTATCACCTCTTCGGCAGCCGTACGCATAGAGTGGGAAATGTTATTCCACTGCGCGCATATATCGTCGATCGGAGGAGTGCTTTCTTGAAGCAGGAGTGAGAGTCGAGTAGCGAAGTCTTCGGCTGTTTGTTCTGATTGCAGCTTTTCGACGTCTAGCTTTCTCTGTGCTGGATTGCGTGCATTATTGGTTGCGCACAGGCGTGTACTGATCTTGGCTGTGGCAAGATAATGATCCGAGTCTATATTGGCTCCACGGATCGTGCGTACATCTAAAACACTGGAAGAGTGCCTTCCGTCAATCAAAACGTGATCAATTTGGTTGCGCGTCTTTTGATCAGGAGACAGCCAAGTTGCTTTATGAATATTGAGATGCTTGAATCTAGTGCTACTAACGACCATGTTTCGCGCTGCGGCGAAGTCAATCAGCCTCATTCCGTTTTCGGAGGTATTGTCGTGGAGGCTGAACTTTCCGACTATTGGACCAAAGATATTTTCTTTTCCCACCTTGGCGTTGAAGTCACCAAGCACGATTTTTATGTCAGGGCTGCGCTCATAGGCCTCTTCAAGGCACTCGTAGAAGCTGTCTTTGGTCTCATCGTCTTTGTCTTCTGTCGGAGCATGCGCACATATCAGGCTTATATTGAAAAATCTTGCTGTGACACGGATTATGGCAAGTCGTTCGTTCACAGGTGTGAATCGCAGGACATGATGCCGTAGTCTCTTGCCAACCACGAATCCGCATCCAAACTCGTGCTTCACCGCATGGCCGCTGTAGTAGATATCACAGGATGCTTGCCGTAAGCAACCCTGTCCCTTCATTTCTGTTCTGCATTTCTTGGATTGCAGTGATATCAGCCTTGTATCTTTCTTAGATATCTATCAGTTGGATAGAGGCACCATCCCAATTAAGGGTTCGGACGTTCCAAGTGCATATCTGTAAATCATTGTCAGTTTTTCGTTTACGGTAGTTGTCATCAGATTTGGGGATCGTTTTTATCTGTATTCTTTTACGTTTCATTGAAATTTTTTTTACGTGGTGGGCTTCAAACCCAACGCACAACCCTTTAAAGGCAGGGGGAGCCCGCCGCTCACATTAGCCGTCAAACTAACGGTTGCCAGTTTGCCGTTTCTAGAGGACACCACGCAGAGGTTTGAGTCGACTTGAGACGAGTTCGACATGGATAATGCTGGCCTCACCAGGTTGAGGCAGTCAGACACGTTGCCATGTGAAGATCGCCCCCTTGACCCTCACGCGTTGCCTTGTGAGGATCGTCCTCCTTATCCAATTAATGAAAAGAAATAATCATCAGAAAATTTTTATATTGAAATCTGAATTTTTTGCTTGAAAAATTTTTCCAAAAATTTATAATAAAGTAAAATTATAATAAAGTATTAAAATAAATAATTATAATAAAGAACCAGCAAAAGTGGCCACATAGCACATTTTTAGTTTATTAATTTTTTCATCAGTTGAATTGATAATATTGTTTTTGTTTTAATTTTTTAATTTTTCTAACGACGTTGAAGTGTAAAATAAAAAAGAAATTAACTCAAAAATAGAATTGGTTTTGTTTTTATAGCATTATTTATATAGAAGTCAAAAACATTTGGACATTTATGCTCGCCAATGTAATCCACCACGTGGGCATGTTTGGATTAGATGCTTAAATTTCGTTATGTTAATAACTTGTTTTATGTTGTGTTGTTTGGAAGGGAATTCCAGAGTCTTATTGTGCTTATAAAAAACAGTCTACTAGATTTATTGCAACGAAAATGGGCAACTGCGAGAGATAAATTTCTAGTATTTCTGCAGAATTGAAGTTTATCATATAAGTAGCTTGGACATTTCAGAGTTACAAGCCAATGCAAAAAAATACAGTTTCTTGCAATAAGGTGATTTGTAATGCTGCGACCTAGTATGCGATTGCTGAATGATGAGATATGGTAAAATCTTCGGATACCGTACACATTTCTTGGTGCATTATTATAAGCCGTTAAGAGATTGTGGGATGACCTAGAATCCAGCTTGCTGTAGACAACTTCAGAGAATGTAATAAGAGGTGCAATTAATTGAATCACTAATTTAGTTTCTTTCGTAGTTTCAGTGGGAACAAACGAAGCAATTTTCCAAAGGTTGCGTAAGGAATAATAAACTTTACTTACCACACCATTAATGTGATCTAAAGACGTAAGAGAAGAGTTTACAACAAATCCTAGACTAGCAACTTTGTTTACAAAGTCAAGCTTAGTGCCGCTTAAGAAAATAGGAGGCAGATCAATCAGAGGATATTTTGATTTCGCTACTGGTAAGACGTACGAGAAGAGAACATAACGTACATTAAGAGGAAAATGTGAGGCGATCGTTTTTCTACGCCCGATCAGGCCGTTGAGGCCTTCAAAAATCTGGTTTCGTAGGTACGAACTTCAGAGTGGCAAAAATGTTTCGAAAATTGGTTGAAACGAATGCAAAAGTGTATTGGAGAATACTTTGAAAACCAATAAAAGCATTTTCACAGATTAACCACTGCTTTTGCATTGTTAGGTACAAGACTTAAAAGGCAACAGTCGTGTAAATATCATTAAATTTTTGTGAATTTATCATATCTGTAACATTTTTGATAACTTTTTAGTGTAGATTTTAAATTTTTTGAAAGTAGTTTTTAAATTTTAAATCTTACGAACATATTTTTCGTTTTAAAGACCACAATAAAGCACACTGGGTTTTGTTTTCTATATAATATTCAATATAAGTATTTTCACCTTGGTAGTTCTTATATTTCTGACACGACTGTATAGATATATACATATATATATATATAGAACGCTACTAACACTTCCGGCTTGTAGTTTATGCAGCGCCACTGCCGTTAAATATCCCTTAAACTGTGACGCTTATTAAGGTGATGGTGATATATTAAAAAAAAAAAAATGTTGAAAGCTAGCTAAAATGTGTGTTAGACAACGAAAAAAGTGCAAGCGAACGTGTGACAAAAGTAAAGTGAAGAAGAAGAAGAAACAATCTAAAATACTGGCACCACTATGCAGGAGCGACAGAAGGAACTGGAAAAGGTGACAGCGTTGATGCCACCACCAAAGCCGCCGCGGTTGCATCAACAAAGCAATTTGAGCAAGCAACAACACTTATCTCCTAGAATATCTCCAACAACAGCAACAACAAGAGAAATATTATCAAAGCCAGCAGCAGAGCAACAATGTGGAAGTCAACGCAAAAAAAAAGTGTTGCACTTTCAAAGTCCGCTGGCCACACCCACCACTAGCTCCAAATTGCAAGCCGCTTTAACTGTTGCTGAACATAACAAACATGCTGCAAGTGTCAGCACAAGGCAAAGAGCAGAAAGAAAAACAGCAACAAGCACACAGTCTGACAAATCAAGGCATAAAAGTTTGCATTGCTCTGCAGCAGCCAGCAGAGACAGGAGTAGCAGCAGAAACAGGAGCAGCAGCAGCCGAACAAAAGCAGCAACAAATGCAGGACTAGCGACTTGCATGACACCGCTGACTGTAAAAAATCGTCTCGCCCAAGGATGCACACGTCTAATGTATGCATGCCAGCAGGGCGACACGGCTTCAGTGTTGGAACAGCTGCGCACACAGGTAGGTAGTAGAACTTTGAGAACCATGAGAAGTTAAGAAAACAAGAGAAAAGAAATAAAAAATGAATTTTGTGAAATTCACACAAAAATCCTTAAGCCGACAGCTAACGTTTTAGCCAGCAACTTGCTGTTTATCTGGCACCCTGTAAAAAAACAACTTTATGCAATTTTAAACACATGTTTAGCTTTGCCACTTTCTTTCACTTTAACACTGCTTCGTACGAGTGTATGTATGTGTATGTGTATGTGTGTGTGTTGTTATCTAGCTGTCTGCTACTTCTTTTTCTTCTTATTATAACTGAGTTTTATAACTTTTTCACCAAACTTATTTTAATATCCATGCATGTAATTTTATCCATGAAGCGTATCCTGCACCTGTCAACGACTTATGGCACCGATTAGAGGCGATGCTTTTGTTGGGCCAACAAAGTTTTTCAACGACAAACAATGATGAAAGTTTAAGTGGGTTAAGGATATTTTTCGGTTTCTTAGTTTTCTTGTTTTTCGTACATCAATTGCTACTAAAATAATGGTTGATGCATTTTTAAGTTTAGGTCAAGTTTTTAAGATTTCTTTTCGATAACTTTACATTTGTCAAACAATTTTTTAAATACTTTGGATTTAATATTCGAATATGACCTTTCATTATTTGTATTGAATACAATTTTGAGCTTTAGGCAAAGCTTTATCACGAGAACCACAAAGTTTTTCATAACAAAATGGTCTCCACACCATCTTAGGTGCATCATCAGTTAAACTAATTGAACCCTAAAATGGAAGTGTGGAAAAAGGGAGGAGCTAACAACAAAATAACACAAATTCAATATGCTCTGATAGCGGTAAACCGCTGAGATCGAATTTCGAAGATCCACATGAGTTAAGGCTATGCCTAAAAGTATTGTAATGTTATTTGTTTGGAGAAAAAAAATAATTAGTATAGTTTTAAAAAGCTTACTAAGCTCTGTAGTGTTGGCTAAAAAGCCGCTCTTACATTGGTTTTGGTTTAGTTTATTTTGCAGCTAACCAAGCTACTTTTAAAAAAAAGAAAGACTTTTAAGTTTTTCTGTTTGTCTCTTCAAGAATCAGAATTATCGAATGCCTTTATTTTGGGATCGACTCTGCCTTTTATTGGCAAATCGATCACATTCCAATACATATTTCTGGAATTCTCTTTCCAGAAACTCTCTTACAAATATTTCTTACATTCTAAATGTAACATGTAAATATCTTAATTCTAAGTTCTCACCAATACATGAATCCCCATTCCTATTGGAATAATGAAAGAATTATGCAAACGCAGCATAATTCCTTTGTTACAAGCTTCTGCTTGGACTTTGAGTTTGCGAGCATTTACAATGTGTCAATGCTTCGCTTACTCATGACTTTGTTTACAAAAGTCTAAAGTTTCTGGCTGAGCGTGACTAAACGCTGCAGTGGGTCATTGGGTATTTTACAAACGTATACAAATGTATACAATGTTTATTAATGACTAAACTACATTGTGGTAGGTTAGTGTGTAAATTAAAGTGTGTGCAATAAGTACACTACACCCTTGCCCTTAAGAAAAAATTTATATTCGAATGAGTGTTCATGTATGAGGAGATAAATTTTTAAAATAATTGTGATGATCTAGTGGAAAATTAAATTCACTATTTTAGTTCTTATTATTATTTTTGGTAGACTATTTTAGATGTAAAATGTAGGATTAAAATATTACTTAATTCTTATAATTATATAAACATTTTTTTTTTGTTTTTTTTTTTTTTTTTTTTTTTTATAGTTCTTGTACATGAATAAAATATATGTTTTTAACTGTTAAATTTGAATGAATATTTTTATTTTTGTTCCCATAATAATAGTTAACTTATGTGTCTATTGTATATTTAATCAAGTTATTATTATGCATTTTCTTTATTTGTCCCTTAATTTCTATATAAGTATTTACTTCTTCTGTTTCAACTACTTTATATGGTCCATGGTAAGGACTTTGGTTTTTCTTTCTATTACCTAATTTTACTAAAACTAAGTCTCCTATTTCTACCTTTAACTTATTTGTTTTTATATTGCTATCTTTTTTTCTTTTGTCTTTTACATTGTTTATGAATTGTTTTGCTTTATCAATTGATGTTTTTAATCTTATTTTGAGTTCATTGGCATATAAGTCAATGTCATATACCGGTGTATTATTAATTTTTGTATCAGTTGGCATATATGGTAATTTGCCAAAAACTAATTCATAAGGCGAGTAGCCTGTGTCTATATTTGGAGAAGTATTGAAAGCAAAAGTGTAAAAAGATATCCACTTATCCCACTCATTATCTGTTGCAAAGTTAAGCATGTATTCATTGAGTACTCTATGGTTACGTTCTATGGTTCCTAATGTCTCGTGGTGGTAAGGTGCTGAAAATGTTTGTTTTATATCTAAATATTTGCAAATGTTTTTCATTAGTTCGTTTACAAATTCAGTTCCTCTGTCCGATTTTATAACTTTAAAAATGCCATATTTAAGAATGAAATGATTTACTAGTGTTGATGCAACTGTTGCTGCATCTTTGCTTTCCATTGGATAAGCCATGACAAATTTTGTCAGTTCACATTGTGCTGTCAGTATATATCTGTAACCGTTTGAAATTTTTAAAGGACCTACAGTATCAATTGCTATAACTTCAAAACTAGTGTTTGGTGTATCTGTAATGACTAACTGTTCCTTTGTATGTCTTATCTGTTTATTTATTAGACATTGCTTACAGTTTGAGATGAATTTCTTTACCATTTTAGACATATTTTTCCAAATATATCGCTGTTTTAATTTTAAAATTGTCTTCCTAACTCCTAAATGCCCTCCGCAAGGCGAGTTGTGATATTCTTCAATTAGCTTGTATTTTATTATATCTTCTTCTATTCTTTGGGGACTTTTATATATTAGTATATTTACTCCTGAGCGATTTTTCTTTATTTCATTATGTTGCAACATATTATACTTTTTCTTAAATTCATTCTTCTGCACGTGCTTAAATATTTCATCTTCTTCATTTAGCGCTAATTCTTTGATGTTTAGTTTGTGCATTTTTGATGATAGTTTCTCCAAAGACAAATCGAGTTTGTTTAGATTATCACTACATCTCACAAGTACTACATCTTTTAATTTAATTTCTATTTGGGTACCCTTATATTCGCTCTTTATTTCAAATTTTAATTTCTTTATATTTCTGACGTCAGCTAAAGATGTGCAATCCCATATGTGAAGGTGGCCAGTCTTCTGTGGAAAGCTACAATTATCTTCTATTTCCTCTTTGTCTGCCATATTTCTTGCAGACATGCCCCTTGTTATTACTAAAGTCTTCTTCGCGGATTCATCGTTTGTTTTTGGTATCATTGTTTTCAGTAAGTCCGAGTCTATCTTTATCCTAGATAATGCATCAGCATTTGTGTTTATCTTGCCTTGCTTATACTTAAACAATTTCATAATCGTAATCTGAAAGTTCTAAACGTATTCTCGTCAATTTAGAAGATGGATTTTTGTGAGAAAATAATGAAACTAAAGGTCGGTGATCAGTAACCACTATAAATTTGCGTCCAAATAAATATGGTCTGAAAAAACTAATTCCCCAATGGATGGCTAGTAATTCCTTTTCTATCACTGGTTTATTTAGTTCATGTTTGTTTAGTGTTTTGCTGGCATATGAAATTGGTAGATCGTTCCCTATATCTCCTTGTGACAGTACTGCACCTAATGCATAGTCGGATGCGTCTGTCGTTAAAATGAAAGGTTTTTCAAAATCGGGATATTGTAATACTGGTGGATTGATAAGTTTTTGTTTTAATGTTTCGAATGCATTTTGACATTCTTCTGTCCATATGAAGGGTTGTTTCTTTTTAAGCAAATTATTTAAACTTTTAGCTAAATTAGCAAAATTTCTTATAAATTTTCTATAATAATTACAAAATGCTACGAATCTTCGAACTTCATCAGAATTTTTTGGTATTGGATACAATTCAATTGTTTTATGCTTTGCTGGGTCTGTTTTAATACCATTTCTTGTAATTAGGTGACCTAGATATACTACTTCTGGTTTCAAAAAATGACATTTATTAGGATTCAGTTTAAGATTATATTTATTAAGTCGTTCAAATACATTTATGAGATTATCGTTGTGGTGTTTTAAACTACATCCAAAAACTATTATGTCATCGACATAAAGAAATGCTCTTGATTCTAAACCTGATAATGCTATGGTTAACATTCTTTGAAAACTATTGGATGAAATTTTTAGTCCGAATGGTAACCGTTTGAAATGATAATGTCCTTTTGCTGTTGAAAAGGCTGTCATATGTCTTGAGTTTTCATCTAGAGAAATTTGGTGAAATGAGCTTGTCATATCTAAAGTTGAGAAGTATCTAGCTCGTCCTAGTTGGTCTAATACGTCTTCTAATCTAGTTAATGGAAATTTGTCATTTACGATCTTTTTATTTAATTGTCTGAAATCAACTACTAATCGCCATTTTTTCGAATTATTGTCACTCTTTTTTGGTACTAATAATAAAGGTGAGTTGTATGCACTTGTTGAAGGTTCAATCAAGTCGTCATCTAATAATTTTTCAACTTGTCTATTTATTTCTTCATGTTGAGAGTGTGGTAGTCTGTAGTTCTTTATGTATACTGGTGTGTTGTCTGTTGATTGTAAATTTTGTGAGTAAAAATTGTTTACTGATAGTTGTTCATTGTCCAAATGAAAAATATTCTGATATTTTTCAAAAATTTTGAAAAGTGAAGTCTTTGCTTCATTGTCCATACCGTCAATATTGAGTATTTTTGTTAGTTCTTTCAGTCGTTGGTTGTCATTTGTATTTTGTTTTGATTGGATTCGTCTTACTATTGAATAATTTTTTAAAGGTTCCGTTCGAATGTCTACATTATCTATTATTGCTTCTTTATCGGTTGTGTTTAAAATTTTAATGTGACAGTGACCTATTGCAGGTGCAATTGAATTTCCTATAAAAATGCCTTCCTTTATTTCTTCACTTAAAATTACACTATCTTGGTTTAGCTTTAGATCTATAGCACATATTAACTCTGATCTTCGTGGTATATAAAATGTTCCTAGTTTTGATTGTTGGATGTTTATTGGTATAATTACTTCTTCTTCATCTATTGTCATTTTAATTGTGTGAGTTTCGTAATCGATAACGCACATATGTTGTTTAAGAAAATCTGTTCCAATTATTCCATCTGTGGCAATTGGAAAATCTGTGTCTACAACTTGAAAATAATGTTTCGTTATATTGTTTTCTATTTTTAATACTATTTCTGTTCCTCCTAATGATTTAACTTCTTCTTTTGTAATCCCTATTAATTTGCATGTGTCGTATGTTAAAATTTTCTGTTGTTCAGGTAAAACTTGTATTTTGCATATTGAAATATCTGCTCCTGTATCTATGAGAAATGTTAATTTGTTTTTTGAATTATTACATTCTACCGTTATATAATTAGTTAGTTTGTTTGTAATATTGAATATTTTTAATGGTTTCCCGGAGGTGCATTCCGTGTGTCCTCCGGGGCTTGTGCGTTTTCCGAAGCATTTACTATATTAACTCGTCTGTAACTTCCTTGAGTGTTTCTGTTGTTGTTATTATTTCTTGTATTTCTATTGAAATTTTGATAGTTTGAACCTCCTCTTTGATTGTTGTATGATGTTCTATTGTAATTGTTTTCGAAAGATCGATTGTTGTTAGTTTGGTTGTAATTTTGCCTAAAATTTCGATTATTTTGGTACCTATTTGAATTGAAATTAGTGTTTCTATTGTTAAATCTATTATAATTAAATTGTCTGTTGGAATTTCCTCTAAAATTATTATTCCTTGGAAAAACTCTGTTTATGTTTAAAAGTTGTGAAGCGTTGTTTTGATTTGAGTCGTTTTCTAGTTCTGATGCTATATTTACTGCATCTGTAAGTGTCTGTGGTTGTGCTGCATATACAGTCGATTTATACTTTTCATTTAAACCATTCTTAAAGACTGTGAGTGCATATTTGTCATTCATTTTCATTATAACTTGTTTTTCTGTCTCAGTCGCTGTTGTAGATAACTCTTTGATTTGCATATTGCTTAAATCGCTAATGAGTGTTAATATAATTTCATTAAAATTTTGTATTGAACCTTTTTGTGTCAAATTTGACAATGTTGTGTGGATAGTAGGAATACTTTTGTGACTTTTATACCTTCCTTCCAATTTTCCTGTTAGTTCAATGAAAGTTTTTGGTTCAGATACCGCGCAAATCGATGTTTTTACACTATTTGACAGTTTGACATTGCAAATGAACTCGATTAATGACTTTTTACCTTCTGTATTTAATCCATTATGGATTAATTCCGATATTTTTAAAAATGAAGATAGTTCTCTATATTGCCCATTAAATAAAGGTATTGCCTTAAGGGCCAATTCTAAATTAAAAGTAGTCATATTTACTTCTTGTTTGTTTTCTTTTGGATTTTCTGCTTTATTTTGCAACTGTTCTAGCAGTTGTTGTTTAATTTCTGTATATGTTTTATTGAATTCTATTTTCAATGCATTAGTATGTGATTCGTCGGTAGTGACAATAGCAAGTGATGCAAATTCTTCTTTATATTTTTCTATTGACTGTAATTTTTGTAGGATGGTCTCATAAGAGTATCCCCGTACCGAACTTTTCTTTAGATTTGTAAGTATAGCTAATAACTTTTCTATTACCGTCTCCATTTAATTATCTGTTTATTAATTTGCAAATTTGTCTATCATTCTTAATGTTTCTTCTGTAGTGTCAGGGTTAGTTAAATCGTTAATAGTTGGTGCCCTAGTCATACCTATATATTCCCAAAATCTAGTAAGAAATTGTAGTTCCTTAATTAGGTCGCGTGGTTTTGGTATTTGTAATACTTCATTAGTTTTTAAAGAATCTAGTGGATTTTTTTTTTTCTATTTGTTCTTGCTTTCTTTTTTGAAAATTCATTGTGTTCATAAAATTTAAAAATGGCTTATTTACATTTATGATTTTATTCTTAATATTCGTAATTTTTATTTATACATTTATACTGTTTTTAAACTTGAGTTGATACATTTTTATGCAACTGCTTCTGTACATATTTCTTATAATATAATAGCTATAATATAATAGCTATTTATTTTAAAAATCATTAATATTGTTAAAATTATTACTACTACATATAAAAGATTGTGGTCGGTCACCACGATGCTGCTGCTAGTAACATTATTTAATAAATTTGAATTTTCGGATTTCTTGCTTTCCGTATTTCCCATTATAAATTTAACTTATGAAATTTTTATCATTAATATTTTTCTTGCCTAAATTGTCGTTCTTTTAATTTCTCTAATTTTATTTGATTTTTAAAATATTGTTTCTTTTCTTTATCGTATGTGATGTTTGCTATGCGATGTAGCTCGGCTATCTTCTGTCTACTTCGCACTCGTCGTCCAGCTCGCTTCCTTTTTTGCTGGTTTTGGTTCTTCTGAAATTTTACCTATTGTGTTCTGGTGTCTTCTCCGGTATTCTTCGATATTTATAGGTTTCGGACTAGCATCCTTAGGAGTTGGCTTGTATTGAGCTGCATTTACTGCTGTTGGCTCTGGTACGTACTCCTCTTGCTGTTGTTCCTTTACCAGATCCTCCCACTTTTTGAATATTTTGTTTATATTTTCTTGACTGTCAGTATTCATCTATATTTATTTTTTTTTTTTTTTTTTGTGGGGTCGTCCGCAGGATCGCCATGTAATGTTATTTGTTTGGAGAAAAAAAATAATTAGTATAGTTTTAAAAAGCTTACTAAGCTCTGTAGTGTTGGCTAAAAAGCCGCTCTTACATTGGTTTTGGTTTAGTTTATTTTGCAGCTAACCAAGCTACTTTTTAAAAAAAGAAAGACTTTTAAGTTTTTCTGTTTGTCTCTTCAAGAATCAGAATTATCGAATGCCTTTATTTTGGGATCGACTCTGCCTTTTATTGGCAAATCGATCACATTCCAATACATATTTCTGGAATTCTCTTTCCAGAAACTCTCTTACAAATATTTCTTACATTCTAAATGTAACATGTAAATATCTTAATTCTAAGTTCTCACCAATACATGAATCCCCATTCCTATTGGAATAATGAAAGAATTATGCAAACGCAGCATAATTCCTTTGTTACAAGCTTCTGCTTGGACTTTGAGTTTGCGAGCATTTACAATGTGTCAATGCTTCGCTTACTCATGACTTTGTTTACAAAAGTCTAAAGTTTCTGGCTGAGCGTGACTAAACGCTGCAGTGGGTCATTGGGTATTTTACAAACGTATACAAATGTATACAATGTTTATTAATGACTAAACTACATTGTGGTAGGTTAGTGTGTAAATTAAAGTGTGTGCAATAAGTACACTACAGTATGATACGACGATCTAGGTTAATCTTGACACAGGGTGCATCGAAGTAGATATGAACTCAATTCCATATTTAAGCGTTCTGTGTCAAAAATAAATTCCGGGTAACTTTCTCGGTATATTGGCAGTATAAGTAGAACCTAAGTAGCTTGAATGGATCACAGTGAAAAGTCATGCAAAGACTACTGAAGAGTTGCTGTAGCGGCCAATGAAACAGTCTGTATAGTCAAGTTGTGTGATTTGGTCTATATAGAACCGTTGTTGTTGTTGTTGTTGTTGTTGGTTGTTGAATTATTTGTCTTCATGTTGTCTTGTTGTCTGTGGCGTCCGTGGCGTAGTTGGTTAAAGTGCGTGGCCGCTATGTCAAAAAGAACTTTGGAGACCCAGGTTCGAACCCCAGCAGCGACAGAAAATTATTTGAATTAAAATTAAAATAATTTTTCTGTACGGCCGCCACCTCTCTGCAGACAATGGCAAACCTCAGAGAGTAATCAAAACGCCATGTAAAGCTTCTTGAGAACGAGAACATTGCGTTCATCGCCGTTCGGAGTCGGCGTTAAACATGTAGGTCCGGTTCTCGGTCAATTGTGTAAAAAATAAGAAGCTAGGTCAAAGTCCTTTCAAGGGCTGAAATGGCCAGTTATTTATTTATTTTTTATGTTGTCTTGTTGTCAAAATACTTGGCCTGAAGCTGAAATTTGTTTTCAATATTTTGAATTTACTTTTTTTTGTAACTTTATACACGCAGCGAAAAAATCAAACTTCCATCAAGCAAATATGCTATCTGTTTACACTCAAGCATAAATTTCTCAATTCAATCGTTATTTTGCTAGAAATGAGCAAATTTAAAATACATGATATTAAGAAAAAAAGAGTTGGCTGTGTCGTGGACACAGCCGTAGATTTTGAAGTGACGGTGTTCCTTGCTGTTGTTGTTGATGTTGATTTTGATGTTGGTGTTGGTGTTGGTGTTTGTGGTGGTGTTGGCGTTGGTGGTGGAGTTGGTGGTGGTGTTGGTGTTGGTGTTGGTGTTGGTGTTGGTGTTGGTGTTGGTGGTGGTGTTGGTGTTGGTGTTGGTATTGGTGTTGGTATGGTGTTGGTGTTGGTGTTGGTGTTGGTGTTGATGTTGGTATTGGTGTTGGTAATGGTGTTGGTGTTGGTGTTGGTGTTGGTGTTGGTGTTGGTGTTGGTGTTGGTGTTGGTGTTGGTGTTGGTGTTGGTGTTGGTGTTGGTGTTGGTGTTGGTGTTGGTGTTGGTGTTGGTGTTGGTGTTGGTGTTGGTGTTGGTGTTGGTGTTGGTGTTGGTGTTGGTGTTGGTGTTGGTGTTGGTGTTGGTGTTGGTGTTGGTGTTGGTGTTGGTGTTGGTGTTGGTGTTGGTGTTGGTGTTGGTGTTGGTGTTGGTGTTGGTGTTGGTGTTGGAGTTTGAGTTGTTGTTGGATTCCGAGTTGGTGCTTTTCTTTTAGCTTTTTATTTTGCTTCCCCATTGGTTGTGCTCTAATTTTAATTAATTCAGCAAAAGTGATGCATATGCGTCACATTAGGCGGTTCCCTGAGGGTCTTTTGCACGACGTCAATTTTTTTTTTATTTTTGTCATATACCCGAAGACCTCACCTTCGTTTTCGTTCCTTAAAATTTACCGTTGCACCAGTAGTCACAGAATTAAAAATCCATGCAACGTTTTTTCATGGCTGTAGCATTTTTACTGCATTATGTGATTGCATCCCTGAAATCATGACAACAAGATTTTCTTTTTTTAATTTAGTTGTGAAGCGTAATAACACATCTATGCTGTCGTAAAAAAAAATTTACCGTAGCACTCCTCCTGAGTGAGTAATAATTCCATGCAACGATATTACATTTCTGTTACATAAGCTGCTATATTCACGATCTGACGACGCCGGAATTTTTTTTCTTATTTATGTCGTAAAGCCTAGTATAATCCTTTATTTTTTTTTTTAATTTTCATCGTAGGTTATATACTCACTGAATAAAAAATCAATGCAACGCTGCTGCATGAATGTTGCGTTATCGATCTTTGAGCGGCTCTCTCAGCGTCCCTTTGATGTCAGAAATTTTTTGTCTAATTTTGTTGTGATCGCGTATCGTATTGGCGTATCGAAAATTGGCGTATCGTATTTTTAATCCTAGCACTAATACTTAGCGAGTAATAATTCCATGTAACAAATTTTCAGTTGCGTTGCTTAAGCAGCTCCCACTACGTCTGTATGCCGTATTAATTTCTTTTTTTTTTTTTTAATAAAGTCAAAGAACTAACCTTTACGGTCATACCATTTTTTTAATCATAGCTCTTAAACTCAGCAAGTAACAATTCAATGCAACGCAGATGAACTTTTAAAAAATTCATTTTTCAAATTTTTTGGAAACCTGAGCGGTACAACGTAACTTCGTCACGTCAAAATTCACAAAAACCATAACCGAGTTGTATCTCTCAATCCATCTAGTAGGAGAAATTTTCTCGATGAGCTGTTGGTTACACGGTTACACAAGTTCTCGATAGTTAATCCCGAATGCATTTTGGCTGCTGATTTCAAATATGGACTGTGTTTATTTCCATCAGCTCGAGTTTTTGAGTTATAGGCAAAAACATGAAAATTAGTTCTTTTTCTGATAATTTTGCTAAATCTTTTACACTGATTTAACGATTTTTATTACGATGACGAATTTCAATGAAGAAATATTAGTCCTTTCAATTTTGAAGATATAGATTGTGAAGATAGTTTTGAAGATATCGACTTTCAAAGTGGAAAAAATGTTACAATTTTACGTAGGCTGCTCTATTGAAACCCTGTGTATTTAACATTTTTTAACGGATTTGCAAAAACTTTTTTTACTTGATAGAAAATCTTCGGAATTTTAATAAATATTTTAGTTTTTTTATTATCTTGCAGTTTTTTAAAGAAATTAAAAAAAAGAAAAATTTTCTAAGTAAATTGTATTAGAATTCAAGTACAACTGATATTTTTTATTTTTTTAATAATTTAACATCATTTACGACTTGAAAAACTTCTCTTCAGTGACTTTCTGGAATGAAAGACATCAGGACCATCTCGCTTAAGATTTCAACAATAGTCTGCCATCATATGTTTGTCCCATCTTTTTTGGTAATGGTTTTCCATTATTTTCATGTCCTGATGGAAACCTTGTTCATCACTAGTGTTTCCTTAATTCTCAGTGAAGTGGGATTAATTGCTGTGCAGATAGTGAACCGTGATGCTAATATCACATCCAAGATCCCCAAAACTATCAAGCATGTTGGTCACTAGTTCCTCAAAATGACTTGCTTTGCAACTGTTTAAAAAGTTTTTGACAAGTAAATCAAATGACACCCATGCCTTTCGCTCAAGGTTAGTCATCGAGGTTTTAAAGTAAGGGTCTCTCATTAACTGCCTTATCTGCTATAAAACCAGCTTTAAGCTTTTCTGAACTTATTCCTGGCATTTTGCTACTTATGTAAGAAAACATACTCTAAAATAAGCTGTTAAAACTTTATCAATTGTAATTGAATTTTAATACAATTAATTTAAAAAATGTTTTTTTTTTAATTCTTTAAAAAAATGCAAGATAATGTAAAAAACTAAAATGTTTATTAAAATTCCAAAGATTTTCTATAAAGTAAAGAAAAAGTTTTTGTAAACCCATTAAAAAATGTTAAATATACAGGGTTTTAAAAGAGCAGCCTACGTAAAATTGTGACATTTTTCCCACTTTGAACGGCGATATTTTTAAAACTGTCATAGGAATTGTAATTTTATCTGCAAAAATTGAAAGGTCTAGTATTTCTTCATTGAAATGCATCATCGTAATACAAATTGGTTAATCAGTATAACTAGCGACCACCGGTGCGCGTTGCTGCCCCCAGCAACTATAATAATTATAATAATAATAATAATAATAATAATAATAATATTCTAAGAGTTTTGCCGTTGCTTGCAAGCGCTCTAAAAATAAGAGGCAGAATAAAGTGAAAATGTGAGCGAAAAATTACAATAAAAAAACCTTGGTTGCGAGCGTTCAGCGCGAGCGGCTTGCGAAAGCTTTACATTTTTCTGCTTTACATTTTCATTTTGTTGTTAACAGATGCTCTATTAAGAAGAGACAGAAGAGAGCGAAATGTGAGCTGCGAATAGTTTTGCTCTGAGTTTGATAACGTTGTTCTCTCTGCTCTGTTAATAAAAGAAAAACCAACGTAACAACAACAATTATATGCAATTATATGCAAACTTTAATAAGCTATAACTTAAAAAATATTAATTTTGAAGAAATAAAAAGTCTAGTTTGCACATCTACAGGTCTAAACTTATCAAACTAATTATTAAAATTGGACTTGTACTTAAAAAGCCTTACGCCGGACAAAATTTGGGTTTGCGTAATATATATAAGATAGATATAGAAAAATTTTCAGAAAAAGAACTGATTTTCATGTTTTTGTCTATAGCTCAAAAACTCGTGCTGATGGAGAAAAACAGAGTCTAGATCTGAAATCAGTAAACCCAATTTGCCTATAATCAGCTGAAAAATCTCCGGCAACAAAATGTCTCTCGCGAAGTGTTATGCTTCAACCGCAATCGATTTGAAATTTAAATTTGGGTTTTTCGCGCTTTTGATAAAAACATGTTAATACTTATTATGTTTTTCTTTTTGTGACGATAATTTGGGGGGTTTAAACCCCAAAACCCCCCTTTGGTTGCGCTTCTGCTAGTGACCACAATATATTGAACTTGGAAATATTTCATAAGTACAAGGGTAGCCCTAGAAGTAACCGACCTAACAAGGGCAAAACAGAAATTTTTGAAAAAATATCTGTATTTCTCTATATAATATCCTTTTAACTCGATACACTTTTCCTAGCGATGTGAGGATCGTCGATCTCCTCAAAATAGCCATCAACCGCTGACTTCAACCTCTTCATTGTTGGCAAATCTCTTATCACTGGGTCGTTTTTTCAAGTTTGGAAACAGAAATTCATCCAGGGGGGCTAAGTCTGGCGAATAGGGTTCGGAAACATTTCGAACTTTAACTCATTGATTTTTATAATGAATTTCCTTGATGAAACAAAACTTTATTTTTGCCTAATTCGGTCGTTTTATCTTGATTTCATCACTCAAACGCTGAAATAGTTCACATAATACTCGCCGTAGATTGATTTTTCTTTCTGAAGAGTATCAATAAAAATTATTCCAGGCGCATCCCAAAAAAATTACGGCATGACCTTGCCTGCAGATGGAACTGTCTTCGCCTTCTTTGGAGCCGATTCATTGTGGTTTTTGTTTCATTGTGAGTAAACGCGGAACCCATCTTGCGGACAGCTTTCTCATGTCCAAATTATCAATCAATATGCGATGTTCAGCACTTTTTGAAATGCCCATCATGTCTGCTATTTCGCGCATTTTCAGTCGACGGTCATCCAATGCCGTTTTGTGGATTTTTTACTCCATTTCTGGAGTGGTCTCATTTGGCCGACCACTGTGATGTTCATCTTGGCAGCTCGTACGGCCTCGTTTAAACTCTGATACCCAATATTTTACTATTGTAACAGACATTATTGAACAGACTCCCCCAGAATAGAATCTAGTTCCGCTTTCATATTGGTTGGACTGAGGCCTTTCAAATTAAAGTACCGAGTTATGGAGGTATTTATTACAGAACTAGTTACATAATGATTAATTGGTAATGGGAGGAAGCTCCCTGTTGGATTGCAACACACAGAAATAAGACATTATTTTAACATGGGTTTGTCGTAATGTGGAGGAGGTAATGTGTGGTGTTTACAGGTATTACAGCTAAGGTTAATCATTTTCAAATAGGTAATGTTTTGAGTTGATCGTGGCTGTTTGGTTATATTAACGTTTGTTAGTACGAGGAATTTTCGTTGACATTATTTTTCAACGAAGCGAAGGCGTAATGACATGTACCTATAGGGTATCTAGTTACGAGCTTGTTATGGCAGAAATTACTTCTCCTTTCCCCACTGGGTATTTGATCACATATTTTTTTTTTCTGCCAAACAAATACTGAACAACGTAGGTCGTCAAACTTCAAACTTAAGCTTTATAAGATTGGTACATTCTATCATAGCCATTTTTTAAAATAATAACCGCCATACTTACTTTCTACCAAAGTCATTACAAAGGTCTGATACTTTTGGGACAACCCTCGTGTTGGCAATTTGCTATAGATTACGCCACATATTTTGAGAAAAAAATACATACTACAATAAAGTAATAAGAACCGGATCCAAATTTTGTTTTAACTTTGATTTAAGGACTTCAGATGTAATACCTAACAGGCAAATCTACCTTGGTTCGAAATGGGTAAAAGATAAGTGGGAAGGAAGGATCAACCAAGCGAAACATGTGAAAATTATAGCCGTATAAACATGCATGTCAATTTTAATCTGAGGTAATTTCCTGTGGTGCGGGCCCTCTCCCGAAAGTTATTTTTTTAAATTAACCTGCAAAATTCGCATTTTAGAAAGCTTTTTAAAAAATAATAATTTAAAGCTTATTATTACATTGTTGACGCTTTTATTTTAGAGTATTTAAAAGTTAATAAATGATAAAAGAGATAAAATTGAAAAGAATTGAAAATCAACGCGAGTTTTTACAATTGCTATGAACAGTATATATATAAAATTCTCGTGATATAATATTACAGTAATTTCAGGTTTTTCTAGTAGGAGTTATACATTCATATATCTTGACTAATGTCTTTTTAATTTTCTTTGTCATTGTGTCTCTAATGAAATATATATATTTTTACTTATATTTGTTTAATTTAGCTGTGTTATTACCCTTCTAGATCAACTAATTTACATTTATAATTTAATTCACAACGTCTTTAAATGATTTCTGTGAGTTATTTTATTAAAAAAGTGTTTAACTAAAATTTAAAGCAACGATGAATCAGTTGGCAACCCCATTTTGCTTAGCAAGCTGTGTTCTGGACTGCTCGCTGTCAAGTTTTTATAAGTAAACGAAACTGAACGAAAACCTTGGTTAAGCAAATCTTGGTTGGCTTCATACAATTCTGTGCAACCGCATACTTGTGCTCTCTTTTTGTTGAGTTTTGAGTTTTCCCTTTATTTTGCTTGCGTAAACTTGCTTAAGCACATCTTGTGTCCGCCTTAAAAAGTTAAATACTAATAATTTTCGTCAAAGACGACGATGTATGTTTACAAGAGGAAAGCGTTCGAGACCCTTTTCAGAAAAAAGACAGAGTTCTTATCGGGGTACGAACGACGTTCCTTCGGGGCACGATCTTAAACAACTTCAAACACCTAAATTATTTTATTTGAGTCTGTACAAAATTAAAATTTTCAAAGTTTTTGTTTTGTGGTGCGGGCCCCTTTGTGGTGTGGGTCCTTAGGCTGCAGCCTATATAGTCTGTGTGTAAAGTCAGCCCTGCCGCAGTTCTAGTTGTAAGGCAATGCCATCCACACACAGACTTCTCTACCACCTACTATAACTTTTGAGTCCTACATATTGATGAATTTTCAATTTAAGTTTATTAGAAATGAGGAAAGAAATGTAGAAATGTTATAAGCCTGGCCGAGATTAGAAACTTGGGACCCGTGAGATGGCAGTCAAGCGTGCTTTCTACTCGAATACCGAGGATACTAAGAGCAGCAAGAAGTAGATGTTTACAATTTTTAGCTATTGTTTTAATTCCTGATTTTTTTTCTTTTGTCGAGTCTACTCTTTTTATCTTCATTAACTGTATGATCGCAGTATTTAAATGTAAACATACTGGCAGCAGCTATTTCTCAGAATTAATATGAATTAAAGATGAGGTAGGAGGCCATCAAATTATCTTGATAATAATTTATTGATAAATAGACACCTTCTTCATTGAAGAGAGTTTAGTTTTTTCTGAATGCAAAACACTTTGGTCCCATGTTTCTTCAAGTGATTTCTGTTTTTTTCAAGTATGAATTTTTTAATTCTCCATCGCTTTAAAATAAAGACAAAATTAAGCATCTTGACTTTCTTGGACTTTTGCTAGCTTCAACTTTTAATACGTTATCAGCTTTAGCCTATTTATGTGTGTTAGTATCGTATTTGTTTTAATATACTACAGTACATACATAAATAGTATGTAGAGTAACCATTCTTATGGAAACTTTTAAGAATATTCTTTTGTGAACTCCTACTTCTATTTGTTGCTTTTATTTTTATTTTGTGTGAGATGGTTTTTCTTTTGTCCAGCGTCACAAATGTTCGTTCGCAATGCCAGTATGTCTGCATGTCTGTCCAGGTTGCCATTATGTCTGCCTTTAATAGATTACGTTGGATTTTATGTACCTAGTTTATCAATAAACAAAAACATAAAAATAAACAAAACTTTTTGATTTTATATTTTATATTTCTCTCTCTCTCTCTCTCTCTCTATCTCTATCTCTGTCACTTCATAAAATGTTGAACGCAGCTGAAATCAGTTGAAATCATGTTTAAATTTTGAACCTACTGCAAGTTTAAAAGCTCTTAAATCTCTTTAAAGCTTTTGGTTTAATATAGAACGTTTTTCTCCAGAGCTTATAAATATATAATGCATTAAAAATTATAAAAAGCTTGTAGCAATTAGATGCAAACAACCAGGTGAAATTACAACAGTGAAATTTTAAGCTGGCTGGCGGCTAAATCCGTTGACTGGCAAAACTTAAAGTTTCCACAGGAAATGTTAAAGGTTATTATAAAGAAATTGTCGTTATTGAAAGAGCTGGATAAGAAAGCTGTCCTTAAATGTAAATTGCTTATGGTTGGAGATTCCTGAAGTATGCTTGGATGTTTTTAACATAATAAAGGTTGTTGCTTTTGCTCATTTTGAATATAAAGGGTGTTTTTTTTAGAGGTATAGAACTTCGAATTGAAATAAAACACAAGAAAATCGTTTTAATGTCCATTAATTTGGCTTTATTGGAAGGATAATTTTATGCCATTAATGTTTAAATATGATTTCGGGCATGTGGCCGCCGCGGCTGGCTCGAATAAAGCCAATTCTACAGGTCCAATTTTCAACCACTTTTTCGAGAATATGGGGCCGTATGTCGGCAATAACGCCACGAATGTTGGCCTCCAAGTCCCCTAACGTTTCTGGTTTGTTGGCGTAGACGAGCGACTTCACATATCCCCAAAGAAAATAATCCAATGGTGTTAAATCACACGATCTTGGTGGCCAATTGACAGGTCCATTCCGCGAAATTATGCGCTCATCGAATGTTTCCTTCAATAAATCGATTGTGACGTGCGCTGTGTGGCATGTAGCGCCGTCTTGTTGGAACCACAACTCATCCACATTCATGCCATCCAATTCGGGAACACAATAGTCGGTTATCATGGCTCTATACCGGTCTCCATTAACGGTAACTGACTCTCCAGCATTATTTCGGAAGAAGTATGGCCCAATGACTCCACCAGCCCATAGAGCACACCAAACAGTGAGTTTTTGTGAATGTAATGGCGTCTCAAGGATCTCATGTGGATTCTCTTCACTCCAAATGCGGCAATTTTGCTTGTTGACGTAGCCATTCAACCAAAAATGAGCCTCATCACTGAACAAAATTTTGCGATGAAAATCAGCATTGTTTCTTCGGTGCGCACTGTTCGACGTCTCTGCGGATGCGTATTATCACATAGAGTAAACGTAGTGCGAAAACGACCCATTGTTAACCGAATTAATTGCTCTGATGGACGATTATGTCGATGATAAAATGGACGGAGCTTGCGGTAAACTTCGCGAACTGAACCATTATTTTCGAAATAAATTTGCACGATTTGCAAGCGTTGTTCTTTTGTCAACCTGTTCATGATGAAATGGCAAACCAAACTGAACATAAATGACATTAGAGTTGCCAGATTTGACCACAAAATGCCAGTTTTATCTCTATTCGAAAAACAAACCCCTAAAAAAAACACCCATTAGTACTCTTACATACAGTATTGCCAAAATTAAGCAATTTCCACTTCTCATATGACAATTCCTCTTAACAAATTATTATGTCTTACGTTATATTATTATTGCATGTAATTTATCAGCAATGACCTTTTTTGCATAAGTGGAAGTGATTTTTTATTTTAACCCTTCGAGCCACACCCTCACTCCAGTAACATATAGCCACATGAGGGTTTGTCATCACCCCACGTCAAAAAATCGTTGTAAAATCCCGAATTTTGGATATATAAGCTTAAAACTTTACATGGTTACTATTTTTGGTCTTGTTCAACATTTTGTATAGATATTTTCTAATATTTTAAAAATGGCTGACTTTAGGAGCGCAGCCAAGTTAAAAAACGTGAAAAATTAGCTCTTTTACTTAAAAATTCATAACTCTTACAGTTTTTAATTTAAGACGTAAAAAATTTATGTTTGAAGGCATCAAATACGTTGATACAAAGACAAAATATTAATCATTGCGTTAGTTACAAAAAACATATTTATTCTGCCAAAAAACTGCACCCACTTCTTTAAAAAACGAAAAAAAAAAACAATTTTACCAATAACATTCAAATAAACTCGTTCAGTGTTGATTTTAAGACCTGAAAATATTTTTTTAAGTAATTTAATAATGTATTTAGAGAAAAAAGCAGTAAAAAAGTCAAATTCAGTCAAATTCAAATTCAATAGTTCAGACACTAAATTTATAAATTTTTACACAAAAATACATTTTTTTATTTTAATTTATCAATTTATATTCATACATACCTTAAAACAATAAAAAAATAATTAAATTCAATAAATTCGAACGTCACACTAACGCACCCCTGACCTTCTAAATTGCTTGAGAGTAAATCTAGTAAAGTTGTGAACACCCAGGTGGCGTAAGGAGTATGCATAAAAAGTTTTTGATTTAATAAAATTGGTTTTTTTAAGGCATGGGGTGATGAAAAGCACCAGTGTGGCTCGAAGGGTTAATAAAAATTTCTAACTAATTATTTTGTATACTCGTAGCCCAAATTTGCCCAAATGAAAAAAAAAAACTTGGACACATAAATCATAGTTTATTTAGAGTAGTAGTAGTTTACTAAGATTTTATGAAATTATTGAAAAATTTATTATTTCATAAAAAAAAGTTATTTATTAAACCACAATACCTGTTGATATTTTGTATATCATTTGTAAATTCATACAGGGTGGGCCAAATACAAGTTTCCTTTTAAAAATGCAATAAAATGAACAAAATTAAATTTTGATAGAAATATAATTGTTCAAATAATTAAATTGTGTACTCAATTGGTGCTCAATGCCTTTTAAATTCCACAAATGACTATACATTCCTCTGCTTTCTTTTCATCTGGGCTGATGTCTAAAAAGAAACTGAAGCAACACAAATTTACCTGCAAAAAAAGGATTGACTCTTGAAAAAGTTTTGATTTACAGAAAGGGTCTTGTCCAATTTCTGCAGAATGAACGAAGCAATATACACTAGAGCCTCGAGTTGCGTCGTTTCAAGTTGCATAGTTTTCGAGTTGCTTCGATACAATATTTTGAATGAACAGTACATTATATTTAATAAAAATTAAATTGTTTTTCTCGTATATTTTAAGAGTCTGTGTTTTTGCTTATTTTTATGAAATTTGAAGAATATTGAAGTTTTTTATATTTTTAAAACGTTTTTATTAGCTTTACTTCATTTGTATGTCCTGTACAAATCTTGGAATCCATTTTTAACCAACTTCCCGATGTGCTAGAGTTTTGAAACTTAAAATATAGCTCAGAACTGGATGACAACACAATATTACCTAATTAGTCGAGACGACTAACATTGGTTATCCAGGGTTAAAAATATTATTATTAAAATTTATTATTATTTAATTAAATAATTCAGTCTTCTTTAACAGCGCAAAGTTCAATCCACAATCCTTAGAAACAAATAAACCGACCAAGTTCAAAACATAGATTTTACTTTAATTAATTACAATGGGCTCGCTCCCCAGTTAATTACTCTGGGCCACCGATGGGCTCGCTCGCGTATACAAATCAGAATTGAATTTTGGCTGCAACATAAAGCCTTAGTACAGACAGAATTATGATGCAATATTAAATATTTTTGAAAAATCTTTTTCAAAATTACACAAACAAAAGGAGGAACAGAAGGAATGAAATCATTACATTATCAACTTTCAAAACTACGCGAACATTTACTATAGCGGGCTCAATAGGCCCTTTTTTACTTTCGTACGCTTGCATTAAGTTTACAAAAAATATTGAAAAAAGAGTTGGCTGTGTCCTGGACACACCCGTAGTTTTTGACGTGACAGTGTTTCTTTGAACTCCTATTTCATGTCCAAGCTCTTCTTTTAATCCATGACCAAATTCTTGACTTAATCAAATATACCGCATCCCTTTCCTAGTTTGCAAAGGTGTGTCCTAATTTTTGTCCTTAATTAATAGCCTAATTCATGTCATAACCCTTCTCTAATTTCATAGTCCGGTATTATTGTGTTATTTTGTTGTTTGTGATCAGTGTTGGTTGCCAAGAAAAAAACTGTTGAAATCATAACTAACTATATTGTTGTAGTGTTGTTGTTGTTGTTGTTGTTGTTGTTGTTGTCGTTGTTGTTATTGTTTGTAGTTTTTGTTGTTGTTGTTGTTGTTGTTGTTGTTGTTGTTGTTGATGTTGTTGTTGTTGTATTTTTTGTAGTTTTTGTTGTTGTTGTTGTTGTTGTTGTTGTTGTTGTTGTTGTTGTTGTTGTTGTTGTTGTTGTTGTTGTTGTTGTTGTTGTTGTTGTTGTTGTTGATGTTGTTGATTTTGTTGATGTTGTCGTTGTTGATGTTGATATTGATATTGATGTTGCTGTTGATGTTGATGTTGATGTTGATGTTGAAGTTGATGTTGATGTTGATGTTGATGTTGATGTTGATGTTGATGTTGATGTTGATGTTGATGTTGATGTTGATGTTGATGTTGATGTTGATGTTGATGTTGGTGTTGGTGTTGGTGTTGATATTGATGTTGATGTTGATGTTGATGTTAATGTTGATGTTGGTGTTAGTGTTGGTGAACCTGTTGTTGTTGTTGTTGTTATTGTTGTTGTCGGTGTTGTTGTTGTTGTTGTCGTCGGTGTTTTATTTTTTATTTGCTTTTCCATTAGTTGTGTAATTAATCCAGCAAAAGTGATGCATATACGTCACATTAGGCGGTTCCCTAAAGGGCCTCTGACGCCTTAAATTTTTTTTTGTTATTCTTATCATGTGCCGAAGCCCTCACCTTCATTTTCGTTCCTTAAAATTTACCGTTACGCCAATAGTCACAGATATTTACAAAATTTACCGCAGCTTGTCTCCTGAGTGAGTCATAATTCCATGCAACGATATTACATTTCTGTTACGTATGCTGCTTTATTCATGACCTGGTGACGTCAGAATTTTTTTTTATTTCTATCGTAAGACCAAGTATAAATCCGTTACTATCTGTTTTAAACATTTATCGTAGCTTATATACTCACCGAGTAAAAATTCAATGCAACTCCGCTGCATAAATGTTGCATTATCGACCTTTGAGCAGGTCTGTCTGTGTCACCATGCCTTCAGAAATTTTTTGTCTAATTTTGTTGTGAGGGATTAGAACCTTGATTGTTGTATCATATTTTTAGTCCTAGCACTGATATTCAGCGAGTAATAATTCTATGTAACAAATTTTCAGTTGCGTTGCTTAAGCAGCTCTCACCGCGTCCCGTTGACGTTTTAAATTTTTGTTTTGTTTTTATAATGAAGTCTAAGAATTAACCTTTACGGTCGTACCATTTTTTAAGTCTTAGCTTTTATACTGAGCGAGTAACAGTTCAATGCAACGCCGATGAATTTTAAAAAAATGCGTTATTCTACATTTTTGGAAACCTGCGCGGTAAAACGTTACTTCGTCACGTCAAAAAAAAAAAAAAAAAATTCAAACATTTAGGCAAAATATTATTTAAATAGACATTTCAACTGTAAAATACATGTTCATCCCATTATGATATCGAAAGTCACGAGGAATTACTCATACTTGACACAAACTTGAACGAGGGCCTGACGAGCCTATCTTGACCCGATGAGGGTTAATATCATTCAAATTAAATTGAGAATATTACAAAGAGCCAATTTTTTTCATAACTCACTCAATATGAGAACGGTTGAAAAAAATATACTTAATCTGCTCTAAACTCTTATCATATCTAAATAAAATAAATAAATAACTGGCCATTTCAGCCCTTGAAAGGACTTTGACATAGCTTCTTATGATCAATTGTGTTGTGCGTGTTATTAAGTTTGTACACAATTGACCGAGAACCGGACCTACATGCTTAACGCCGACTCCGAACGGCGATGAACGGAATGTTCTCGTTCTCAAGAAGCTTTACATGGCATTTTGATTACTCTCTGAGGTTTGCCATTGTCTGCAGAGAGGTGGCGGCCGTACAGAAAAATTATTTTAATTCAAATAATTTTCTGTCGCTGCTGGGGTTCGAACCTGGGTCTCCAAAGTTCGTTGACATAGCGGCCACGCACTTTAACCAACTACGGTACGGACGCCACAATCTATCATATCTATGTCCTTTTATTTCCACATTCTGCTCTGTTGCAAACGCATTTATTCATGTGCGGCATCTTAACATTTTTCCATCTGTTCGTTCAATTAACCAACCATAGGAAATCCTTTAAGTTTTTGTTGTTTTTTCCACTGTGCTACCTATACAGCTAATTAATTCGGTTCCGGCTGAAGCTGTGATTTAATCCTCTGGCACAGTCAGTGCCATAGCTAATGCGAAGAAAATAGATTTGGGTGGGAAGAAGAAAAGATGTACCTTGGATCAGTTTTTGCTGTTCAGTTTTTCCTATTTATTTTCAGTAAAACTCTATTGTTCTTGCTCGATTGTTACCTTGACTAACCCATTCAAATTAATATTTGTCTAGCTATAATTTTAATAAGCTAGACAGCTAAGAAAAAAAGTGCGAAACTTTGGATATTGATTTAATTAAAATATCAAGACTAAGTAAAAAAAAACAGCAAATAAAAGACAAATTCACAAAAAGCTTTAGCAAATTCGTTTTTTTTCTGAGCAAATACAATATTTGTACAACAAAAATAAGCACAAAAAAAAAAAAATAAGAACAACACAAAAAGACATCATTATCGTTAGCAAAACCAACAACAATAAACGTGGCATTAAACTTTGGCAGCAGTGAGATAAACCCTCCGTTAACGCACACTTTGACTAAACCTGAAACAAACACTAACTCAGAGTTCATACAAACACACCAACACAGCCCTGAGGCTGCAGCTTCGTTATTTGTGGGTGGCTGTGTTGGCAAATGGTTGGGTTTTTTGGATTTGCACCTCGCCAAAATTAAGTCAAACAATGATTTTAAGCTTTTGCGCTTAATTAGAAATTGAAAAAGTGTTTGAAGATTGTAGAAAGAGTGAGCGGGTGACAAGACTTGGTGAAAATTTAAAACTTTTCACAAACATCTGCGAGGGTTGCAGTCGGGCTAGTCGTCCACCTGCTCAAGCGAAAGCAACAAAATTTAAACTTGGCAAAAAAGGTAAATAAAAGAAATTCATGAAAAACAGTGAAAACATTTCGAGGTGCTGCCGACAAGCAACGTTCTTAACTTGACTGTTTCGCAGCTTGTGTTTGTCTTTAAGCTGTTAGTCGCTGACGCACTGGAGAGAAGTTGAAGAAAAAAGTTGTGCTACTTCTTAAGCAAACTAAATACACCTGAGTTGTCTTATGATGCTGTTGCTGCTCCTGCTGAAATTCTGCTAAAAAGCAATGGCGCAGCAATACATATCCTTGAACGTTGGAGTCACTAAGACGTGCAAAGAAATTGTCTGAAAAGTCAATTAAAATCCGAACTGGAGAGTTTAGCATCGCAAGTTCATGAGCAGTAGTTCTGTCACGACTTAATTTGAATGAACTAAGTTTATAATTTTTCTGTTCATACAAGAGTTTTCTTGTACATCTAAACAGTCAAAATTAGGTCCATTACTATGGGCCCATGATCCACTTATGATTTCATCTAATTATATGCTTGGGTTTAAGGCTAGAGATAAAGTCATTTTAAGCTTGGATGCCTGCACAGTAATTTAGTTGGAATAAATTAAATAAATACTGGAAGGAATTTTAAGTTCCACCACGATAAGCAGTGAGTTGATCAAATTTTTTTTTTTTTAATATGTACCTTAAATGATAAAAACCATTTAAATGTAAATTGATGGGAGCTAACAGAATATAAAATGGAAATCGTGTTGACAGAAAGTATTTTAGTCTCGTAGTAAAATAAATTTCGAAAATAACATGACATCACCTTAAGGGACCATTCTCCTCAACACGGCTGTAAAAATAGCAATTTTCACCATTTTTTTGTTTTTGGGTGAATACCCTCCCAATGCTCGCGGTTAAAGTTGGCATACGTCCTTGGCGGAAGAGTTTCTGTCCGCAAATCGCATCTGAAATCAATAAATTAAATATTTTTTAATCGGTGATATATATAAAATTTTGAAAATTAACAAAATGGTGGACTTTTGAAAAACAAAATTCGTTTTTGGCATTTTTCTAGTTCTTTCTGCAATAACTAATAAACTGAATAAAATATAAAAAATTTAGCGTTGTACTCCGTGCAGACATGTCCGACGAACAAATGGAGCCAATTAAAAAAAAAGATATCTTCAGCGGTGCGGCGGCAATCTATCCCGCCATCTCGAAAAACACCATTACGAGAAAAAAGCGTTTTAGGATAAAATTATAGTACAGGAGGCTTCGACGAACCCATTTTTTCCAAATTGCATCGGTGTTGTATGAAATTGTTACTCAATGAGTATAGGTCTTATGATAAAAATAATGACACGAGAGTAAAGGTTAATTTTTTGACCTAATGACAAAAATAAACAAGCGTAACCCTCCTGCTGTTGCGGAGGGAGCTGCATAAGCAATGAAAGCTGCATAAGCAATTTGTTATTGGTCTATAACTTAATTCGTGCGGTTTTTTTTTTAATTTGAGCCTTTATTTAAGAAAAATATGTACAATAGTATTATTGTCCATCGTTAGCCACTACTTTTTTCCATCTTTCTGGTAACATATCGATTCCGCGCCAAAAGAACTGCTCCGCGTTTGAATTTCAAGCGAATTTCTTATACCCTGGTTTGAAGTGAAGCGTATCCCGGTGAGAGCGTTTTGCATAGACCGAAATAAATGAAAGTCGGACGGGGCAAGGTCCGGGCTATAAGGCGGGTGAGCCAAAACTTCACATCCAATATTTTCCAAATAGTTTTTAACAGGTCTTGTAACATGTGGCCGAGCGTTGTCATGTTGAAAAATATGGCTTCGTTTTTAGTCGCATATTCCGGTCGTTTATAGGCTATGGCTCTCTTTAAATGGATCAACTGTGTTCGATAGAGGTCACCTGTAATTATCTGGCCCGATTTTAACAGCGCATAGTAGACCCTTCTGATCCCACCAAATACATAGCATTACCTTGGCACCATGGATATTTGCCTTTGGCTGGGAACATATGAATGTTTGCATTTCGGGTTGTCGTAATGGATCCATTTTTCATCCCCAATCACAATCCGATGCAAAAATTACTTCTTTTTGTAGCTTTCAAGCAGTATTTCGGACATTCAAAATCATCTTTCCACATCTCTGGGCTTCAAATCATATGGCACCTAATTTCTTTGCTTTTGAATGCATCCGGCTGCTTTTAAACGTTTTCAAATGGCTGCTTGAATGACTCCCAGCGATTTCGCAAGTTCATCTTGTGCTTGGCAACAATCTTCATCGAGTTCTAATTCTTCGTCTTCAAATTTTTTTGCCAAAATCAACACTTTTAAATCGTGCAAACCACTTTTGGCACGTTCGCTCAGCTAGAGCATGTTCACCATAAACTTCCACCAAAATACGATGACTTTCAGCAGCAGTTTTCTTTATATTATGTAATGAAGAAGAACTCCCCGCAAAAACACTTTTTCAGGCACAAAGTTCGACGTATTTGAGTGAAAAAAAAAAATATTGTTGTTAACGCTTCAAATGAATGACATATACTGAAAAAGACGCACAATGACAGTAGCTTACTAACGCATGTTCGGAATATTGGAACGATGGAATAATAATCAAGTTACGCCATCTCTTACCAAACCCCACGAATTAAGTTATAGACCAATACATACACGCAAAGAAAAAAAACGTTTGTCGCCAGTTTGCCACAAACGAACTTCGTTTGTCGTGCTTGAAATCGTTATTTGCAAACGTTTCAACAGTTGTCATAATAACAGTTCAGTTGCAAGAAACGCGTCATATAGTTGCAGGAAATTAATTTCGTTTGTCATAAACGCGAGTGATTTTTAAATTGCAGCAATTGAAAACTTCGTTTTTCCCAACTGAAAATTTTGTTTATTTTTCCCTTCGTTGTATAAACATAACGCTTATAGTTTAGAGTTACTTTTTGGACAAATTGTTACTATTTTTTAGTAAGGAAATTGGTAGTCTGCTTAATACGCGGACGGAGATAGCAACGGAGGTGCAATCCATTAGAAGACGGACGAACATAATGAGAAAGATTATTAATATAATAAATAATAATGACCGAAATAGCTTGCGGTATATATATATAAGATATATTTTTAAGTTGTGACAACTGAATATTCGTTTGTGGCAAATACAGCTCGCAAACGAAGTATAGTTGCTGAATTTTTCAGTTGTGGTAAACGAAAAATTTCTTTGCGTGTAGAAATTTAACGAGCTATGTCTAAGTAGTACGACAAAAAATATTACACGCTAGTTAAGGCTAGTCTTTAGCCCTCATAACAAAAATAAAATTCACGATATCTTGCGACCGTGGAGAGAGAGCCACTTCAAGATCAAAAATGCATCAGTCATGCGATCCAGGCATAACATGGAATTATTACTCGGTGAGTACCTTCTGTTCACAAATGAACCAAACTACTCGAATAAATGCGATAGTTTTATTTTCAAATAGTAAATATTGTGGCGTCCATGGCGTAGTTGGTTAAAGTGCGTGGCCGCTATGTCAACGAACCTGGAGACCCAGGTTCGAACCCCAGCAGCGACAGAAAATTATTTGAATTAAAATAATTTTTCTGTAAGTCCGCCACCTCTCTGCAGACAATGGCAAACCTCAGAAAGTATTCATAATGCCATGTAAAGCTTCTTGAGAACAAGAACATTCCGTTCATCGCCGTTCGGAGTCGGCGGTAAACATGTAGGTAAGGTTCTTGGTCAATTGTGTACAAACTTAATAACACGCACAACACAATTGATTATAAGAAGCTAGATCAAAGTCCTTTCAAGGGCTGAAATGGCCAGTTATTTATTTTTTTGTTTTAAATATTTGAAAGATATTTTTTTTAAAAAAATTCGTGTATAATTTTAAAATTTTTTTTATTATTTCTATTTAAATATTTTAATAGATTATTTAATTAAAAAAGTATTTAAATAAATTTTAAATATTTACGAAGCTGATTTATGCAAATGCGTTATTGGTGCAAAATTGACTCGCCTTTTGGATAAATTAAAAAAGTTTTTGGATAAATTTAATATTTTTTTCTCTTAGTGTACTTATCTTATTAATGGAGAGAGTCTTGAATGCGTTTATAGCATAAAAGATCTAGTTATTATTTTCGACAGTTAGCTAACTTTTAATATGCATTATAATTTCACCATCTCAAAAGAAAAAAAAAAATTGTAAGGTTTCCTTATGAGAAATAGTTTCCTTATGAGTATCTGATCCGTTCACTTTTTACAACTTTATATAAGTATATCCTTAGTTCGCTCTACTTTGTATTGCATGTTTGTTGTATTTGGAGTGTATTGAGGCCATACAAAGAAGATTCTTTAGAGTGCGATTCTCGTAAATGGAACTCGACTGTAAATTTACCATTATATAGGGTTCGATGTGCTCTTATTAATTTAATGTATTTGGAATCGAGAAGAAAATATTTTTTTTATCATGCTTCCGAGTGATACAATCAGTAGTCATATTGACTGCCCTGAACTACTTTCGCTATACTATTTGTATGTTCCTTCAGTATCACTGAGGGTAAGATGAAGATTTTCTTTTGTATTCCACGTTTCTATACTAATTATGGTAAATGTGATCTTATTTCCTATTTTTGCCTTGAGTTTTGAGTTGGAAATTACTGAAAATAGGCTTGTTTAAAGAAAAAAATTGTTAAATTTACTAAGAAATTAACATACTTTATATTGTTCCATAGTCTAATGTCATGTCTACACAGAGTTTAGTTTGAGTTTTCAGTACAAACTTGAGTTTTGTCATTAAATAAACTCTTGAGTTCTCCACTACAATTTTGCACGATGAAATTCAATTAAACTCAACTTTCTTTCTGTGTTTCTCAAAACTCAATTTGAGCAATCCCTAAAAGTATGCTAATGTTCTTATAAAAAGGCACGTTCAGATGCAACTAGTACAATTTTGTGTTGAGAAATGTAAAAGCCAGCTGTTCTAAAATTATGCTATTTACTTTTTGCAAAAAATTAACAAAAAGAGAAGAAAAGAACTTGGGCAAGAGTAGAATATGAGGTCTTCATATTAGTATGGGCCGATTAAAATTCCAAATTGCGCAAAGCAATAAAGAACCTGCATGTGTACGCAGAAATGGCTGCAGCCTTGTCTTTAAGAGGAATTGATGTCCCGGTGGTGGATGTGTTGAAAAATTATGGTATCAAAAAAGTATACAAGAAAATGTCACTCTAAACACAATTCTGTCGACGCATCTCTGTGTGAACCACTATGGTTGAACTCAAACTAAACTCAAACTAAACTCTCTGTGTAGACATGGCATAAGAAATCACTGTGCTTCATAAATAATTAATAATTATTATTTTAAGATTAGGATTTTAAGATTAAAATTAATTCATTATCTTATTCTTGGTCTTTTAATCCTTGGTCATACACTAAGAGAAATAACGAATATTAGCATTATCCACGCCTCAGTATAAATTTAATTTAAATACTTACGTGGATAAATCAAATGTTTTCCTTACAACTCGTTTTTTTCTCATATTTGAATTCTATTTATACCACTCAAGCACACACATATTCCATACAAGAAAACAGCAACAGCATCGCACACGTACACACATATTCCGACAAGCAGCAACAGCATCGCACTCTGTTCCTGCAATTTATTTCTTGCAGGTTCTTATAGTTCTCATTTAGTTATTGTTGCAAGGGTAATATAGTGTGAATGTTTAGCCAAGATTGTTTTATCGCATGATCGACTAATGCTAGATGTGAGTGACAATCGGACATTTTCTGACGAATGTCTTACACCGATTGTCATTTGCCTGCATATTTTGATTTATATTTTGCTTTCTACGTTTTCCTTCTCTAATTTAAACTATTTTTGACGTTTGGTCAAAGAACTTTCATAAATAGTATAAATTTGAGAACGAAAGAAATAAAAAAAAGAAAGCAAATGACATTTGATAGACGCAGCTTGTGAGAAATATTTAAATATATTGCTTTTTAATTTCAATATTTTTATATAAATTTTCTTTAAATTCGATAGTTTTATTTTCAAATAATAAATATTTGAATGATATTTAAAAAATTCGTGCATAATTTTAATATGTTTTGTATTAACTCTGTTTAAATATTTTAATATTTTATTTAAATACACAAGTATTTAAATGAATTTTCAAAATTTGCATAGTCGATTTAAGCAAATGCGTTATTGGTGCAAAAATTACTCATTTTTGGGATAAATTAAAAAAGTTTTTGGATAAATTTAATATTTTTATCCCTTAGTGTAGTGTTGTACAAATTCTTGTCTTAATACTTGTCCTATTACTTCTCGCACTTTATTTTTATTCTATTTAATTTTATTATTTTCATTTATTGCTTGTATCTATTTATATTTAAATTCGTTTTTTATTTAAAAAATAATTTTTATGCTCTTGCTTTTACTTTTACTTTTACTTTTACTTTTACTTTTACTTTTACTTTTACTTTTACTTTTACTATTACTTTTACTTTTACTTTTACTTTTACTTTTACTTTTACTTTTACTTTTACTTTTACTTTTACTTTTACTTTTAATTTTACTTTTACTTTTACTTTTACTTTTACTTTTACTTTTACTTTTACTTTTACTTTTACTTTTACTTTTACTTTTACTTTTACTTTTACTTTTACTTTTACTTTTACTTTTACTTTTACTTTTACTTTTACTTTTACTTTTACTTGTACTTGTACTTTTACTTTTACTTTTACTTTTACTTTTACTTTTACTTTTACTTTTACTTTTACTTTTACTTTTACTTTTACTTTTACTTTTACTTTTACTTTTACTTTTACTTTTACTTTTACTTTTACTTTTACTTTTACTTTTACTTTTACTTTTACTTTTACTTTTACTTTTACTTTTACTTTTACTTTTACTTTTACTTTTACTTTTACTTTTACTTTTACTTTTACTTTTACTTTTACTTTTACTTTTACTTTTACTTTTACTTTTACTTTTACTTTTACTTTTACTTTTACTTTTACTTTTACTTTTACTTTTACTTTTACTTTTACTTTTACTTTTACTTTTACTTTTACTTTTACTTTTACTTTTACTTTTACTTTTACTTTTACTTTAACTTTTACTTTTACTTTTACTTTTACTTTTACTTTTACTTTTACTTTTACTTTTACTTTTACTTTTACTTTTACTTTTACTTTTACTTTTACTTTTACTTTTACTTTTACTTTTACTTTTACTTTTACTTTTACTTTTACTTTTACTTTTACTTTTACTTTTACTTTTACTTTTACTTTTACTTTTACTTTTACTTTTACTTTTACCTTTACTTTTACTTTTACTTTTACTTTTACTTTTACTTTTACTTTTACTTTTGCTAATGACCAATTTAAAAGATCAAAATTTTACCCTGCCAAGCGAAGAGCCTCTTATTGACAGAGTAAAACATTGAATGTCCTCGAAACAATATTCCCGGTAATTTACTTTAATTTGATATTTTAGTTTGAACTTTTTCCCGCCTCAATTTGCAAACTCATCCTCTAGTTTGAACACACTTTTATAAAAGAGTAAAACAATACTTTCTGGAACCTTTCAGAGCTATTACCGCGTAAATCAGTCGGAAATAATGGCAAAAGTTGACTGAAAATGAAACCTTTGAGTCAAGCAGAGCATTGTTATTGTTGAGAAGCTTTAAAGCTTCGCTTTGTACTTCTTTCAAAACTTACACAAACGTTGATTTTATCTTTATTGATTGACGGAACAAAGAATATCAATAATAAAAGTATAAAAGAAATAATGTATAAAACTGGAAATACAAAAATTCCATTCAAGCAACGGCAAGTAAAGTTGACCGGCTTTTGCAAGAGCAACAAGAGAGAACAGTAACAACAACAATAGCAATATTGTTGATTTTTCCTCCCACTTGAGTTTTGTTCTTTGACATTATTGTTAAAATCAAGAATTCTACCGACCGCTTGATATTTAATGCTCATTGTTTTGTTCTTGCTGATTTCACTTTTAATTGTTCTTGTTTTTGTATTTCTGTACTCAACACTTTCACTGGTAGGTACAGCAACATGTCGCACATTGGCGATAGCAGCAGCAGCAGCAGCAGCAACAGCGATTTCTCTGAAAAATTTTCTATTTTCAATTTTCTATTATTTTTGCTATTGCTGCTGCTTCAAGCAAACTTCACAAGCAATAAATTAAAATAAACTCGGAATCCTTTTGTTGTAGCCAACCGTACGGCACACCCACCTCCCATCACCTTCACCAATATCCCCACCGCCACCCAAACATCAAGCTATTGTATTCCGTTTGCTGTTATTGTATACGCTAGGATATTGTGACAAAAATTTCTTCTCTGCATTTGTGTTTTTTTTTTTCTCAAATTATTTTATTTATAAAGATTGAAAATTGAAATTAATTTGAAAGCAGATCCTTCATACTCTTTGTTTGCCTGAATGTTCGTTATGTCAAGCTTTCAATAAGGAAAAAAAAAGAAATCATTTATTTTTTTTTTTTTGTTTTCTTTTTCTGCTGCTTATACCAAGCTTTACTTTCATATTATTTTGACCTGCTACGACATACAGTGGCGTCTTTTAAATTATGTCCCTAAAGAAAACATTGTTGATTCTGTGCGGCTTTTGTTGCTGTTGTCTCGTGCTCTGTTGCTCCGGAACTTTTAACTTTAAACCACAACCTGAACTCACCCCCAGCAGGTAATATTTACAACTTTATTTCATCCTCGTCGTTGTATTTTTTTTTATTTTTTCCTTTTGTTTTTTTTTTTCATTTCACTTTTTTTTGGGGTTTGTTGCTTTCTATGCCTGTAAAAGTTTTGCCGAGTTTTAAACTTTTAAGTGAAAATAAATAATTCACACCAGCACCAACTGTTGTGCGATAGGTGTGAGCTGCAAGGATGTGAGGGGTGTAAGTATAGCTTTAAACTCACAATGAAAGGGATATCGTTGCTGATGAATCTCAGTCTAAATTGTGTGTGTATTTGAAAGTGTGTAAACTTTGCCCGGAATCTTGTGACTAGCGGTTTTGTGTTATATTCTTTAGACTGGGTGAACACACCAACTCAAGGTTTGGCAATTTTGCGTGCTGTTGGCAGACCACACCTGGTTGTTGTCTTAAATGAGCGTTAAAAAAGTTTCTTGCTAATGTGTCAAAAAGTCACTGTAAACGAAACGAAAAAACACCCAGTTCTTTTGTTAAACAATTTTTTTTCTTTAAATAATGGTTTATTTGGTTTCATCGTCATCATCATCATCGTCGTCAGGATTATCATCAGAAAACTTGTTAAAAAACAAATTAAAATCTTAATAAATGCAGCAAATCAACTAAACAAATATACGTGGAAAATAGTTCAATCAAAAAAACAAACCTCAAATAATTTTGGTGGCGCAAAAAAGTGTCAAAAGCAAATAAATTCCGAACCAAAAGGAAAACAAACAAATTCGTTACAACGCAGTTTATAAAAAAATATAAGCCACGTTCTGGTTGTTTGTTTGTTTGTTTGTTTGTTGTTATTGATTTAGTTGTACTATCGAAAAATGGGTCAAAGCTAGCAGCTGTCATTAAACATTCATTGCATTTGTATTGCTGTGGGTGTATGTGTGTGTATGTGTGTATGACTGTTGTGAGAGTTTTGTTTGTTTAAGTTAACTGATTGGAGTGGTTGAAAACTAAAAAAAAGAAGACAAACAAAATGGTGACATGTTTAGAAAATAACAGGAAAATTCAACGCTAGCTGAACTCAAGGTAAGCGGTGTAGCTTTTAAAATGTCAGATTCGAAAAAATAGGTTTTTAGAACGTATTCAACGCTTAATCTTTTGAAACACATAATTTTTTGGAAAATATTTTGACCTGAATTTTGCTCGGGGATTTTCAGATACTCAAAAGCCGAAGCTAATGCATCCCATATACCGAGTCCAATATGGCGGATTTCAAAACCGAAAAATTTCAAGAACATGAAATTGCAATAGATTCCAAATCAGAAAGTCACTATCTAAGATGCATCCATGTCGCGTATCTTATATGGCGGATGTGAAAATCATAATGCTAATTAAATTGTAAGATAATGGTTCAATCTTGATACTTGGGGGCATTTTGGGTGACAAATCTGAAGTTGAAGTTCCTTCTGAATTTTCTACATTTAAAATAGGGGGTCCATACGGCGAATCCATATACGGGCATTTCCGTGGCTACGCATGAGAGAATCGTATGACTTTAATGAGTGGAAAGCTTCAACTTAAAATTTTCTTATTTTGATTTTTCAATAGCTTACTGAGCGCGCTATGTATACAAGCTGTAAAAACTAAGAGTTATTAAAAGTTCGACTCTAAGATAGAAGCCACCAAAAATGATACGTTACGCGACAACATATAGAAGTGGTTTCCAACTACATCTATAAAAATACAAAAATCTGCGAATTATGGCCGAATACTTTGATGAAAGCCTTTTTAATTTAGTAGTACCTGGGCGACCGAGCTCCGCTCAGATTCCCACAAAATCTCGCCTGTTGAACTCATGCAGTATTGCACATTAGATAAACATCTACGCTTTATAATTTTCATTAAAAAAACTAAACGAGAACTATAACAAACCGGGAGTATTCAGCGACAAGCAAGAATCTTTATTTTAAATATTTCATTGATGAACTGAAGGAACAGAGTGCGATGTCAGCTATTTCAGCTGTTTGGAATTAGTTACTTCTAAGGGCCTTTTTCATTTAAAAAAGCATGTTTTTTCATAAAAATGTTACTAACTGTGTGTAGAATACGTGTGTAAAATTTCAATTTGATATTTTCGTTTATAGAGAGAAAAAAAAAACGGGAAAACAAAAATTTAAACGCTATTTTCTCAAAACAGTTTTTTAAAAGCGGTGGTGAAGATAAAAGAAAAACTACGACTTAAATAGATCTAAAACTTTTTGCATTGTGTTATAAACGGCAAAAACTTGAAGATTACCTACAATCAGCCATTAAAATTAAAAACTCGGTTTTTAAGAACGTTTGTAAGGTTAAAATAGAGTCATTTTTCAAATTTTGTTTTCAAAATGACGCAAAAAAATATATGCGGTGTGATTGACTGATATAAGGTTATATAATATTTTTAAGTGTTTCTTTCATTCATTCAGATGAAAATTGAAATTTTTCAGACAAATTTCAGACGAATATAAAAAAAATGCCAACAGTGAAAAAAATAATTGTTATGAGCATCCGGAGTTGAACCCACGACCTCCAGAGTGACAGTCCGAAGCTCTAACCACTGAACTATCAATGCTATAAAAACGTTAGGAAAATTAACATAACATATTCAGCAGGAAAATAGAGATATTTATTAAATGCGTGAAAACTTCGAAAATCGAATTTTCCAAGAGATGAAACTTAGCTGGATCGATTTTTCAGCCCGCTCTTCATCTATATTGTAAATTTCATCGAAATCGTTAGAACAGTTTTTGAGAACTCAATTACAAACAAATATATATATATTGCTCGTTTAATAGAATAAGATAAAATGTTTTTTTTTTCATTTAAAAGTATATGTTCTTAATAAAATCCACACAAAGTATATGCTTGTAGAAATCTACACCTCAACATAGAATTCTGATTTTTTTCTCAAGGTTAAAACGTCGACAACATTATACTAGTAACAGATACTCGTAGGCACAGAACTTCTTCTTAAACCGCAGAAAACAAATTTTTTGTAACAGCTTACATACTTACTTACTTATCTGGCGCTTACAACCGTAAGTCGGTTTTGGCCTCGTATAAGAAATTGCGCCAGCCATTTCTGTTTTGCGCTTGCTGGTGCCAGTTGGAAACACCAAGTGTAGTCAGGTTATCCAACACCTGATCCTTCCAACGAAGATGTGGGCGTTCTCTTCTGCGTTGACCACCACCGGGCACCGAATCGAATATTCTTTTCGCTGGAGCATCGTTTTCCATTCGCTCAACATGACCTAGCCAGCGGAGCCGCTCGATTTTAATACGCTTAACTATGTCGATATCAGCGTACAGCTCATACAGCTCGTGGTTCCATCGAATTCGGTACTCGCCATTGACGCAGATTGGACCGAAGATTTTACGAAAGATCTTTCTCTCGAAGGCTCCCAAAGTCTTTTCATCAGAACTGCTCAACGTCCAGGTTTGTGCTGCATATGATAGGACGAGCATGATAAGCGGACTATAGAGCGTGCGTTTTGTTCGTCGAGAGAGGGCTCTGCGTCTCAACTGCCTACTTAGCCCAAAGTAACACCTGTTGGCAAGAGTTTTCCGTCATCTTATCTCAATACTGACATCGTTGAAAGAGTTTATGCTGGATCCCAGGTAGACGAAGTCCTTACCAATCTGTAAGGAGATGTTGTCAACAATGACGTGGTTTCCAAGACTCTGGGACTGTTTATTTGTTGACACTAGGTATTTCGTCTTATCTGCGTTCACAACAAGACCCATTCGACTCGACTCTTTCGCTAACCTGGAGAATACTGCGCTGACTTCGCGCGTATTATGGCCAATGATATCGATATCATCAGCAGCATAACACCAGCAGCATAACACTTTTGTAGAATATCGTGCCACTGCGTCTCAAATCAGCAGCTCGGATGATCTTCTCCATCATTAAGTTGAAAAAGTCGCACGATAAGGAATCACCTTGTCTGAAACCTCGTTTGGTATCAAATGGAGGAGTGAGGTCCTTCCCGATTTTAGCTGTGCTGCTGTTGTTGCTCAGTGTCATTCTGCAAAGGCGGATGAGCTTTGCAGGAATACCAAATTTAGACATGGTGGAATATAGATGATTCCTTATTGGACTGTCGAAGGCGGCTTTGTAATCGACAAAAAGATGGTGTGTGTCGATTTGTTTTTCTAGGGTCTTCTCCAAGATTTGTCGTAGCGTAAATATCTGGTCTATGGTGGATTTGCCAGGTCTGAAGCCACACTGATAAGGTCCAATCAGTTGGTTTACGATGGGCTTCAGTCTTTCACATAATACGCTCGACAGGACCTTATATGCGATATTCAGAAGGCTTATCCCACGGTAGTTGGCGCAAATTGTAGGATCGCCTTTCTTGTTGATTGGGCAGAGCACACTGAGGTTCCAATCAATTGGAATGCATTCTTCCGACCATATTCTGCATAGAAGCTCATGAATGCATTTAAATAGAGCTTCGCCTCCATTCTTGAAGAGCTCAGCCGGTAAGCCATCGGCTCCTGCGGCTTTGTTGTTTTTAAGCCGAGCTATAGCTTTCAAGACTTCACTATTGTCGGGCAGCGGAACTTCAACGCTGTCGTCCACAATTGGGACTTCCGGGATATCATCTCTATTTGCGGGATTGTTGTCTTCGTCGCCATTCAGAAGCCTAGAGAAGTGTTCCCTCCACATCATTAGTGTACTCTGGATATCTGTCACTAGATTCCCATTTTCATCCTTGCAGAAAGAGGCCTTGGTCCTGAAACCATCGGCCAGGCGTCTTATTTTTTCGAAGAATTTTCAGACCTCATTCCTGTCACCATGCATCTCAATTTTCTCGCACTCACGCATTTCCGCTTCTCTTTTCTTTCGCCTGAAAATGCGTCTCTCTTCCCTCCTCTTATCTTTGTATCGCTCTTTAGCAGCACGCGTTACAACCGACTGCAGGGTGGCTTTGTAGCCGGCGTCTTTTTCTGCAGTGGCGTCGCGACACTCTTGGTCGTGCCACTGGTTTCGGCGAGGGCGGTGATAGCCAATCAATTCTTCGGCAGCCGTACGCATAGAGTGGAAAATATGATTCCACTGCGCGCATATATCGTCGATCGGAGGAGTGCTTTCTTGAAGCAGGAGTGAGAGTCGAGTAGCGAAGTCTTCGGATGTTTGTTTTGATTGCAGCTTTTCGACGTCTAGCTTTCTCTGTGTTGGATTGCGCGCATTCTTGGTTGCACACAGGCGTGTACGGATCTTGGCTGCGACAAGATAATGATCCGAGTCTATATTGGCACCACGGACCGTGCGTACATCTAAACTACTGGAAGAGTGCCTTCCGTCAATCAAAACGTGATCAATTTGGTTGCGCGTGTTTTGATCAGGAGACAGCCAAGTTGCTTTATGAATATTGAGATGCTACTAACGACCATGTTTCTCGCTGCGACAAAGTCAATCACCCTCATTCCGTTATCGGAGGTATTGTCGTGGAGGTTGAACTTTCCGACTGTTGGACCAAAGATATTTTCTTTTCCCACCTTAGCGTTGAAGTCACCAAGCACAATTTTTATGTCGTATGGGCCTCTTCAAGGCGCTCGTAGAAGCTGTTTATGGTCTCATCGTCCTTCTCTTCTGTCGGAGCGTGCGCACAAATCAGGCTTATATTGAAGAATCTTGCCTTGACACGGCTTATGGCAAGTCGTTCGTTCACAGGTGTGAATCGCAGGACATGATGCCGTAGTCGGTTGCCAACCACGAATCCGCATCCAAATTCGTGCTTCTCCGCATGGCCGCTGTAGTAGATATCACAGGATGCTTGCCGTAAGCAACCCTGTCCCTTCCATCGCATTTCTTGGATTGCAGTGATATCAGCTTTGTATCTTTCTAAGATATCTATCAGTTGGATAGAGGCACCATCCCAATTAAGGGTTCGGACGTTCCAGGTGCATATCCGTAAATCATTGTCGTTTTTCGTTTGTGGTAGTCGTCATCAGATTTGGGGATAACTTTTATCTTATTTGTTATATGTTTGTAACAGCTGCATCGATTTAAAAACTCTCTAGTAGAAATAATTTTTATAAATTTTATAAATAAACACATTAGTGTTTTGCTCTTTTTTTTTAAATGCAGTAAAACATTAACTGAATATTCTCATTATTTTGATTATAATATTTTTATTACACTTCCCATTATTTTTGCGCAAGGCAAATATCAAAATTTTTTAACTTTTTCCATTTTAGCACGCTTTTATTTAGCTCTTGAAACATTCCAAGGCTTTGCATTTTTTAATAAAATTTTCATGCATTTCATTTGAAATAAAATTTAAACGATAAAGCGGGAATATATGATTTTCAAACGGCAGCGTGAATATTTTTTCATTATGCATGTCTGTGATTTTTTTTTTTTTTTGTTGGAATTCGTTATGATGCTTGAATAATAAGAAGTAGTTCGCAAAAAAGTGAAAACATAAGGGACAGGCTAATAATATAACATAGCTTTGAAGAAATATGTTCGATAATAAAAGCTGAATATTAAGGATGCCAAGTAGTCAAATAAATCATATGCAGAGTAAAATGCTGTTGGTGGTGTCATTGAAGATGAAAACTTTCTTGAAATAAGAGACGTAACTCATAAATTTCCTTTTAAGAAATTACATTGAAGTTTTGAGATTTTTGACATAAACAAGGTTTTGATAATATTTACATTTTGGAAATATTATGAATTTTTATATATTTTGGAAAAATTTACACTTCGAATTGTCTGCATTCAGAAACGAATAGAATCTAATTGTTGCTATGAAGCTTATGAATAATTCGAGTTGTATTTGAAATGGGGAAAACAAAAGAATACAATGAATTCGAATGAATTCGAAGAATACAGAAGAGCTGGCAGTGCTGCTAACATAATAATCAGATAAGCTAAGACGCATTTTCTCAACTCTGAGATGAACCAAAACTTAATTTTAAAACAATTGTGGAAAAACATAAAAAATACCGAGTTTTCAGCAAGATTCTAGTGGATTTTGTTTGAATATTACTGAGCTTAACAACTTCGTTTTGGCTCGCGTTTACGTGCCATGACCGGCTATGGGCACCACTACATTTAAAGCTTCTGTGTTGTTTCTGTGTTTGTCTTTTGTCTTTGATTTGTTGTTGCGTTTTGTGTTACTACATAAGCCTTTGCTCTCAATTCTTGCTCTCAACGCTCCAAGAGCGCTCTCTGCCCATAGTGGGCCATGACTATTGATGCAAGTATGTAATTACTTATACCAACTCAACAAAATACTTTGACTCATTCCCACTAAAACCCAAAAATACTCATAGTCCTTCTACACACATGTGTGTCGACAAATTATTACCCTATTGGTTCTGGGTTAATCATCTTATGTGACTCACTTGTTCATGTGAGAGGAAAATAAGTATTAGAGGAACTAAGTAGAGTAGAGGAACTAAGAGTGAGTTGAGTATTATATTGTGTTTTGCCTTTGCTTCTTCTTTTTGCTGATTTGTTAACTTCTTCGTATGAGAAAATGAATGAGTTGAGTATTATTTTGTATTGTGCCTTATGTTTTTTGCAAAACAATTATAGTTTGTTTCAAAAAAATTCAAATAACAAGAAAGCTGAACTAAAAATGATTCTAAGTACTTAAGTAATTGCACTGAACTCATGGTGTTTATTGGTGTTGTGAGTCATTACGGTATGCAAATAAATACATTGAGTCAATGAGAGAGTTGAGCACTGCACCGGTTCATATCAGCAGATAACTTATTCTTTGTTGCTTTGTGTGCCGTGAGCGAACGTGTATGAGTGGATATGAGTGCAAATTCTTATTTGACTTAAATCCACTAACACTCACTCTTGTGTTACTCAACCAATGATTCAAAAACAAGTATAATTGCAGGTCTCTGTCATGCATACTGTTAGCCTAAAAAAGCGGCAAAACAAGAATTTCAAAGATTCTGGTTAATTTTTGCTTTTTTCATGACAGTGAATGCTATGTCCATATTTGTACTTGCATACAGCGTGCATATTTCGTGTATGCATACTACTCTGGACTTACTGGGATACTTCATTAAATTGCTTACTTTTTTGTCATTGAAAATGAAAATAGAGCGGTTCACGTACAAATGCATAGATTCAATTGTTGTGAGTGAGGTAGCATATAGTACGAATTAGAGAAAAACTGTGGGACGTACTAGGGTAATAAGCAGAGACGTAACCAGGAATTTGTTTTGGGGGGCTTTTATAACTATATGTATGTATATAAAAGAAAATGTACGTAACTATACCGGCTATGGTTTAATGAGTCCAAATATTGCACTCAAAACGTTAATTCCACCACAATGGCAGCAAACATAAGGGGGCATATAGGTTACAAATTTAAAAAAAACCGACCGATTTTGTAACCTCGAAAATCGATTTTTTTCAAATGGCCGTCATTTTGTTTTTTTTTTTGAGGAAAAAAATTATCCTAGTTCAGGAGATAGCCAAGGATTATTTGATTTTTTTAAAATTTTTCTTCAGATATTCCAGACTGGTTATATCCTGCACACCGTCATATTTTTGGCATTTTTTAAAAAAAAATCAAATAACGTCAAAAACCGCTTCAAAAACTGTGTTTGTATTCTTTAAATGTTAATAAATATGTGTGCACAATTTGAGAACGATATCTTTTTTCCTTCTATGAAAAAAAAATTCCCGAAAAAAATATTTTTTTTTAAATTTGTAACCTATGTATGTACCCCCATAATGATAAAATTTTTATAAATAGTTATTTATTAGAAAAGAAAAAATGTTATTTATTATTTTTACATTAAAAAGACTTTAGTTACAGGATTAAGGCGATTAAGAATAATAAAAGAAACTAACTTATATTTTTAAATCCAGTCTACGCTTACTTTCAGCGAGTTTATCTAAAATAATATCCACTGATGGTGTCATTTTTCTGTACAGATAAATCAATGTGAGGCCGTTTAGTCTATCTTGCAACATCGTGCTTCTTAAATAGGTTTTGAGTCGGCGAAGTACTGAAAATGTTCGTAAACTTTCACATGAAGTTACTGGAAGAGTTGCAAGGATAATAAGTAAATTATATATATATTTGGAAATATATCCTTATTGCACTGTTGTGTGGCTTGAAAAACTGTGTTTTTGCCATCATAATCTTTTTTATTACTTATTTTATACCAAACATTCAGCTCATTTTTTAGGTCATCAAAATCTCCTTCCAAATCATCTTTATAAATTAGTTTTTCAAAAGCTCTTAAAGCTTCAACACTTAGCGATTTTTTTGCATCAGGAAAATGTGATTGAAACCCAATTAGAATGTCTCTATGTTTTAAAAATCTGTCACTCAGGCTTGTGATAAATGTATCCAAGAAAGGTATGTAAACCGATATGCGATAATACGATTCAACACATTGTGAGTCAGGGTGGAAAGATGCAACTCTTGGTCTCGTCAAAATGAAGCAATTGGTTTCTGCTTGTCTTTCAGCATTTATATACAATTTTTTTAATTCTATTTCAGCATTATCTCTTATATTTTTTACTTCTTGCAAACTGATATTAGCTAAATCGACTGCTTGTTTCAAATCAATGTTTCGAGTTTGAAGAAATTTGCATAAAATATATGAATAACCAAATACTTGGTAAATACACTACAAAGATATAAGAAAGTCTGTCTTTTGTAATGCACAATTCAGTAAATTGGCTTGCCTGGATGTGTTTGTATCCTCCCAACAGGAAATTTTGCCTAATGCCAATATTATGGCATCGAAAAAATTCACAAAACCGTAACCGAGTTGTGTCTCTCAATCCATTTAGTGGGACGAATTTCTTCAGTTTTTGATGACTACAAGCATTTAACTCTTCGAGGCACTGTTTCAAACCACTTGCAAAACCATGTGCAAAAATTGAAAGGTCTGGTATTTCTTCATTGAAATTCATCATCGTAATACAAATCGGTAAATCAGTGCAATAGATATAGCAAAATTATCAGAAAATGAACTGATTTTCATGTTTTTACCTATAGCTCAAAAACTCGAGCTAATGGAGAAAAACGGAGTCTATATCTGAAATAAGGAAAACGAATTTGTCTATAATCAGCTGAAAAATCTCCGGCACCAAAATGTCTGTCGCAAAGTGTTATGCTTCAACCGCAATCGATTTGAAATTTAAATTTGGGTTTTTCGTGCTTTTGATATTACATATCATGTGTTTCTTTTTGTGACAATAATTTGGCGGGGGGTGGGGGGTTTAAACTCCAAAACCCCCCTTTGGTTGCGCTTCTGGTAATAAGGATAGGGTAAAGGATAATAACTTGTTTGAGGTAAAATCTGAACGCAGACAGAAGTCTGATGAAATGTAGAATGAAAAAGTCATAACGTATGATGCGAACGTACGACTGAGTCATACTACTAGGAAGTATGAAAAGTCGTAGCTTCTGAGGCCCCTATTACCCCTTTGCCAACTTCTGCTTCAACGCAACTACACGCAAAAAACAAAAAAAACTTGTTCGTATTATTAACAATGTCGGTGATGTTAAATTTATTTCATAAAATGTATTTAATATAAAATTATTCTCGTAATAGCAACCATATAACAGTTTGCCAATACTCAAAACTTCGTATTGACAAGACTTCATGATGGTTGTTTACCAACAAGATTCTTGTTCAGTTGAAAACAATCTATATATTATTTTGATAAGCTTTTTCTTGTGGAAGTCGCTGAGGAAAAACGGCTACATGTACAAATATTATTGAGATGTCAAAATGAGAAGGATATCATGTAGATGTGCCAACTATAAAGAAAATTTTCATATTTTCAAATCCGTGGTTAGAACGGCATTTCGCTATAAAGCGATCCGATCGATTATTTGACAAAATTTTTTGATATTTTATATCAGTAGGATATTGAGTATAATAATCTGTTGTTTAAAAGTCATTTTTTTAATATTTATTGCACAATTTTTTCACATCAGAACAGAGTAACTACAGTTTTTTTTTTCAGTTAAAAAATTTAAAATCACAAAATAAAAAATGTCAGATGAAAAAAAAAATATCAAATATGTACATATACATACATATGTATGTACTCTATATATTACATATACTTATTTGAGCGTATATGAAAACGCTGAATGATTTTGAAACCAACTACTGATATGTTTTGTTCAAGGTTGAAAAATTGATCGAGGCATCTTCCGCAAATTTTGGAGTTTGGCCGAAACAAGTGGTTGCAGGCTTGCTTACCACGTAGATAATTCTTTAGGACACGTTCAATACCATGGCCCTATGGGTAACCATTCTATTTTGCAAATAAACAGCAATTCACACAGTTCATCACAATTAATAACTTAATGGTCGGTTTATGGCGGTTTGCTTAGATTTATAACAGGGAAATTAAAAGTGTTGAGTTGGCTGAGGTACAGGCGTTTCTATTGATTCACTCAAAATATCTAACAAATACCAATTTTTGAACTAGGGCTTAGCCAAGATTATGTAATTACAAATAAATTAATTGCTTTAAAGCATTAAAAAGGGCTCGGTCAAAATTAAGAAAAGTCCAAACTTAAATCTTTGACTTGGAATAGTTCTACATGGTTCATGGTATTTGTGGTAAGCTATCCCGTGTTTGTTTGAATAATTGTAAGTGTTCTAAGGATTCTCCTAAGGAGTTTGAGAAAAATACTGCGAAAAGTTTTTCATATATTTCAGCAGAAGGTATGAGCTTCAAGTCGGCAGTTACTCAAAGATACCTTTCTTACCAATGTTTATGAACAGTTTATCAAAATAACAACTCAAGGGACATTACTGTATAATCTATTTTCGAATGAACAATTTAAGGCTCACAACAGCAAAGAGTCATGCTCAATTGATCTTACAGTAAAGTACCTACAAAACTATTTTTAGAGGATTGCTATCGTGGGCTGATTGTGATGAGATATCTCATTTTGTTACCATGCGCTACTTTAATAGCATTATAAGATTGTTGAAATTTCCAATTCATTTTATACCACATAGTGCACGAAAATGTCTTCAACAGTTTAAGGCCTGCACTATATTTACATTTGAGAGGATAGAGTCATTAATGGCTAGATACAAGAAGAATAAAAGCAAACAACTTATATTTTATTGTTCAAATAAAAAGAAAATGATAAGGAAGTAATAACGTAAGAACATACGTAAACAACAGTCAGGAAAAACAACGATGACCTCGGTAGTAGGTATAAGGATCTAAACGTAATTACTTGACATATTCGGGTCCTGGGTTCGAATCCCAGCCAGTTTATTATGCACACCTTTTTTAATTCTTTCCATATTTCTAAAAAGCTAGCTTTAAAATTCAGCAATATTATCGACTTTATATCGAACCAAGATAGACTTACTGAACTGTACCAATTGAAATGCTTGATTTAGGCTTTAAAAAGTCTTCCATGATTAAGTTTTCGTTAATTATGTAATTATATTAGGCGCCTATGGAAGATGAAAGTTCTTGAAAAAAAAAAAATGTTTTTTTTTATACAATTTATTGAGGCAAATAAATTAAATGACTTAGAAAATAGGTGTAGGAAATAGAACAGGCTAAGCTGCAGTACATCTCTCAAGATGACACGTAAGGATATATCTAAGAACTTAGATAAAAGTTTAAGAACTTTTACTATAATTTTTCTAGCTAATATCATTTCTTTATCTAATTTAAAACAAGAAAAGTCGATTTCGACGGGGACCACTCTAGTTACATTTTAATATACCACATTTTTTTTTTTGGTCTATCTGCTTGCAAGAACAAAAAAAATCAGTGCCAACTAGCAACATTGCTTAACAGTCAAAATTGGCTGTTGACACTGAATATGTTTCTATCCCATTCTCGTACAATACACTTGTCTTGCCCACGCTCCATTTGTTTTCAGAATTTAAAATTGGACTAAAAATTAGGTGTCATACAGGCCTTATTGGATCTGCACAACTTGAATTTGTTTAAATCGAAAAACTTGCTATTTACATAATTTTTTACAACATTGAACAACATTTTTTTTTTATTTTTTTTACAACATTTTCGTAATAAAATTTTAATAAAATTAAAAATTAAAATTACATATAGAATCAACAAATTCATGCGATTTAAAAGTAACATCAATTTGCAATAATTTGGTTTGAGTCACGGAACATAACTTTTGAGCCTGTTTCAGAAATGTTATCTGTAAAAAAAGTAAACGCCTGCATTAAGTAAGTCCTGCTCCGTTGATTACGTTAGGGATCAGGCAAAATAAACTTTTAACAAAGTAGAACTGAGCGCAAGTAATATCTACAACAACTAGTTATACAATCAGATGGCTGTTATTCTTATTATTTTGTTGTTGTTTTTGCTGTTATCCTTGCAATTTCTGTTATATATATTCTGAAGTACGACAAAACTCTGTTAAAAGTCATTAAATATTATATTTTTTGTTGTTCTAAACTTTTGCTGTTTGCACTGAGTTCACATTGGCATTTGTTTTTGTTTTTTTTGTTGTATTGTCATATTTAAATTTTTAAGTTTTTCTACTTATAAAACTTTATAAGATTAATTTTGAGTCTCCAGGAAATAGGAGCCATTAAAATGAAGTAATGTGTCGTCCAAGTAGACGTGGAACGCAAAAAATGGTTAATCTTTGGGTTCCATTTTTCAAATTCTTGTTTAATTGCTATTTTTTATTTAACTATAAACTGAGGATTTCAAGTGTTCTACAAATTGAGTCTTGTCTGTCTTAGTTCGAAGTTGGGTGAGAGATTAGTGGGAAAGAACAAGTGAAACTCGTGTAGGATATTATAAGTGTGAAAGCCATATTAATTGGAATATGAGGCAAGTATTATGCCTCACCTCTGTCAATCTACATACATATGTATATCCAAGGGCGTCTACAGGGGGAGCAGGCAATATTTAGGATTAGGATAAATTTGGGAGTAAAGAAAAGGATAGCGACATGAATATGAATGGATAAAGACACGTTGTCCCGTTAAAAGCTACGGGTATGTCCATAACACACCCAAGTTATGATTTTTTTATTTTCATCACTTTTTTTTTGGGTGAAAAATGTGAAATAAAAAAAAGCGATGTGAAATGAATAAAAAATTCTTCGTCGATTCCATGAAGAGTGACATCTAGGATTCAGCCATGCCAACGCGCAGCTTAAGAGTCTACGTTGCAACGCATGCCGTTTAATATAAGGGGTAAGAGGGCACCTTTGTGCTTCTATTTGGATTAAGCGTTCGAATTCTTATTCCGAGATAAATCAGGTATAAAACAAATTAAACTTTTAAGTGGCTTTTCTTTTCAGAACTAAAAAAAAAGACATACTGCATTGACATATTTTATGCGAAATTTGTAGAATGTTCCTATTGGAAAAACTTTTTTACATATTTGTAGGCACTTTTGGTCCGTTCAGGCGGCGGTAGAGGGTGTTTTCTAAAAGTTATTTTTGAAAGGTCGGGTACTTTGTTGACAATCTGTACAAAGTCAAAACTTCAAACGATTCCAATTAGTCTTTTTGCTATAGTATACAATGTTTACAACGTGATATATAAAATGTTTTAAAAATCAATAAAAAAGTCTTGAAAAATCAAAAACTTCATTATTTAATTTAAAGACATATTGCGAGCAAAGCCACGGAGGGTTGCTAGTTCTAGTTATAAAGCAATTCCATACACAAACTTTTCTACCACCAACTACAACTTTTAAGTCGTAAATAAGAGGGTAGCTTTTTATATTTATGGCTTTTGCCATAAGTGGCAACATTTAGCATCTCACATTTTCATTGGAAACTTTATATTGTTGAAAATACCCTTCTTTAGAACATTCTGCAATTTCAGCGCGATGTGTGTTGTTTAAATAAACTTGAAAAATTCATTTCGGGCATAAAATTAAATTAACTCATAAACATTTTTGTGCTATTATTTCTCATAACTTTCAACTTAGATGCATTAAAACAAGAATGCATTGATGAACTCCTACCATCCTACAGTATTGCAAACAACTGGTATACCGAATTCAATCGTGGCCGACGATTACTGCAAAACGAATTCCGTGAAGGTCGTCCAAAATCAGTTGCAGTATCAGAAAACATCGCTACTGAGCGTGATACTGATAAGGCAAGATCATCATGTGATATACCTTGAGATTGAGGCTCCTTTGGGTATTAGTATGACAAGCATCAATAAGATATTAAATGATTATTTGGCAGCATGATAATTTGATCACATAACATGACAAACGATGTTCTGTTGCAAAAAAAGCAACGTGTCATTTGGTGCAATGAAATGTTAAAAAATACGATCAATGTGCATCAAAGACTTTGCATAACATCTACACAGGTGCCGAATCATAGGTTTATACATACTAGTATCGCCTATGGTCGAAATTCGACCATATAAAAATAGATATTTCTTTTGTTTTTTGTTTATATATATTGAAAAAAACTTGGCAAAGTTAAAAAGAAGTTGGCTGTATAGTGGACCCATCCGTGGATTTTGACAGTGTATCTTTGTCCTTATTCTTGTTCCTATACTTTCATTTGTTCCCAAACTTGTCTTCATTCTTATAATTATTCTTCTAATAATTCAAGAGTCGACACGAATAACGTTGTAAGCGACATATAAATCAAAAATAGTTTTTTGCATACTAACGTTAAAAATGCTCTAGCCTATTATAAGAGTACATAGTTTCTCAAATTCCATAAATTTTTGGACATTAACACAGTGGCGTTCCTAGGGGGGAGGGGCCGGTCCGCCCCGGGTACCACCATTTTAGGGGTGACACCATTTCGATATTTTTTTTAATTTCTCAAACAGAGAACAAGGTACAAATACATTACGTTAAAAAATATGTATCCCATTTTGTCGCATTGAAATTATTTCTAACAATTTGTGTATCAGTAGCTTCATGCGAAAGGAGTTTTTCCAAGCTAAAATTAATTAAGACTTATTTAAGGTCTTGCATGGGACAGGCAAGGCTTTCCGATCTTGCTATTTTATCCATTGAAAACGAGCTTGCAAGTAATATTGATTTCGATGAGGTTATTTCAAATTTTGCAGCTCTTAAAGTAAGAAAAGTTAGTTTTGAAGACAACGCCATTAACCCTTTGACTCTTGAATTTCTCCCAGCCCAAAAAAAAAATATTTGCATTAATTCCTGTGTTTTATAGGACTCACATAAAGCAACAAATGTATAAAATTTAAAAAATCCGACTAAGGACGACACAAGACGATGAACACATTTGTGGCCAAACTAAGTCAAATGCAGCAGAGCAATTTTAAAATTTCATATTTTGTGTTTTTTTTTTTTTTTTAGTTTATTTTTCTTATATTTCAAATCGATTCAAGTTATAATAAAGAAAAAAAAATTAAAGCAATTTATTTTTATTTTATTATAAAATAACAGAAAAGATTCTTTTATTTTTTATGAAAGTCTGCAAAACAGTTGCGTTCCTTTTGCAAGCATAGATGCACCTTACATTTCATGCACATAATTCTTGACCTTCCTTTGCAGTTTTTGTTTTTACATCTTACGGCTTCTTTGATATTATCATGATGTGGAATGTGATCGATACCGTCATATTGGACTTCCCGTATTGGTCGAATTTATGGACGATGGAATTTTGATACAGGTTCTTCTATGTTCAAAGAAGGCCTACCCCTCTTTCGATTTTCAGGATTGCCTGATTCGGTTAAGGCTCAACCGATTTGTGCTCGAAACTTTAGTAATGGCACTATGTCCTTTTCTGGGCAATTCTTTTTAATGCAGTCGTTGCGGTATTCAATCCAACTCGCGCATACAGCCATGTCGATGAAATGAAATGCAACTCTAAGAGTCCATTTCTTTGATTTGATAAAAATCCGATAATATGAAATCAACTGATCTAAAAGATGAACACCACCCATTCCATTATTATACAAACTGACTATTTCTGGCTGTGGTATGTTGACATATTGTTTTGCTTTTTTGTCAAATCGTCGAACAACCTTCTCTTCACCTTTTCCAACAAAATTTTAAGCCAAATGCACTGACCTATTATCTTGCCATTTTACTAAAACGATTACAGTCTCGGCTTACCAATTGGTCGGAAGCGCCTCTGCCCTTTTTTTTTAGTTCTGTGTCAGACAAAAACGTCGGGTGATTGAATCGGTTAATTCGTATTGTTCCTATTGTAGAGTATATAAGTAGGCATCAACACAAGTATAATTACAAGTTACAAAGATAAAGTTTACCTGCAGCTTTTATACCCTTATCACGTAGAATTTCAAAAAGATTGAAGGTACTAAAGAAGTTATCGCAGAAAAGCTGATGTCCAGGTGTCTTTATCCTTTTTGCAAGGTGCAGGACAGTTGCAGCCCCAAATCCAAAACGAGCTACTTCGAAGGCTGAAAGCTCCGAGTTTTTGCCTTGGTAGAAGAAAAAATCATACGGATATCCACTCTTACCACATAAAATGTACACTTTTATGCCTCATGGGTTTGGCTTGCCCTTAATATATTGCTTCACACTGAGATGGCCACAAAAAGGAATTATTTGTTCATCTACAGCCACAATCTCTTCTACCGGTATTTCTCGACATCTTTTCAAAACGCTGCTGATGATAGGACGGATTTTAACAAATTTATCATTGCAATCGTTAGGTATTTTCATGTTGTCTACAACGTGAAATGTTTGCCTCAGATTATAAAATCGTTTTAAAGACATAACAGAGGCAACACATTCAATTCGAAAGTCGTTGCACCAATACATATTGATTTGTGGAAGCTTCATACAACCCATCATAATATGTATTCCGACAAATTTCATCATTTCCACAGGATTTGTTGATCGAAAGGTTGCTTTGTTGTTATTCGGTTGCATGGCATAAATATTCGTATATCGTCGTTGCGCATACAAAAACGGTTATGTGTTTTTGAACAATTTTTCAGGAGACAAAAAAAACATTTTTGTTTTTTAACAATTTCAATACTATTTTCACATAGCTGGCTAACATTCACATTTGCTTACTTCTGAACCAACAAGAATATCAAGAAACCATTTGGTGAATAGATGGGGCATACATATGGCTATTAAATGGTAAAATAAAAAAAAAATCGAAATTTTACACATAGCCTTTTTTGTATGCGCAACGACGATATGTAGACATTCTTTCAAACATTTCATTGGGAAAATACGCTGAAAAGTATTGAAAAGGAGATCTATCGATGACACCTTTCGATCCCAATAATTGAAACACAGTTTCAGTTGCAACTGAAATGTTTGGTTGATACTCTCTTCTACGAAAAGCAACAAATTACACGGTTAAAAACTCTTGATGAAATTATATGTTTTTTATGCAATCGCGAACTACTGAGAGGCGAAATAATAAATTGACAAAAAAGGCTATTTGTAACGGGAGTTTTAATAAATTTTTAATGCAGAAAGAGAATAAACTAAAGACAGAAGAAAATGGATCAGATTTGAGGAAAAAATAGTTAAACAGGTCAGAGTATGTTGCATTTTAGAAGTATGTACACAATTGTGTACACCAACCCCTTGTTGTTTAACCTTATACCTACATATACAAATATGTATCTGAAAATGTAATTTTTTTGTTTAATTTGTGTAACTTTTTTGTGTAAGTTTTCTTTTTTACCTTATGCCTACATATCTAAATATGTAGACTATGACGGGTCAATTTGTTCGGATGAGAAAAACCAAAAATGCGTATAGCAGAAATGTAATCTATGATGAATTCTTAGAAAATTTCCTCAAGCGTTTTGTTTACTTTTTAAATACTAAAATGTGAAGAATGTAATAAAATAGTATAAATGAAGAATTCAAATGTAAAATTAAAAATTATCAAAACGTTTCTACGATGATTTTTATATTTTTGGCAATTTATAAATATCAGGCTGGCAAAATTTGGTTTAAAAGCCAAAATATTTTTCAAATAAATTCAGATTGAGAGAGCTGGCAAAATTTCCTTTTCAACAAGCCCAAATTCAATGATATACGCTGCCATTTTTGGACTATTATACAGTGTTTTTATATAAAACTATGAAATCCATACACAAATTTTGACCTCAATATGCGCGATATTTGGAATGACTTTAGACCTATGGTTTCTTGGGAAAGTTTTCTCAGAATTCATCATAGATAACGTTTCTGCTATACGCTTGATCGATAAAAAATTTGACCCGCCCTAATGTAGACAAATGAAAATGTTATATTTTTGTTCTGGTTTTTACAAATTCTTATTGTTTGTCATATGTTGTTTGTTTTTTTTTTCGGAGAAGATAAAGATAGTAATAAAAACACTTAATCTCATCGAGTTGGTTTCTTTTTGCATTTAGAAATTTTTTATAGGGGTGACACCATGAGTCCCGGGGCGGATGGGTGTCACCAAGCCTAGGAACGCCACTGCATTGACATCGAAATCAAATGGCTCTAAGTCCGCCATTAAAAACTTTTTTTCAATTCCTGAAAACCTATAATTTTGTCGCTTACAACGTTATTCGCGTTGACTCTTCAATTGTCTTACTTCCTGTTCAAACTCTTCTTTTAATCCATATCCAAATTCCTGGCCTTAACTTTGTTCGAATCCTTTCCTAATCCTTGTCCAACTTTATTTCTAAATCTTTGTTCTAAATTTTGTCCTAAGTGTGTTCAAATCCCTGTTCTATTCCTTTTCCCATTTCTTGATCCTTATACTTTTCCAATCTTGTCCCAAATATTGTTTTAGATATGTCTCAATTCGTGTTCTTACCCTTGTCCCAGTCCTGGTCGAATTCCTCTTCTCAATTCCTGTCTGAATTCTCGTCCTTATCCATGTCCAATTCTATGTTTTAATCTTTGTCCAAGTTTTTTTTCTACTCTTTATCTTTTTCAGGTCCTTATCTTTGCTCCTATCACTTGTAGAATCAATGCCCTAATGCCTAACCAAATTCCTGTCGTAATACTTGTCCCTATTTTAATTTTAATTTAATTTTTTTTTATAAATAAATAAAGATTACTATAAAGGGTTCCGTAAGAGAGGCCTCTTACGCCATTATTTTTTTTTCTCTCATTTGACCGAAAACAGCTATACTGTCATTCTATAAAATTGACGGTAGCGCCAATAATCAAGGAGTAATAATTTCATGCAAAATTTTTTATTATTGCTAAATTTTCACAAAATCTTTTGTTAACTTTTTTATTTACTTTGCAAAAAAATCACTGTAGTACACTAAAATCACCATTTATTCAGAACTTTAAAAAAATTATTATCATTTCAAATATTATGCACATTTTTTCAAATAAAGCACTCTAATTGCATGTCTCTATTAGTTGCAGCAATTTTCGTTTGGCAAAATAATGTGGAATGTTCTTTATATAAACAAAGAGAGAGAGAGAAAGAGAGAACAGCAACTTGAAGTATTTACTTGCAAAACTTGTTTGCATAACTTTTTTTTTGTAATTTCTATCAAGTAAGAAAAGCAGAGAGACTCAAACTACAGCCATGAGAGTGAAAGCGCATACATTTATTTTAAAATGTAATAATCACATAATATATTTAATGTTTTTTAATTTTTTATTTTTTGGCACATCTGTGGCTCATTACCTTTCGAATGATATAAGAATCATGCCCTTTTTTGTATTATAAATATTAAAAAAGTGTACCACAAGATTTTTGTTTGCGTATTAATATATAGATGAGCTCGCAACAAAATAGAAATCGACTTCATGGTCTTCCAAAACGAGCACAATCCAACAAAAGTTATTCACGGAAGAAGCAAATGGTTGCCTGTTTCTTTAGTATTACCGGTCATATGGCGTTAGAGCAACGTAAACTGAATCGTACACGACCATTTGTCTGCCACATGACATCGGAAAAATTCCGAAATAGTCGAAGAAGAGGCAAATTATTCTGCACCATGACAATGCGAGCTCTCACACATCTGCTTAAACAAAAATATTTTTGACCGTACAGCCCGGATTTGGCAACCAATGTTTTTTTTTTACTCACGGAAATAAAAAAAAGTTACGTGTTTAATGATTTTCAACCCCCGAAGAAGCGGTTCTTGCATTCAAAACGTTTATTTTGGAGTTACCTCAAAATTTGAATGGATAAAGTGTTTCCAAAATTGATTCAAACGCATGCAAAATTGTATCGATCTTCATGAAAAATATGCGAAAAGCAATAAAACCAATTTTGATCATAAATATTTGTTTTTTTTTTTCAAATATTTGTAATTATAAGGCCAGTAATATAAAGCCATCCGATTCATCAACTTTACCGCATCCGGAACCATATAAAAACCCACCTTGAACAGAAACAATCCACAGGGATGGTACTATGCGATATCGAGAAAGCTTTTGATTCAGTTTGGCACTCTGGTCTTATTTATAAAATGATCAACTACGGGTTTCCTCGATACTTAATTAATATTTGCAATTGTTTTCTTAATGAAAGATCTTTTGTTGTGTCAATCAGCCAAACTAAATCACTTAGGCGTGAAATTAACTTTGGAGTCCCACAAGGAGCTGTCCTAAGCCCTACCTTGTACAACATTTTTATTTCTGACGCGCCGTTGCTCACTAATGGCTTCCGAGCATTCTTTGCTGATGATACTGCATTTTATTCATCGTCAAGTCTTCGAGCACCTATTGTTCTAGCACTTCGAAATGCATTATCTACTTACATGGACTACTATACTAAATGGAAGATTAAACTTAACATCTCTAAAACCAAAGCAATATTCTTTACTCGTCGCAGAACTTTAGAAATCCCTAAAAGACCTCTAAGCATCAACAATATTCTTATAAACTGGGAAACAGAAGTTAAATATTTAGGTATTGTTCTTGACAAAAAATTAATATTTAAAAGACACATTGAGTACACACTTGAGAAAATCAACAAATCCATTAAATTGCTTTATAGCTTAATTAATAAAAACTCTAACCTTAGCATAAAAAACAAATTACTCTTATACAAAGTTGTATTTAGACCAATATTATGCTATGGATGTCCAATATTTAAAGACAGCGCAAAATCCCACATAAAAAAGCTACAAATTGCACAAAATAAAATGATTAAAATGTGCCTAAATCGTGAATGGTGGTCGTCTACAGAAGCAGCACACATTGATGCTGAAATTGAACAAATTAAACAGTATTTTCTCAACATAAGTAACCGTTTTTTCTCAAGACTAGAATAGTTTAGATCTGTGATATTTAATTTATTTATTTTTGTTAAAACTTGTCATTATATTTATAATTCTTTCGTCACTTAGAATATGTAGTATTCAATGAAATTAAAAATTAAAATAGTTAAAACTCAAATTTTTACCAAAGTTGTAATAGCTCATAAGCTAAATCTCTTATTTGTTACCCAAATCATGTATAACAATTACAATTGAGTTAAAAATAAAGATAAAATTGGAATGGAAAAAAAAATAAAGCCATCCTCGTATTCTCAGCTATACAAAATCAAACAAGTACACGCCTGTATTGGCCAAGGTAAAATATACCTTTTTTGCTGTGAAATCATGATTTCGGCACGAATGTTTGCCTGGAGTTCGTCATTGGCTTGCTGGCGTACCCTTTATTTCAAATAAACTCACAAAAAGAAGTCCGGAGGGGTCAAATGTGGAGATCTGGGTCCCCAGTCAATGTCGCCATTTTGTGACATTACACGCCCAGGGAATTTTCGTTGCACAAACTGCATTATGTTTATTACTTGCAGTGTGTCATGGAGCACCGTCTTGTTTAATACCCGTAACTGTCCAGACATTTTTCACCCATTTGTGAGCAGATATAATGAGCCAACATCCATAGATATCGATTCCCGTCGACTGTTTTGCTTTCTCTGAAGAAAAATGGCCCAATGATGGTTTTGGCGCATACGCTGGACCAAACAGTCAGTTTTTGGTCATGCATTGGTATTTCATGGATCTCGTGGGCATTCTCTGTTCCCTAAAAGCGGAAATTTTACTTGTTAACGGCGCCAGAGAGTGTGAAATGTGCCTCGTCGGTCATCAAAATTTGCTTCCAAAAATCAAGTTCAGTGTCAACCATTTGAGCGACCATTTTGCCGTATTCCAAGCGATGTGAACGGTCTGTCGACAATATTCGTTGAGTCAATTGCATTTTATAAGGGAAAAATATGTAAATTATCTTTGAAAATGAGCCGCAATGTGGTTCCACTGACGCTTAAATGCTGTGCGCTGTGACGACACGACACATTTGGATTCTCAACAATACTCCCTCTTATCGCTTCAACCAGTTCATTGAAGAATATTGGCAATCAATAATAAGACGGACGAACAAAGGGAGGAAGGTTATTAATATATATAATAAATGATAATGACCAAAATAGCTTGCGGTATATATATTATATAAGATATATTTTTAAGTCGATGACAACTGAATATTCGTTTGCAGCAAATACAACTCACAAACGAAGTGAAGTTGGTGACTTTTTCAGTTGCGTTAAACGAAAAATTTCTTTGCGTGTAGTTTTTGAGAAGGCGTCTGTCACCTTTTTTAAATAGAAAAATGACTACAGCATCTTTTAGTAAATCAGGAAAAACATCCAAATTTATACTGTCAAAAATATTGAAAATAATCTTTTTTAAAAAGTTAATGGAAAAATTGTTCTCAGTTTGCGAGTTGTAGTGTTTCAAAGATTTAATTATTCTAAACATCTCTAAAGATGAGAAAGGTTCGAAAAAAAAGCTTGCATATAAGAACACAGTGTGACGACTAAAAAAGCACAACCAAACTTTATTGAAATTCTTAAAGAGGGACATGTTGTGAGTCCATCGCGCTTGGTCTGACCTCTAAATGTCGTCACAATTTTTTTTTAATTCGTTTTTAAAGTTGAAGGGTTCGAATTTTGTTGCGCCGACGTTCATTGAATTTTTACAGCTATTTGCCTTGTTGGAAATGAAAAACAAATTCCACTTCATTTCAGTAGAATTTCACGTAGGATAAGGCTGTATAAAAATAAATACTATAAAATACAAAATGAAGCGTGTAGCGAAGCAAATTCCTTAGTTTTTCTTTAATTTCATAAAAAAAATTAATTTTTCTATAAATTTAAATGATATAATGCTGCATGAATGACATCTATTTTTCACAAGAATTCATTGCACGTAAAAATACTTTTTCATTGAATCCAAAACCATGAATATCGGTTAAGAATTGGCAAAATGGCGGCAGTTTTAACTTTTTTTTTTCGTCATAAAACACTGATTCCCATGTATTTGTTGCTGTCGTACAAAGTGCTGTCATTTTGTCAAATCTTAACCGATTTTGGACATCTTTAGCTTATTGGAAAGAAAATATGATGAGCAACATACATCTGGAACATTGCAACATAGATCTTTGAAAAATATAAAAGTTACTATGGAACGAATAAACATATTTTTATTTTCAACAGAATTGTTATATGAAAGAATGTGTACGAGTGCATTAGATCGTAATGGAAAAAAGTAAGCTGCACACCGTCTAATCTAAAGCATTTTTTTAAGAAAATTTTGAAAAAAAATTGTCGAGAATTTAAGTTTATCTTCGGCATTTACAGTCCAATCTTATGGCGTTTACTTTTCTCAAAAAAATTCTGCATTTTTTCTGCCCTCTTTGCGAACTCTGCCCTTTATGTGCTTTTTTCTCAAAAAAAATTCTGACCTGTAAATTAAATCGAGCTTTTTTTTTTTGGTCGATTTCGTCACACTGTGGAATTGTTCCTTGTCTAAGCATTTACGAAATTGGTTGTTAAAGTTATTTACAGAAGCAATATCGTTACCTATAGAGACAAAAAATTCATTGAACGCTTTTACTTTCGCATTTGCTTCTGAGATAATAACTTTTTTCCAGCAACTTTTGAACTGCCTCTAGCTGTCCGATACAGCAGCAATATTCTCCTGCGTACGCACTCTCCGCATACGAGTTGTTGGATTGATGTCCAATAAAGTGAAACTGGTGCGAAATTTTGTCACTATACCTTGAATAGCCTGTTTGGTGGGTCGATTATGACGACCATAAAATGGACGTAATTTGCGAAACACATCTCTCACAGAGCACGAATATTGATAGTAAAATTCAATGATTTGCCAGCTCTTTTCGTTTGTTAGTCTATTGATGTTGAAATGGCAAACCTTACTGAGCATTTTTGGCTTTGGCCACAACACAACAGGGAACAGAGCGCTCTATGAGCGCATCTGAAGCGCTCCAAAAATAGTTGAGCGCTCCATTCTCCTTGCGTATAGCGCATTTTTTAACATAAGCATGTCATTAGATCAGGGCTGGGCATTCTAACACAGTCACATTTTATTTTGTCTTGTTAGTATTACTGTGCTCTCGAATAGCGCAGACTGAGTGAAATAGTTGTCACAATTATCTAGATTTGTAAGTTTTTATTTTATGCTTTTATTTTTAGTCATCGGTATTGTTCATTATTTCTGCTATGAAATTAATGAATACAATTACTATGAATGAATAATGCAAAGAATCTTAAAAGGTAATATGCATGAATTATATGAAACCTTAATATATGAGAATAATTATTTTAATCTTATAAACGAATAATTAAAATTAATAATAAAAAAACAAGTAAATAATAAGTAAGTGAATGAAATAATTAAGTAAGCAAGTAATAAAGAAATTAATTATTAAAAACTTAATACAGGAATATGAATGAACAATACAAAGAATCATTGTATTTTCCAACAACAAAGATCGTCGGCCGCAACGATTTTTGATTCTGTTCAGGCTCTTAGATGTATGCGCTCGGCTCTCTCTGTAGCAAATATGAAATCGTAGCGAGAGCCGAGCGTTTCGTTCCACTGTAATTTGAACAAAAACGTAGCAAGAACCGAGCACTTTGTTCTCTTTGTACTTGATATAAAAATGTGCCGAGAACCGAGCGCTTTGTTCTCATTGTTGTTGATATAAAAATGTATGGCTTTTTATTATGGTACAATGAAAAAAAGGTACCCAATAAACGTTAACCTTGGAGATTGGCTTGAACTCTAGTGGAGCTTCAGTTCGTTTCTCCAATCTCCAGTGCTAGATGTCCACTTGACCTCCACTTGAGATCTTAGCCATTCTCCAAGGACATGGACCTTCGCTCTCCAGTTGAGATAAGGCTGGATCTCCACTTAATCTCCAAGGTCTTTCTCAAAGCGATCTCCATCCCAAATCTTCATTTTGCTGCGCTTCACGCTTTATTCTCTTTCTCATCTTACCTTTTATTATTTTATTATTTGAATTTATTTATTTATTAAAATAATTTGCTGCAGTTTCTTACTTACTTAATTATTTTGTTGCAATTCACTATGTTTGACAAATGTTCACAAATTAACAAAAAACACATTAACAAAAACAACCTAGTGTTGCCACATACAAAAACAAATTATTTTTATACCCCCACGTTTAAAAAACGTAAATGGGGGTATATTAATTTTGTCACTCCGTTTGTAACGCCCATAAGGAGGCGTGGTAGGTATAGAAAAATATATATATTCTTGATCAGCATCACCACCCGAGTCGATTTAGCCATGTCCGTCTGTCTGTCCGTCTGTCCGTCTGTCGTCACGATTACAGCCGTAATTTTCAAGCTATCTTCACGAAATTCTATATTTAAGCTTTTCTCTAAAAAATAAAGGTCAAGTTCGAAAATGAGCCGAATCGGATGAAAACCACGCCTACCTCCCATACAAAATGACTTTATTAAAAAGGTAAAATCTCTTAGAATTCCACAAAGATTAATATACGGACGTGAAATTTTGCATGTGAGCTTTGATATTTAATATACACTCTGAGTATGAAATTCAACTAAATCAAATGAAAACCACGCCTACCTCCCATACAAAGTGACTTTATCAAATAGCTAAAATCTCTATAAATTCCACAAAAATTAATATATGGACTTGAAATTTTGCATATGAACTATGATATATAACATGTACTCTATGTATGAAATTTAACGAAATCGAGTATAAACCACGCCTACCTCCCATACAAAGTGACTTTATCAAAAAACAAAAGCGAATATTTTCTGTTAAAACTATAACCAAAATTTTTTTACAAATAAACATTTTATTGATTGCTTAAGGCTTTGAATATACTTTGGTTCGGCCGTGGGGGTATTTTAACTTCGGCCCAGTCGAAGATCATTTCTTACTAGTTTTTTTTGACACTTCAACAATTTTGCCACTTTGAAAACGAACTTATCTCAACACAATTTCCAGTTTAACTCTAAGATGTTGGAGTAGCCTTGTAGAAATGAGTTGGAGATTAAGTGGAGGTTGAACACTTTTTTCCAAGCTTGGAGAAAAATATTTTTCTTGCTTGCTGGGTAGAAGCATTTCAGAGAGGCAGACTGCCGCAACTCTCAAAACGAAATTGACAGCCCATAGAAAATCTGAAAGCGATTATTTTTTTTTTATTTTCAAATTACTATTGAAAGACAATTTTGGCTAGCAGGAAGAGAGCGCAGCCCGAAAAGCGTCTCTATTATTCTACCATGCTTTTTATGCATTTTATTTATTTGAAGTAGGAAAAAAAAAGTATAGTTTACAGGAGCTATTTCAACTTAAAATATTACTTTTTTTTTACATTAAAATCTAATACTTTATGTGCATACAAGTAATGCGCTTTGAAATTTTTTGCTAGGATGTTACGTATCAAGCGTTAAGTTGTTAAAAAATGTAAACTAAAAAAGCAAATAGCAAAAAAAAAACACCCTTTATATACATTGGAATGATTAACCCCAACGCATATAAGTTCGGTATTAGAATAGCAGGGAATATAAATTAAGAAACTACCCAAGGAATTGCTTTCAGCTAATAGGAAAACACTACCAATAACATCCAAACCTTAATAACTCACATATCGAATATAAAAAAAAGTATTGGTATTTTCTTAAGTCTGTTTGAATTCTCACAGAAATAGCGATTCATTAAAATAAGCAGATTTTTCAATTCTTTCGTCGATTTTTATCAAACCATATAATTTCGCACTCTTGTACTACCAGTACTTAAAAAAAAAAAAAAAATAATTTCATTGATTTTATGCCTTACTCTCTTTCTCACTCAACATTGCTGCTGTCTTCTATAGAATCTATTACGTCCAAACAGCCAGCTGAAAATGCTTCAAATTACAGTAGCATTCGTATTCGATTCCTTCTTCACTGCTTCATGGACAATCAAGAAATTTGTACTTTTTTTTTTTAATTGATTTTCCAGCTACGTACAACAACTGCAGCCTTGAAATGCTGCGCATCCTTTAAATGTTGCATATTTAATGGCAACACTTGACTGCTACTTCTTCTTTATCTGTTTCGGTTTCTGCTGTTGGTTTTTTTTTCTCAACGCTGTATTTGTCCTTTGGCGCTGTTGCTTTTAATTGCGATTTGCATTGAACGCCTTTTGATTGCTGAAAATAATTTCGATTTTTATTTTTAATTTTGTGCTGCTCTCTACTGAAACGAAACTACTTTTTTAATATATATTTCTCTCTTTTTTTCTCTACTAATTTCATTAAAAATGGCGCTCATTTCAGCATTACTGCAAATTGTAGCGCCATATTGTAGCGAGTTTGGATCGTTTTTTTTTTTTTTTTTTTGTTTTGTGTGTTCTTACTTTCGAATCGTGAAACAGTTATTCGAGTTGCTGATTCGATTTGGAATTAATTAAGAAAGTTTTTGTAGCTGCTATTGACGTAAGGTATGCAGACCAGAGGGCAAAAGAAGCAGAAAAAAAAGGAATGAATCGAAAGAAATTTAAGTGCAGCAGAGAGAAGTAAAGCATAAAAGTACTTCACATTGTAGCACAGAAAGCAGACTCTGACCACAGCAACGCGGAGTTATTTTAATTTTTCAGAAGAATTTTTAAAGACTTTTAAATTATGGCAATATTTCAAGTTTTTGCTATTTTGTTAAACAGCGGAAAGTAGTGTGATTTTACGAAAGAGCACTTAATAAAATCTTTCCAAACTTATTAAGCTTTACCTGCATAGTAAAAAACAAGTAGCATCCCTTGGTTAAGTTAACATCAAGCTCTGTTGCTGTTTATCTGAATTGTTTCACAGTCTTCCACGCTATTCAAACCTGGCAACATCAGCACGTCCACCGCATCTCACGCTCATCTTAGCTGAAAGTCCTTTCCGAAGCTAGCCTTTTAATTTAATTATGAGGAAATGTAAATGGTAAGCAATAATTTCACCATCCATCGCTGAACTGCCGATCATATCCGGTTTCCGTTAAAAGTTTTTCTTATTCAGCCAAGTTCTCTGACCTCGCTCGCTCGCTCGCCTTAATTGCGGTCATTGCGTAATTAACTGTCGCTGTGCCGTCACAGTTGAAGTTGCCGTTGCCGTTGCCGTTCGTTGGCGTCGTTGCCAATCGGCCACCGCATGGCGGCTGCTGCTGTTTTCCGTTCAGCGTAAATAAATGTGAATGGCGTAGAAATTACTTTTTATGCGACACGACTTCATAAGTAGTTTGATGAGGTCCTCGACAAGAGCCAGAGTATTAAGCCTGCACAAACAAGAAGAAAGGACATGATGTTGGGCATTGATGTTGGTTGTTGTTCGGTTGCTTTGCTTATGCAATATTTATTGTAGTTTAAGTTGCTGTCATCCCTGTTGTCAACGTTGTTTTTTCCTCCCCTTTTTGCTCTTCTTTTTAATGCCTTGAAACGGCGTTTGGCGATAGCTGCTCACCGAGGCGTATGATGAACATTAATTGATTAAATTACATTAATTGCTCTGATTTATGAGACGCACGTAGCTAACTGATTTCGTTTTAATTGTAGTTGAACGCACAAAATTTATGTTGGCCAATTTAATTTATTTCTTCTCATTTGTTTAAAGTATTGCCGCTCACTCAGACGGACCTAAGAGCAAGATATCAAAATCAAAATCGAAATAAAGCTATTGCTTTAAAATCTGATGATTTAGTTTTACTATCATGGTCAGGAATTTGTGAATGCTACTGCTTCGAATTGGCATTGGCCAAGACTAAAATACACTTAGGTTTATCAGATAAGAGTTTGTTAAAATTTAATATTCAGTGTTGGGCAGAAATTTAGCACTCTTTTGAATAATCCCTAGTAAATTCAGTTAGCTTGACATTTTGTAAAAATAAGTTGTTTTTAAACCTAAAACTATACTTTGAAATCTTAGATTACAAAAAAAAAAAAAAAAAAAAAAAAACAGAATAAATAATACCATTTTTCTTTGACCTATACAGGTCATTCATTTTATGGACATGAAAATAAATTTTTAAGAAAAATAAAACTATCGCTATTTAATTTTTAATATAATGTGTATGCAAGTATTTTGTAGAGTTGCCATGAATTGCTTATTAATTGACATGTTCAGAATTAAATCATGACCAAATTGGGACATGCTCTATAGAATATTGCATCCCTTTTCTTGTTCCATTGCCTCAAATTGATTCGCAAGTTTAAACAATAAATTTCTTTGTCAAAATGCATTCTGTTCATGCAAAAAAATTGGAATATAAAATTAAATGAAAAATTTCTTACTTATCTTCCTGATCCGCCATTTGCCTTGATTTTGTGTTTTGTATCTATATTATTATGGATACGCAGTTTGCTTTTCTCTGCGTATCGATAACAACAGTGTTGCATTTGGGAACGGTTTACATCGTCAAAGTTTACAGGGTTGCGTTTAAGAATAAGATACAATGTGTAAATGCAAAGCAACATGCGTTTAGGAAGTCAGCCAATTTTTAGGTGAGTATATGAAGTAAGTAATTGTAAAGTGTGTGTTTTGTATGTTGTGGTGTTAGTGTTTGTATGTGGTGGTATTGAGTCATCACATATGTAAGCGCGCTGCCAAAATTTCACAGTTGAAACGCTTCACCCACCGAAGGGCGTCCCCCCACCACACTCTATGAATTTATGATAGTTTTTTGTTATTCTAAGGAAACGATGTTGCTAGAAAAAGACGTTGTGTTAAAAGTTTGTGCAATTTTTAAGATATGTGACCCGGTCTACGAAAAGGGACCTTCGGTGTAAAAACAAGTTTTCGAGAAAACAGCTGTTTGTAAACGTTTAATTGTCGCACACTGAATGGCGTCTTTTCATTTATTTCAGCTTATCCTCTATTCTTACAGAGTTGTATTTCTTAGTCACAGATTTGTATTTCTTAGTCAATTAATACGAGTTCTTTTTTTTTAGTTAACGACCAACAGTGAAGAGGTGATTACGTTTACTGAATCATTTTTATGCGTCTTTTGATTCCGAAATAAATTAAAAATTGACAAACTTCTTTACGAGTTGGAAACTTCTGCTTTGCGCCATTAGAAAGAGCACACATTAGTCTATCCGAATCACCAAAAAAGTGAAAAATGATATTTTCACACCGAAGGTCCCTTTTCGTAGACCGGGTCACATATGTGAAAGTTTTTATTGTCAAAATAATAGAATTTTTTAAAATTAACTAGACGAATATTTTCTTTAAAAAGAGTACGCTACTAGGTAGATTTGCGATTCTTGTAAAGGGGGGGGGGGGGGAAAGAGGCATGATCAAAACAAAGTATGCCATAAACTTATCTATGTTTCAAATAATATGTGCGGCGAATTTAAGTTAAACTCTTCCTACCGCTAAGATTAGCATTCTGGTCAAACAAACAGAAAATTATTTTTATCCTGAATTTCTATTGAAGATTTCTAAATTCCGCTTTGAAATGGTGAACTTCAAAAGTAACCCAATTGAGCTAAGAACTTTTTGCAATTTACGGAATGTTCACTTTTTTTAAAGCTGCTCAGTGTGTTGAATTGCTCTTGGTGCTCTTACAGTGACCGTCAATAGAATTGAAACGTAACAAAAACCAGCATGCAAATCAGTCAAATTACGCCAACTTCCCTTTCACAGCCACATGATAGCCAGACCGCAATTACTATGCTACTCGAAACAAACACCAGATTAAATGTCCTTAGTTCCTTCCGGCAATGTGCGCCAGGCATTTGCCAACGTTTCACATTCGCCAATTAGTTTGCAAATGACGATGACAGCCAACGCTGAACTGCTGCATAATTAATTGCAGCAGCATATTCTCCCGCCCGCTCCAGCTCACGCTCCAACTCCTGTATGTATAGCCAACTTCTTAAACTTCTTTATGCTGTTTTGCGTATCCTTTTGTCGGCCGCTTGGCTGCTGTCGGTTGACGTCTTGTGCAAGAACCAGAGCTAATGTTGTGCCCAGATTCCGTTAGCAAAGTGCAGTGAATCCGCCGTATATGAAATTAATTACTTTTATTGGAGAAATTTGTCACAACGAATTGCCGCATCTAAAGTAAACGACAGCACTTTGTGCTGTGCAGCATTATAGAAGAAACTAGAAAAAGCTGGAGAAAGAAAGAGTAAGGGAGAGACAGTGAGGGCGTTCAAGCATCCGCTGTAGAGTTAAACTCCGTAATAACTGCTTGTCGTCAATGTTGTTGCAATATGAATGACTTCCGGGTTCATGCAGATCATGCCGCAAGCTAGCTATGGTCCAAACACACGACACGACAAAGTTCTAACGACAACCTCAAAGCAGCAACTATAGCAACAACAACAACAACAGCACTTACAACGACAACGACAACACCGTACAATAGTTGCATTAGTGGCTGCAGTTAAGGCATTTGTTCAGGATATCCGGATATGAATTTTGGAATTTTGGCAAAAGCAGAAGTTTCATCTATTAGCATGCAGGTTTCATGCTGCATTCCGTTGGCTGAACACACACACACACATACACACACACATACACTCACAATGACACACCACTCCATAGCTGAGCAAAAACTTTTTCCACATACTTACATTAGCCACAAAGTTAACTAATATATATTAGGTTAAGTGCCTGAGGATATTGTTGTATTTGAGTAGTTCTTTCAATATAACCGACAACAAAATAATGCTACATATTAAAGATATAAGTATGAAATAAACTTAACAAAAAAGGAGCACCTTTAAACTAATACTGATAGAAAAAAAATCTTAAATTTAAAGTGCAAAACTTATGAAATGTAGAATGTACACAGAACTTATAGCAAATATTGTTCTTTCATCTTTACTTACATATCTACAATTAGAAAAATATTTAAGAAATATTATCAACGAATCCGTGCCAATTTGCTCAAGGGCTTCGCCAGTTTTGTGGCAGTCATATTCTGGGTTGGAACAACAAAGTTTAATTGTCACATAAAATGCGAATGATTATAAGAGATTTATTAGGAAATCCAGACAGGACCTTAGTATGTTGTTTATCAACCAAATATAAAAAAAAATAAAAAAAAAAAATAATAAAAAGACTGGGCCGAAATTAAAATACCCAAACGCCCGAACCAAAGTAAAGGGTGGTTATATTTTAAGGGCCGATGTTGAATGTGAACCACACCTAAACGTCAAGTTTTTATCTGCATTTCATTTGACATTTCTCAATTTCAGACTAACTCAATTTAAATCATGGAAAGATATACAATCGAGCGACGCGTTAAAGTTATTCAGGCTTATTATGAAAATTAGCTTCCAAATGAAAATGCATATCGTGCACTTCGTGATTTTTTCGGTCAATTTAATCGTCCAAATGTGCGTACAATCGGAAAAATCGTGCAAAAATTTGAGCAAACCGGGTCTGTAGGAGATGTGAAAACACCAGTGCATGCTCGTTCAGCTCGTACTGCAGAAAATATTGCTGCTGTTCGCGATAGTGTGACTGAAGAGCCGTCCACCTCAACTCGTCGTCGTGCCCAACAATTGCACCTCTCATGCTCGTCGTTGATGAACATTATGCATAAAGACGTGCATTTATACGCTTACAAGGTGAAATTGACTCAAAAACTAAAGCCTCTTGACCATTTCAAGCGTCGTCAATGGTCAGAATGGTGGCAAGAAATGGCAACAGTGGATGATCAATGATCGAAGAAAATTATCTTCAGTGATGAGGCACATTTTCACCTCAGTGGATTCGTCAATAAGCAGAATTGCCGCATTTGGGCAAATGATAATCCAAGAGTGATTTTCGAAAAACCAATGCACCCATAAAGAGTAACTGTTTGGTGCGGTTTATGGGCTGGCGGCATCATCAGGCCGTATTTTTTCCAAAATGAGGCCGGTCAGGCAGTGACTGTGAATGGTGTTCGCTATCGTGAGATGATAACGAACTTTTTATGGCCCGAATTGGAAGATATGGATGTGTACGATATGTGGTTTCAACAGGACGGTGCCACTTGCCACTTGTTATTATTTTGTGTTTAAAAGGTTTTTCTGCTTCATATCAGATCAAAGAAAAAAACACCGAATGTTGTTATTTCTCTATAACATAGTTGTTTTACTCGGTGTGCTCGTTGTTTTTTGCATTGAGATGATTGTCTCGATTTGATCGTATCGAATATATAAAGCATTTAAAAATATGAGAAAGTGCATATCTTGGTGAGATGCTAAAAAATGCTGTAGAGTGAGCACTTTTTTGTAAGAGAATGCTGTATTTTGTTTGCTTATATTTTAAAGAATAAAGTAAATAGAAAGCAAGACAATCAAATGCTCGATGCACTTTATTGAATCGAATACATTCACACAGCTCTTTAATAGATATTACTTTTTAACATAATCCCTATGTGTTTACTTTATAATCCAATAAAAATTTAAGGGACATATCAGCCATTATTAGTTTTATTCAATAAAACCTCTTTGCTGATACACACGTTAGTAATGTTAAAACAAATATTTTAGAAATCCTAAAATAAAGCTGAAAAAGTGAGGAAAATATTGCTGAAAATCGAAAGATGAATAAAACTTTATCTACCATCATAAAAATATCATAATATCATAGTATCATAAAAATAATTTATAATTATCATAAAAAAAAATTAGGAGATGTATGTGAATATGGAGATTGAAATGGAGGTGGAGAAGGAGATGGATATGGAGATAGAGATGGAGATGAAGACGGAGATTGAGATGAAAACGGAGATATAGATGAAGATGGGGATGGGGATAGATATAGAGATGGAGATAGAGATGGAGATGGAGATGGAGATGCAGATAGAGATGGAGATGGAGACGCAGATAGAGATGGATATGAAGATGAAGATGGAGATGGAGATAAAGATAGAGATGGAGATATTTATAATTTCTGTGTCGATCTGACATTGCCATTTCTGAAATTTTTGAAACACTATCGGTTAATGAAAAATATTATATCTGCGTACTTTTTTTAGATTTTTGTTTTTAAGATACACACTCTGAAAAATATCATAATATCTTTTGAAATAAAATTTGTTCATGTATTCAAACGGCCGTATCTTCGAAACCGTAAGTCGTACAGAAAAAAAAAATGTTTTTTAAAAAAAAATTCGGTGCTGTAATTCTTTTTCAGTCATTTTTTTCATGGTCTGCGCAACAAAGTTTTTACCTTTTTAATAAAATGTCGTGGTTAGGCATCAATAAGGCTTACACAAAATTTTAGGTTGGAATTCCATATTTTTGATCTCAATACAAAAATTCAAATAAACCTATTAATATTCAAATATAGCCAATCATTTATAAAACAAAACAATTTTTATTTTTTTTTTATATATATTTTAATAACGGTTCTATATTTGATATAGGTGCTCTGGATATTACTCGCATTTCAATTCTTCCTTTTCCTTTTGGAATATGTACATTTCTTATAGGCCCCAGATCCGGGAAATGTACTGCAAGGGTCTTCGTTAACATTTTTTCTAACAAAAGTGCCCTGTGGAAACTGCCCTAAAAGCCTCTAGGTAGTTGATATACATAGTCAGAAAATCAAATAGAAAGATAGATTAAAATAAATATTGTCAAATACATAATGGAATTAACAGATAAAACTTGTAGTAAAACAATACTTTTAACTTAACAATTTATGGATATAAATAAAAGTCCAATAAAACTGTTTCCTGGATTATGCCGCTAAAAATGTTTAAACATTTAATATTAGCTGCGTTCGATTCGCCAGTGCTCAACTCAATTACGAAAAAAACGGCTACTCACTTAGCTGTTACTTACTGAATAGTTGGCAACACTTTTGTTTTGACAGACTACAAGAAGTCTGTCAATAAATTAAATTGAAAACGAAGAAACTGCTTAAGGGCGACATACCCCTAGACAGGGTGAAATTTGTTTTGTTTAATAATTTTTTTTCAAGTTGATAACATAATTGGATCATTTTTTTATTTGCCTATATTTTTAGTAAATGGTGGGTCTGCAGAGTATCTCCTGTAGCTGTAAAAATTTTCCCACTTATATAAAACAAAAGAGGTTTTTTCTTCGAGTACTAATATTTTGAAGGGACGTATAAACCTGTAATATCATAAAAAAAGTTAAAAATTAAAATTTATATCGGCTGTTTAATCGAAGGTCCAGATTCGACTATTTTTTCAACAGTTTTGACTCCAAAAAAATTATTTATTCACACGATATCTTTCAACTTGTAGGTACATCCTTCCGGAAGGTACATCCGAGCTGTACGAGCTGCTTTTGTCTTGGACAGAATTTTTCGGTTCTGCTTCGCTACTCGTGCCTAATTGGTATTTTCGACGAAAACTTAGCAATAGGTGCCAATAATGATACCCAGCTCGTTCGTAAGCTTCAGAATGGAGGTGTAGCCTTCACTAAATATTCCAGCAGCAATGTTAGCTAAAATTTTGAAACCTAGGCCTCTCGATCCTGACTCATCAAAACTTATTTTGTGCTTGCATACATATCAAATTAAAAATTCTGATAGTGCAGTAAAAACTTCGAAGATTTCAATAATGCTGCAGCCAAGCAAAGGATTTGTGCGAATATCGTCACTACAAGCAGTTTATCATTTTTTTTTTTAACCCTATTCACGTCACGCTGTGTCTTTGGGTCACTATGCAATTTCAAACCAATATAAATGACTTAAAACTTGTTTTAAAGAAAAATTCGAAAAAACATTTGAAATTTTTCCGAAACTATGAGGTATCTCCCCCCTTAAAGGAAAATAATTTTTTTTTTGTAGTCACAACACATTTTGACAGCATCTATTACATTTTACTTATTCCGTACACAAACCAACTAAAAAATACGAACTTGGCAACGCAACTTTACTCAACTCAACTGATAATTGACCTACTTTATACTCAACTAAAGAGTGATTTTTTAAGTGCCTGATAACTTTTTTTTTAAAAAAAACGCATAAACTTTGCAAAATCTCATCGGTTCTTTATTTGAAACGTTAGATTGGTCCATGACATTTACTTTTTGAAGATAATTTCATTTAAATGTTGACCGCGGCTGCGTCTTAGGTGGTCCATTCGGAAAGTCCAATTTTGGGCAACTTTTTCGAGCATTTCGGCCGGAATAGCCCGAATTTCTTCGGAAATGTTGTCTTCCAAAGCTGGAATAGTTGCTGGCTTATTTCTGTAGACTTTAGACTTGACGTAGCCCCACAAAAAATAGTCTAAAGGCGTCAAATCGCATGATCTTGGTGGCCAACTTACCGGTCCATTTCTTGAGATTAATTGTTCTCCGAAGTTTTCCCTCAAAATGGCCATAGAATCGCGAGATGTGTGGCATGTAGCGCCATCTTGTTGAAACCACATGTCAACCAAGTTCAGTTCTTCCATTTTTGGCAACAAAAAGTTTGTTAGCATCGAACGATAGCGATCACCATTCACCGTAACGTTGCGTCCAACAGCATCTTTGAAAAAATACGGTCCAATGATTCCACCAGCGTACAAACCACACCAAACAGTGCATTTTTCGGGATGCATGGCCAGTTCTTGAACGGCTTATGGTTGCTCTTCACTCCAAATGCGGCAATTTTGCTTATTTACGTAGCCATTCAACCAGAAATGAGCCTCATCGCTGAACAAAATTTGTCGATAAAAAAGCGGATTTTCTGCCAACTTTTCTAGGGCCCATTCACTGAAAATTCGACGTTGTGGCAGATCGTTCGGCTTCAGTTCTTGCACGAGCTGTATTTTATACGGTTTTACACCAAGATCTTTGCGTAAAACCTTCCATGTGGTCGAATAACACAAACCCAATTGCTGCGAACGGCGACGAATCGACATTTCACGGTCTTCAGCAACACTCTCAGAAACAGACGCAATATTCTCTTCTGTACGCACTGTACGCATTCGTGTGGTTGGTTTAATGTCCAATAAAGTAAACTGAGTGCGAAACTTGGTCACAATCGCATTAATTGTTTGCTCACTTGGTCGATTATGTAGACCATAAATCGGACGTAAAGCGCGAAACACATTTCGAACCGAACACTGATTTTGGTAATAAAATTCAATGATTTGCAAGCGTTGCTCGTTAGTAAGTCTATTCATGATAAAATGTCAAAGCATACTGAGCATCTTTCTCTTTGACACCATGTCTGAAATCCCACGTGATCTGTCAAATACTAATGCATGAAAATCATAACCTCAAAAAAATCACCCTTTAGCTGTAGACTTTGTTGTTGTTTTCACATACAAATTTTGAAATAAGCGACTTGAATTGAGTATAGGCTGGCGAATCGAACGCAGCTAATATATCACTTTTTAAACAAAAATAAAAAAAAATATTCCATCGATTAAAATTTTTTACTTGGCAAATACACCATTCCGCTCAAATATTATCGATACATAAATATCTACAGAGCACTCAACTCATAACTACTTTTAATACAGTTTAAATTGTTAAACAATCAAAAGAAGTTTTACAGAATCTACTCGTTTTACTGAAATGTTTTTTTAGAAAAAGTAAAAATATACAGAGAAAATTCAAGCAGTAAACAAAGAAAACAATGAATTTGCTTGTATGCAGCCCACTTAATGCGTCTAATTAGTGCATGTTAGTGTCTAGCACAAAAAGAGCCAAGAATAATAAAGAAAAAAGAAGAAAAACAACAACAAAACTTCAATACCAAGTACGCAACATAAGCACGCTTAAGGAAGCCAACTTCAACGGTTTTAGCTGAAGCAACGTGTTTGCTTCTAGCCTTCTGAAGATGTAGACAGAATAAAGCGCGCTGCAGCTGAGTAAGTAACTCACTTCACCGGGAATAAGTGCGACAACCACACCCCAGTTGCCGACTTTTAGTTGTTGTGAATTTCTACTTAGTTGAGTTAAGAACTTTGCCATTCCTGCGCACTGCGATGTTAGATAAAAACTTTAAAATTTTGTTTGCTTCGGAATTTTCAGGGAGGTGTGCGGCATATATTATAATTAAGAATTTTTAAATATTTATGATAACTAGACGCGAATTTATTCCGCTGTGCATGTGTGAGTTTGTTGGGAACGCACTCCACTTGACTTGACTGAAAGTTTTTTCACCCCAACACCAACTTTCACTAACAGTTATATGTGTATTGTGTGTATGTATGTGTCACAGTGAGTAGCAAGGCAGATGATTTCTTGTAACCGACCCGGAAGCATGCAAGGATCTAACTTATTTGAGCAAAACATGCTGGCTGCATCTACGTTGTTTGCATTTGTGTTGTCTGCAGCTACCACCAACGCCCATTTACACGCCCATTGTCTCGAGTGTGTTAAATAAATTATGCATTGTGCATAAGTGTTGTGCGAAGTATAGTAAGAGGGAGCAGCGGGAGCAGCGGGAGCAGGGTGGGGTATTTAAATAATCCTATCCATGTTGAATGTTAACAATGACGACTTTTTGCTGAGGCAAGATTTGAAGATGTTTCTGCTTGTCGCAGGATAATGAATATGTTTGAAAGGCTTAGAAAAGTAGAAAACAAATGAGTTCGTCTTTACAACTTTAGCCCTATATTTTGTACAGTTAAGTAAGTTTTGTTTTTGTTTAACTTGTAATGTTGACTCGAATGTTTTCTTCATCTTCTCCAGCCTGTTCAAGATGGTGAAGAGTGGGCAAGCTTTTGACAAATTTAAATAGATGACAATGAGAAAGGGCAATGAGCTCTTTTTACGTTTAAAAAAATTTATTTAAATCTCGTTCTTATAACAAAGAATTTTTTAAAGCGTCAATATTTCACACTAAAATCTTGAACTGGTGAAAAAATTTTGGTAAGTTTTTCGTGATTGCTTTCAAAATTAAAAACAAAAAATTAAAATATCTTGTAAAGAAACCAGCCGAGGTAGCCACATGAATGGAATTATGTCCCTTATATAATAGGAATTTTTCCTTTTTTCTAATAAAGCTATAATTTACCAAAATAAATTTAGTTTTTTTAAATTTAATTTCATTGTTAAAAAGATAGATATTGTATGTTTTTCTTATGCACTGTTATATGGATGAAGTAACTCAAGACTCCAACTATTCATTGTTGACAAATCTTTTATCACTGATCCATTTTTCAAGTTTGAAAACAGAAAATAATCCAAGGGGCTAAATCTGACGAAAAGGGTGCTTGAGAAAGCAATATCCATACTTTAACTTATTGATTTTAGCCATCGTGAAAACGGATGTGTGAACTAGAGCATTGTCTTGAAGGAACAAAACTTTATTTTTTGCCAGATGCGGTAATTTTTTCTTGGCTTCATCACTCAAACGCTGAAATAGTTCGCATATTACTCGCCGTTGATTGGTTTTTCTTTCTGAAGATAATCAATGAAAATTATCCCACACTTGTTAAAAAAAAAAAACTGACGTCATGACTTTGCCTTCAGATGGAACTGTTTTCGTCTACTTTGGAGCCTTTCAGATTATCCCCTTTTAGCACTCTGTTTTGACTGTTCCTTCGTCTCAGGTGTGAAGTGATGAACACATATTTCATCCTTGGTTATGAATCGACGCAAAAACTCTACTTTATTGCTGTGAAACTTTGCCAAACACTCAAAACACCTACGCGCTTTGCAAGTAATGCTTCTCAGACAGCATTACATATCCCCTGGTTTATAAATAGTGTTAAATCAGCCTTAAAAAATCGACACAGGACCTACAATCGATGGAAAAGAAACCCCACAACTGCTAGCTGGGAATTGTACAAAAGAGCCAGAAATGAAGCTAACAACTCAGTCAGATCTTCTAAACGAATTTTTTTCATGTCCAAGCTAAGTTCAACACAACCTCCGAAAAAGCTTTGGAATAATCTTAGGCAGGCTGGGGTTTGTAATGTCAAACCTACCGGTTGCCGCATTGATCTAAATCTTTTAAATGAATATTTTATTGCGAGCACAGCTTCTTCTGATAATCGAGGGGTTTTGCTGAGGAATGTCTGTTTAACTTTGAGTTTGCTGCTGTAGATGAGTGTGTTGTAGCTCGTTCCGTCAATAATATAAAATCAAATGCCATTGGTGAAGATGGAATATCCATAAAATTTATTAAACTCATTTTATCTTTCATCTTAAGCCCGTTGACCGACATTATTAACCATTGCTTCACAAGTTCTTGCTTTCCTGACGCATGGAAAACAGTTACAATCATCCCTGTGGCTAAAAAATCAATTGCTAGCAATCCATCTGATTATCGGCCTATAAGTCTTCTATCTTCATTATCAAAAGTATTTGAGTCTCTTACGGCGACTCAAATCTCGGAATACTTAAAAGAATTTAACCTTCTGTCTCCTCTTCAGTCCGGATTTCGGCCGGGCCACAGCTGCTCTACAGCCACTGTTAACATCTTAGACGACATAAGAATTTCATACGATCGGCGGCACATGAGCTTTCTCTGCTTGTTAGATATCTCCAAGGCGTTTGATTCTGTTAATCATTCACTACTATCCTACAAACTTAGGGTTAACTTCGGTTTTTCTAGCACTGCAGTCCGTCTGTTAAATAGTTATATAACTGGAAGATCTCAAAGAGTTAGGGTGGGTAATAGTCTGTCTGATTTTAGTTACTTATCCCGTGGAGTGCCTCAGGGCTCTGTACTTGGGTCCCCTTATATTTACAATCTTTATAAATGATATCTTCAGTAAATGCCGCTATGTTTCCATACATGCATATGCTGATGATCTTCAAATGTACCTATTCAGTCCTATTGGTCTTGTGGATGAATTGTGTGTTAAGGTTATTAGCTATAATAAGATTATATTATAGCTAATTAGCTATATTAATAACAAAATCAATAAAATTTAATGAAATCCCCTGTATTAACACGGATGTTATAGAAAATTCACACTTAAATGTAAACTCAACTGATTTAAGTGTGATAAATAATACCAACCAAAATGACAAAAATTTGGAATTCTTTAATTTTAAGTTACTGGAGGCTGAAAGAGCCGCAATACCTAAGAAGCGTGCGGTTACTAATTTTATAAAACTGCCGCAGTATATTTTAAATACCATTAAAACAAGAAATTATTATCGAAGGCAATGGTGTCGCTACAGGCAAAATCATGACTGTGCTTCCATGACTCGACTATCTGCAAAGATTCGCTCTGATATTTATGTTTATCGTAACTCGGAGTGGAGAAAAAGGATTTCCAATCTTGAAAAAGGAGCCAAGCCCTTCTGGAATATTTGCAAGCTCCTAAAAAAAAAAACATAAACATATTCCTTAATTAAAGCACGTAAATGGTATTGCTGTCTTAAACAAAGAGAAGTCCGACGCACTTGCTCAAGAGTTTCTTAAAAACCACAAAGTATCCTTGAATCTAGGCTTTCAACATCATGACACCGTTGTAAATACTGTTTATGACCGTTTCAAATCCCTATCAATTACTACCGAGTCCTCTGGTTATGTGGATGAGGAATATATTCTATTCTTGTTAAAAGAATACAAAACCAAAAAGTCTTGTGGTCTGGATAGTATTCAAATGGTTTTAATTAAACATTTACCAATAATAGCTGTCCGTTTTCTCACTTTTATTATAAATTCATGTTTAAAGTTGCAATACTTTCCAATTGCTTGGAAAGAAGCGAAGGTTATTCCTATTGCTAAGGCAGGTAAGCCTCTAAATGAATTGAGTAGTTATAGGCCAATTAGCCTCTTGAATTCCTTTAGTAAAGTCTTCGAAAAAGTTATTAGAAATAAACTACAAGCTTTCGCCAATGAAAATAATATTATCCCTAATGAGCAATTTGGATTTCGTAGCTTCCATAGCACTACTCAGCAGATAAAAAAGGATTTGCAAACATATCAAATCAAGTCTTATAAGTAAGAAATCAACTGCTTTGGTGGTCTTAGATGTCGAAAAAGCCTTTGATTCGCTTTGGCATACTGTATTAATCTATAAGCTCATAAATTTTGGTTTTCCACTACAATTGGTCAAGCTGATCAATAGCTTCCTGGACAATCGTTCTTATTGTGTTGCGATAAATAACGTTTTGTCCGATGTTGTTTAAATTCCGGCAGGTCTTCCACAAGGGTCGGTAATCGGACCGCTTTCATATCTTATATATGCCTCAGATTTTCCTAAATTACCAAGCTGCTATCATGCTCTGTATGCAGACGACGCAGCTGTTTTCTATTCACATAACTCTGTACATGATATTTTATTGAATTTGCAACGGGCACTAGACACCATTGCTCAATACATGTCTAAATGGAAAATTAAACTAAACGCCAGCAAAACGCAATCCATCTTTTTCACTCGAAAAATAAGTTCTTGCAACCTTCCCGGTACTCATCTTAAAATAAATAATCATGACATACCTTGGTCTAACTCAGTTAAATACTTGGGTGTTTTCCTTGACAAAAAACTAATCCGTGAACACGTGCATAATATAAAAAACAAATTTAACATTGCAATCAAAATGCTATATCCACTTATAAACCGTTACTCAAATCTAAGTTGTGAAAACAAGATTTTGATATGCAAAATTATATTTCAATCAATTATCTTGTATGCATGAACTGTTTGGGGTTGTTGTGCAAAGACACGTTAAAAGCTTGCAAATTTGCCAAAATAAATTATTGAGGATGATGTTGAAAGTTCCTTGGGACTACTCAACAAAAAAATTATATCTTGAATCGAACGTTTCCCTTATCTCTAAGCGAATCTGTGATTTAACAACCAAATTCAACATCCAATGTAGCATGTCTGAAAATCCTCTCGTATCTGAACTTTCTGAAAACTAATTTTTGTATTTGATATATTTAAATAATAATTATAGAATATGCTAATATTTACATGTATTCAGTGTACTCATAGGTGTGTGTACATCAGTATATTAAAATGTTATATGTATTACATTATAATTTTATGCTGTTTAATCATACTTTCTTTTTCACTAAAACTCTTTATTCTATAGTAACATATAGTTAATAATCTCTAACCTTCATCTATGTAGTCAACTCTTATTTTTAAGATTTTTATACGTAGGTTTTTTTTTGTAGTTTTTCCTTCGTAAAAATTTGATTTTTTCTTCCTAAACACATAATTTACTTATATCATACAATTATAGAATTAAGGTCAAAACCAATTTCTGTAAATTGAGCATTTATTAGATAATTATAACGATTTTTTACTACCAATAAAAAAAAAAAAAAAAATATATATATAGCTGATTGGGCTAAAGTCAACAAGCTGTTTCTAAAACCCCTTAAATCACATGTTTTGCCGATATTTAAATCGCGTTACGATATTTATGATTTACCGGCAGTCTATCTAAATAGTGTTGAACTGAACTGCGTTGAACGCGTTAAAAATCTCGGTTACCACATTAACTCAAAACTCTCTTGTGAAGATCATATTAATTCGGTTGTTAGTAAAATGTTTTTTGCCCTACGTAACCTAAGGTGGACTGCATCATTTGTACCTATTGATACCAGAAGAAAGTTAGTGATTATTTCTTACTCAGATGTTGTGTTCAGTAAACTAGATTCTAGGTCCAAGCTTAAATTGCAACTTGCATTCAATATTGCTGTCAGATATGTATATGGTTTAAGAAAGTTCGGCCGCATTAGTCATTTAAGCAATTAAGTACTTGGTTGTAATATATTTAATTACTTGGACGTTAGAAACTGCATATTCCTACATAATTTGATTTATACGCAAACCCCTCATTATTTATATGAAAAACTTCAATTCTGTAGATCGACTAGAAATATGAATCTTATCATACCAGTATATAATTTTCTGAACTCAAGCAGAATTTTTTTTTGGTCAATGCTATTAGAATATTGAATTCGCTGCCATTAAGAATTAAAATCATCTCAAATAAACGCAACTTTAAGCATGAAATTCTCTTATATTTTTCCTAGTCTCTATCTATTTCTCTTTAATCTTCTTCCTTGCATTTAACTTTCATTGCAATATTAAATTTATTCACTTATGTATCAATTGTTCCAATTTACAATTATTATTCAAAATCTTGTCATAGTTTAAGTCATTCTTACTTGTTGATTATTACTTGTTGTTATTTTCTTAATTCTTACTGCATTTAAAAGACTTTTTGAACATTATTTTTTCTAAATAAATTAAATTAAATTAAACACTTCGATGTTCGTCTTGGCAACTCGTACGGCCTAGTTTAACCCTCTGCAGCTGACTTTATAGTCTAACAGACACCAAAAATCAAAACTTCGTACGTACAAACGTAAAATTCGAAGTAACGGTAACGCTCTCGTTATCTTTTGTACTTATTTATTTGCAGTTATGTGGAAAAATAACTTATAATTATTTGCTATTATATGAAATTTGCTGTTAGATTCTTTACCTCAAATTTATTATAATTGCTAATTTGTATAATTATTTATTATAAATTGTATCCAAAAATAACAAATAATGCATAATTTAAAAAAAAAATCATGCCAGCTGTAGGTTTTGAACCCGCAATTCTCTGCAATAAAATTGCATTATGCGAAAAAAATGCCAATTTCATAAAAATGAAACAAAATTTAAAAAAGTGCGTTGCTGAAAATTTTCGCAATTTTTGTTGATAGCAATAGCAAATACAAAAACAATTACTACATCTAAATCAAGTTTGCTCTCGCAACAAGAAGCAAAGCTGCGTTTCTGAGGAGCGCAACATGTTTCATGGTTTCATGAGGAACACGACATGTTTTATGGCTGAATTACAATACTGCGTTAGGTCGGTCGGCCTTTGACAGCTCGACTAGAAACAATGGATTCTTATGAAGCAACACAAAATATGACTTCATGCATTGCGTCGGCCTCATCCCGTAAAAATGAATTTGAGGGGGTGACGTACGATCAACGCTATGAGTAGCGACATGCTCTACTAGCTCGTGCTCTTGACATTCCATATTAACGCTGGGTTGCATTTTCGTTGAGAAATGCTAAAATGTGGGTATTCTTGGATTCCGATTGAAAACTAAGATTTTCATAGGATTATCGTAGGAATATATATTTTGATGCGAGTTTTTTTTAAATTGATAAAATTTTTTAAATTAACATGCTGCTTAAATAGTATAATAATGATTTTGATGAATTTAGAATGATATTAATATTATTCAATTGTATATCCTATTAAAATTTATGCATTTTTTAGTATATTATAAATAATATTATGAGGGTATTCATGCAAAATGGCAAACTTATATATTGGTCAATTAGATATTTTAATGAGGTTGGTTGAGGACGAATACCCTTAATATCATTGTTTGAATAATATAACACACAAAGGAATGTTGTGGTAAGGAAGATTGGCAAATGCTGTTCACTTTGTTTTTGTAAAGTTGTACCCAAGTACTCACTAATTACAAGTGATTCAGCGAGCATTGTATAAGCGGGCGTGGCAGCTCGAATCTGCAATCTCGAATAACTTTGGAATTATAGGTCGCACAACATTGGAATTAGTTGTTCGGCCTCGATTTACATGTGCCGTTACACTGGTAAAATTTTATGGGCGTTGGGCAAAGGGCGTGTCACTTTTTCGGCTGCCCAAATTGTGGATATAACTTTCGAACTATTAGTCACACATCAATGAAACTCGGTAAGAATGTACTATTTAGTCTTGTCCTTTGACTGGAAAAATTGAGTGAGCATTGGACAAGGGGGCATGGCACCGCCCATATAAGTCAAACTTATGGTATCAAATAGCTTTGGAGTTAAATGCCGCATAATAATGAAACTCGGTATGGAGTTGCCACTTGGTAATGTCCATCTACTAGAAAACCGAGACGGGCATTGTCCAAGGGGTGTGGCTCCGCCCATACAATTACAATTTTTGATATCGAATAGCTTATGAAAGTAAGTCACAAAACGTTGAATTTTAATAGAACTACTATTTGGTGATGCATTTCTTCTAAAAAATTTTGACAGGCATTGTTCAAGGAGGCACACCCCGCCCATACATGCCAAAGTTTTGATATCGAATAGCTATGGAAATTAAAGTCGCTTTACATTAAAACTCACAATGAAGTTCCACTTGGTGATATCCTTCTACGCCTATGGTACTTGTAAATTTGTACTACAGCACCAACTGGTGTCTAAGTTGGATCAAAGAAGATAGCGACAAAATACTTACCGTACCTCAAAATCACAATATACCAATTTTCATTCTAATCGCATAAATAATTGTACTTCAGCGCCCTCTGGTGTTCAATACAGGTCAAAAAAGATAGCAGCAAAACACTCAGCGTAAATGAAAACCACTATATACCGATTTTCTTTAAATTTGTACTTAAACGCCCTCTGGTGTTCAAGGTGGATAAAAATTGATTGAAATTGCCCCAAAACACGCACCTTACCAAAAAACTTCCATACACAAATTTACATGAATATTTCCAACTTGCTTTCGTTGACGAAATTTCCTACATTTTGCTCTCAAAGTTTGTAAAAATCTCGGCAAAAATTAACAGTAATAATAATAATAAAAACCAGTAATTTTGACAAAAACAAGAAAAATAATGACATCAAGTAATCACATTTTATAAAAAAAAAACAATATACATATATATATATATATATATATAAAAATATCAATCTATCAAAGAAAAATTTTTTTGCCATAATAACTGAAATGTGTTTCCAGAAAGTCCATTTTAAATTTTAATTTAATTTCACATTTTATCATTAAATTGGAAAGCGACCATTTATTTGGAAGCTTCTAGTCCGAATTTTCATGTTAATATGTGACATTTTTCATTATTTCGCAGATTATATTACACTTAATAAAAATATCTTAGCTTTCTAAAGTAGGTTTTATGGTTCTTAATGATTTTATGACAATATCTTTTAATTTTTTATTGATTAAAATTATAATTGCATGATTTCGGAAAAAGGGACGTTTTGTGGGATTTTTAGTATATCTGCTTTTATTGGCATCACCAAAATGATAGACGCTCGATCTGTCAACGCAACATTGTGTTTTGCAAAGTTTGAGGTCGTCCGTTTTGACAGCTTATATCGTAAAGTTTTTACAGCGGAGACCAAAGTACGGTCAAAGGCCGACCGACCTAACGCAGTATTGTAATTCAGCTATTACTTCTCGATGGCTCACTTCACGTTCGCTCTCGAAATTCTATTAAATTCCCAGCAAATACAAGTCAAAGGTTGAGAATTTTTTTTCTCAAATTCGGACTCAAATGTGGAATCATTTTCAAATCGAGAATTAATGTTTGAATTAATATTTGAGTTCGACTTAAGTTTGATTGAGAATAAATGTTTTTAAAAACAGTTTGAAAATCACATTTGAAGCAGGTTTGAGTTCAACGTTTTATATCAATTTGAGAATAAAGTACCCTTTTTGTTGAGAATGCTATCATTTTCAAATGAAATCTCTAATTGATATCAAATGTTTGAAAATTTGAGATATATATTTGATATCAAATCACTCTCAAATCATTCTCAAATCACTCTCAAATCATTCTCAAACCTCAATGTTTGCTGGGTTAACATTTTGGAGATCTTCTCCTTTTATATTTTTGAAACCAGCCAGCAAATTCAATTTATACTTAATTTCAATTGTCAAAGAACAGAACTTAACAAAGAATTGAACTTTCCTTAAAGGCGTTTCCAAAAAAACTTTTTGGCAAATTTTCTCATTTTGACAGATAATCAAATTACTCTCTATTACTCGAACTTTACTTGAAACGAGAATGGAAACAGACCTATAAGGTTGATTGTCAAAAACTTAACAGATGATTGACAACAAGCAAAACAGCTGATACATTAAATAACACTGTGGAAAAAATTCAGGTAAGCAAAAGTTAGGTCGATTCTGAGAGTGAGGGGTCAAAATAGAGGCTAAATTAGAAGACCCATATTGCGGCGTGTGTTTATGTTAGTTCGAATTTTTTTTTTAATAGACCTTCGAACTTTGCAGTCAAATGCCGAGTTTCAGCATATTGTTTACATGGTTTTTCTGGCTATAACTCGTCGACTAATTGATATTTTTTCAATCTGTAAAAGGCAAATTATTGCTAGAGACCTGTGCAACAATTAAAATTTTTTAAAAAATTTATTTAGAAAATTTTTGTGGTGCTTTTGAAGCAAAATGTTGGAAAAATTATTTTTTTTCATGCTTTTTGAAAATATTTTCCACAAAACTAAGTCTTTTTTGCTTTCTGCTCGATTTATAATATGCTTCTCAGTTTCTTCAATAAATTTCATTTGAATAGAAAATGGTCGTAGTAGATAATTTGCGTTAAAAATCCCAAAACCATTAAATAAATAGCGATTTAGGTAGAAGTTATTAAAAAGGGATGTCCCAAAAATTCGGAATTAGTAAAAAAACTTTTTTGTTTTCAACTACCGCACAGGTAGCGATTTCTAAACAAAGATTCAGTTAAGACTCGAAACTCAGCCGAAGCTGATGTCTTTTAATTTTCGCTCGGTCGTGATAAAATTCGTTATTAATTTTTTTGAAACATATTTCATTTTGTGAGTGATTTAAGTTAAATGCATAGGTCTCATAAAAATAACAAAGAAAACATTTAGGCAATTCACAAGGTGTTGTATCGTGGCGTATCGTTCTATTGTTGTAAGTTTTTACAACTGTCGTATCAACACTGTTGTCGTTTCCCATGCAAAATTGCGATAAGACACATACAACATTGCGATGTATGTTTAAAGAGTGTGCTATTCTATCAGCTGATTTTGTTTATATTTTTATTCCTCCTTTTTATATATTCGTGCGGCTAAAATCGAGCATTACATTTAGAAATGCAGGAAGGTGGCAAAAAAATGGTAGATATTGAAAAATTATAAATAATATGACATACAACTCCAAGATTGTGTTCACAAGGGTTGTATTTTTATACAACTTTTGCTTACAACATACAACTTTAGAACATCTTGTGAATTGCCTAATTGTATATATATTGTATTAAAAATCTCGGAACCAAAATGTAAAATAGACCATTTTTGTAATGTTTGTGGACGTTTCATAGCAAGCGATGAAAAATGTGGCAATACGAGTGATTTTGTTTTGGAAGCCTATAAGCCTATTTGGAAGAGGAAGACGAGGAAAAAGAGGAAGAAGGGAAGACAAAGATGAAATTCCAGAATATCTGTTGGACGAAATTATCGACCCTTCTGATGATGATGACGATGACCAAGATATTAGAGAGAGCAGTGATGTTGATCCACACCCGCCTGCTAATAACACGGTGTTACAAAATGAAAACAAATCAAAAAACTTGCCTCAAGACATAGAAGAGGTAGTAGGCCTGGTTGAACATAAGATAACTGCATACTTAGTTTTTTGAATATACCCTCAAAATCGGGATTTGTGGTCAAAAAACCGATTTTAGGTAGGTGCATTTATAGTTTGTTATGTAACTCCGTTATATCTAGCTCAATTTTAAAAATTTAAACATTGATAAAAAGAAGAAAAATATACCCTTAATATAATATACAGACCGTTTTTTTGCAAAAAGAATTGAAAAAGTAACAGGCAAAATCATTTGAAAATTTCTCATTTTTTTTTAATTTTTTCAACTTCAACAACGTTTTGTTAACAAATTTTGTTTTGTGGCACTATGAGTTTTAGCAGGATTCTGAAAGCCTGTTAAATTTTGCGTTCAACAAGCTATCATTTACTTCAATTGGCTGAAATACAAAAGCACTATCGAATTTTTAGTATTCGTAATAAAATACAAAAAAATTTTTTTTTTTTTTAAAAATGTTTTTTGACCTTTTTCGTTTAAATATATTATCATAAAGCTGGTGTATTGCCCGGATGTGACGGAACTGTTTGCAGTTTTCAACCACAAACACGCTCCGAATGAATGGCGTTTGTTTATTGAGGGATCTTGCAAGAGTATGATTTATTTAAAAACTTTTTGTGTGATTCTTGATATGTTAAATTCTGATATGTGTATGTCGCCGACTTAAAGGCTCTAACAATACTGTTTGGAATGCAAGGTGGATATACCAAGTATCCTTGCATTATTTGTGAATGGGATAGTCGTGCGACTAATAAAGATAAGGATGTTCCACCATGCTTAGAACATCCTACGCGTGTTTCACTTGATTGCCCTTTTCTTCCCACTAATCTATCATCTCATTTTCGAACCAAGGCAGAATTGACTGAATAGGTATTCCACCTCGAACCAAGGCAGTCTTGACTGAATCCTTGGTTCAAAGCTAAAAAAAAAAAAAAAATCTGATTGCAGCGTTTCCTAGGTTAAGTGAGGCCAAAATCAAAGAAAGTATCCTGCACGTTCAAATCTTTTATAAAAGTTATTTATTCATTTCGGTTATTCTAAGGTTTATTTCTGGGCCCACAAATTTGGAAAATTTTCTTGGACACTGATTTCGTTTCTAAATTAAATCCAGTTGAAAAAAAGAGCTTGGAATAGTTTTATTTCGTTATGCATTTATTTCCTCGGCAAGAAGAAGAGTCGAAATTACTTAGATGTTGTAAATGAATTTTAAGTGCCTACGAAAAAATGGGCTGCAATATGTCAATCAAAAAACATTTTTTGCACTCCCATATAAACTTTTTCCCGAATTGCCTTGGGCAGTTTAGTGATGAACAAGGAGAAAGGTTCCACCAGGAGATGGAAGCTATAGAGACCGGCTTTTAGGGAAAAAATTCCATAAACATGCTGGCAGACTACTGCTGGTCCCTAAAACGTGAAATCGATTATAATATATATAAACGAAAAAGGTCAAATAAATATTTTTAGAAAAAAAAAAAAAAAATAAAATTTTTTGTATTTTATTACGAATACTAAAAATTCGATAGTGCATTTGTATTTCAGCCAATTGAAGTAAATGATAGCTTATTGAACGCAAAATTTAACAGGCTTTCAGAATCCTACTAAAACTAACAGTGCCAAAAAACAAAATTTGTTAACAAAACGTTGTTAAAGTTGAAAAAATTAAAAAGAAATGGGAATTTTCAAATTATTTTACCTGTAACTATGTCAATTCTTTTTGTAAAAAAACGGTCTGTATATTATATTAAGGATATATTTTTCTTCTTTTTATCAATGTTTAAATTTTTAAAATTGAGCTATATATAACGGAGTTACATAACAAACTATACATGCACTTACCTAAAATCGGTTTTTTGACCACAAATCCCGATTTTGAGGGTATATTCACAAAACTAAGTATGCAGTTCTCTTATGTTTAACTAGACCTACAACCTCTACTACGTCTCGAGCCGAGTTTATTTTCACTGTTACACCGTGTAATTTTACTTAAAACTTTTCATAACTAACATTTCAAAATTATATTTTTTCCATATTTTTATAATTTCTTTTTCAATGTTTCTTCAAAACCAACACTGAACAAAATTGGTACATAAAAAATGAGAAGTAAATTAATAGTAAGCTGGAAAACGCAAATTTTGTATTATAATTGTTTTCTTTTCGACTAAAATTTAATGAAGAAACTGAGAAGCATATTATATATCAAACAGAAAGCAAAAAAGACTTAGTTTTGTGGAAATATTTTCAAAAAGCATGAAAAAAAATAAAATTTTTAAATAAATTAAATTATATAAATTTTTTAAAAAATTTTAATTGTTGCAAGGTCTCTTGATAAAATATCAATTAGTCGACGAGTTATAGCCAAAAAACCATATAAACAATATGCTGAAAATCGGCATTTGACTGCAAAGTTCGAAGGTTGATTAAAAAAAAATTCGAACTAACATAAACAAACGCCGCGATACGGGTCTTCTAATTTAGCCTCTATTTTGACCCCTCACTCTCAGAATCGACCTAACTTTTGCTAACCTGAATTTGTTCCACAGTGTAATTAAAAGCAACAAGGGAACTATTACCGAATAGTAGATTGCCGAATAGTTTTTGCCATGCCAAATAAAATAACAAAACGACACCAAGGAAAAATAAGGAAGTCGAGAAGTAAAGAATGTCCCGAAGCTAAGAAAAAAAGCTCAAGTCTGTGTTAGATAACACGGGCGCATAGGTCAGACGTAGAATACGTAAGTCATTCACAGCCTTATTCAATAGATTTCCTTAAACAACCTTTAAACGCTTGTTTAGTTACGCACTGTTTAAGGCTTTACGCAGCTTCTATGAAACCTTGCTAACATTGTTATTCAAAAATAATAAATACAAGATTATGCCATGCGCATGTCTGCCTACGTCATGATCGACCCATTGTCAAAATCAGCTGTTTTTCACTGAGCAAAACATAAAAAACAACTGTAGCTGAAAAAAATAAAATCGTACAGAACTATTTCGCACAATCTTTCGTCTTTTCTTGCACGAATAGAAAATCAGTGAGAAGAACAGAGAAAGTCTTTTCCTATCTACGTCACGAAAGACCTAACGTCTTGCGCAGAACGGTGCAACTTTTTCTGCCTCTGATGGCGTAATCTGATTTCAAATATTTTTGCTCCAGATCAACACCCCCGTATAACGTATTCTATGTTAAAACAGCTGCGTCCATTAATGCTATTAGCATGGTTACTTTATTTTCTTTTTTCGTTCCTTAATATTATACAATTTTTGACAGTCGGTGCTATTATGACACCATATGTCAAAAATAGTATAAAACTATAGAACAAAAAAGAAAATAAAGTTACCATGCTAATGGCATTAATAAAGCGAACTAATAAAGCAAAATATGCAGGCAAATGACAATAGGCCAAAACACATAGAAAGCATGCATGCCTCAAGCATGCATCATGCCTGTGAAGCATGCTTGGTTAAAGCACATTGAAAGCATGCATCGCTTATGTGATAAATTTCAAATATGTTAAACTGAAGAGAAATTTTAAAGAAAAAGTAGTGAAAATACATTAAATTTAATCAAAAACAACTAAAAATGGAATTTGAGGATATTTTATGCTTATTGGTCATGGTATAATAATACAAGGTAGCATTGACAGTTGCTTGGGAAATCATATACTGTCAAAAAATATACTCAAAAAGAGAGCGCTCACAATCCGCCATTGAAAACACAAGCAATGTTGAAAACGTTGAAGTGAAAAAAAACAACCACCACAGCAGCTGCTGATGTATTTCCACAAAAAGCTGTTTTTGACAGTTTATGTTTTCCTGTTGAAGAGAAAATAAGCAGTTGTCAATGCTACCATGTATTATTATACCATGCTTATTGGTTGTGTTGATATTGCTTTTATTTCACACATGTCTTCTGTCAATGCTTTGATGCCTGCAAAAAGTTAAAAGTTCGCCAACTTCAGGCATGCTTCAAGCATCATGCATGCGTGCATGCTTTTAATGTGGGCTACTTCATAAGAATATGTATATTCAATCACAAATGTCAGATGCTTGAAGCATGCATGCCTCCTATGTGCTTTGGCCTAATCAGTGCGACACATTCGTGGGAAAATGTCGAGTTGTCACTCCACCCCACATAATTGCATTATTTCAGCAGGCAATCGATAATACGTAAGGCCAAATATCCCTCTTATACAACTCTTGCAACAAAAACGAAATGAGAATTATAAGAACTAAGGTTGCAACTGCAAGAGAACAAAGTGCGATGCTGTTGCTGCTTCATGTGTCGGAATATGTGTGTACGTGTGCGATGCTGTTGCTGCTTGCTTGTATGGAATATGTGTGTACGTTTCTCACACTGGTTCTGTGATGAACACACAGATAATCGTACTGCTCTTACACATGATGTTATAATACATAAAATACAAAGCATATGAAAATTAGTACAAAATTTGAAGGAGTTAAATTTTGATTTACTTATAGAATCAAAAAAATTATATGTAGCAATATGATTATTTAAATACAAATCAAAAGAAGACATATTAAATATGTTTAGACCATACTTGAATTTTCTTCAATGCATGCATAAAGTATTAAAAACTTATAATGAAAGTGACAAACATTTTCTGAAAATTTTGTGCTCCAGATTAACACTCCCGTATAACGTATTCTACGTTAAAACTGGCGAAAACAGGAGCAGAGCGCGTTCGTGTACATAGACAGCGAATTAGAGCTCTTAAGAATGCAGCCGTTGCTAGATCTGCAACTAATGGTAGGAGTATGGCGATTGGAACATCATCTGAACAAAGCCAACCAAGTTGATATGTATAACCGAGCTTTTCCACTGCCCGAACGAACGAAGAATTCATCGTGAACAAATCGTAGCGATGAATTCTTCATTCGGTCCAACCGTTTCCAATTCAATGCTTGTGAACATCAGCGTTGATGAATTTATGTTTATGCAAACGTACTAAATCGGATTAATTTTGACTACTTTTATCCCTTTTAATTATAGATTTATATAAGTATTTATATAAAGAATTTATTATATAAAGAATATTATATAAATAATTTGATTATGTAAAGTGCTAATAAAATAACAAAGTAAAACAAAGTTATTTTGCGTTAAGTTTTCAATATATTTTCTTTCATTTTTGTTATTTCTACGTTATTAACTACCATTTTCACAAATCTACTACTCTATCCACAAATAATACTGGATTTGCCCAAAAAGATCGAGCGACGGCCAATCAGAGCGAACGAAGAAATCTTCGTTCGTTCGTGCTAGAACAGTGCTTACACTGCGCAAATAGCGCTCGCGAGCATTTTGTAAAAACCCAATGTTCCGAATCTTGGTTTGGACCAAACTGTTTACACTACCTGAATGAACGAAGAAATCTTCGTTATAATAAAAAATCGGATAAGAACTACGCCTACCTTCCATATAAAGTGACGTCATCGACATGGTAAAACATTTATAAATCCCATAGTTTTTTAAGATATCGACTTGAAACTTGACGCATACATTTTTTTTCTTTAAAGTCAATGTTAAAAACTATCAAAATCTGACAAAAACCATTCTTGCCTCCCGAGGAAAAAAACAAAACAAATTGTTAATGAAACTTTGGAAATGCTTTTGCCGGCGGGGCACTCATATACTATCGAAATTAAAAGTGAGTCATGTGAGGAAGACGAATCATTTTCTGATGACCTTTTTTCGGCTTGATTCATTAAATCAGGATTGTTTTGACGTAGAATACGTCATTCTCGGAGGTAAGTAGGGTGGTTGATAGTGATCAGGTGTCGGTATTTATATCACTTTTTGAGCCTTTGGTTGGCCTAAAGTACTGATCGTACAATGTTGATGTTAGCACTTGTTGGTCTGCTTGATCCTCAATGTGACAAAAATTCATGTTTGAACTCTCTAACTTATATAAATTTTACACAATTACATGAAATATAAAGCCAACATGTGATGTTTTTGTTTGCTTAAGTTTGCTACCTATTTATCGACAGTTTCCGGTTTTATCGACAAAACCATAAAATTTGTATGGGAGCCTCCCTAAGGAGTGGTCGGAGGGAATAGGTGTCAAAGGCAAAAATGTTCCTTTTGCAAAAGTAATGGCGGTCGGTCATACATATTAACCCTCTCTGGCACTCTCTTAAAGGTCATATGCTCAGGTGTATGGAATAAATAAACAAAAACCATAAAATTTGTATGGGAGCCCCCCTAAGGAGTGGTCGGAGGAAATAGGTATCAAAGGCAAAAATGTTCCTTTGCAAAAATAGTGGGAGTCGGTGATACATATTAATCCTTTCCGGCACAAACACAATAAAATTTGTATGGGAGCCCCCCTAAGGAGTGGTCGGAGGGAATAGGTGTCAAAGGCAAAAATGTTCCTTTTGCAAAAGTAATGGGGGTAGGTCCTACATATTTACCCTTTCCGGCACAAACACAATAAAATTTGTATGGGAGCCCCCCTAAGAAGTGGTCGGAGGGAATAGGTGTCAAAGGCAAAAATGTTCCCTTTGCAAAAGCAATGGGGGTCAATCATACATATTAACCCTCTCCGGCACTCTCTTAAAGGTCATATGCTCAGGTGTATGGAATAAATATACAAAAACCATAATATTTGTATGGGAGCCCCCCTAAAGAGTGGTCGGAAGAAATAGGTGTCAGAGGCAAAAATGTTCCTTTTGCAAAAGTAATGGGGGTCGGTGATAGATATTAACCCTTTCCGGCACAAACACAATAAAATTTGTATGGGAGCCCCCCTAAGGAGTGGTCGGAGAGAATAGGTGTCAAAGGCAAAAATGTTCCTTTTGCAAAAGCAATGGGGGTCGGTCATACATATTAACCCTCCCCGGCACTCTTTTAAAGGTCATATGCTCAGGTGTATGGAATAAATATTTTGCTAAATATTTTTTAAAAAAGATGTCATCAAAAGCGAATTGAATAATTCTACGTCTTGTGTTACGACATAGTAGAAACTGCTGTATTTATTTTTTTAATTCATTTCTATTGTTTTATTTCTAAATTGATTTCATTTAATTTGTATATCCAATCAACCATTAAACACTTTTTTTTAATAATAATAATTGTTGTAATGATAACTTTTTTGAGGAAATTTTAACATGAATTATAATTTTAAATAAAAATAATAGGCTCACACAGTTTTTTTGACAAAAATGACTTTAAACTTAAAAATTGTGAATTTTTTCTAAAATTTTCTGAGTTGACCACAAAAAAAAAATATATTTTTCACTAAAATTTCTACTATTCATGTATAACAATTAACATTGTTTTTAATTGTTTTTGCATTCCCTATAGTTTAAAATCATAAAAAAAATTTGTCCAACTAAATTCTTCTTACGTTCCAACTGTGCAACGTAAGACTTCGGGAAGTTTAAAAAAATGACGAGTATTTTTATCGTTATACAAAATAAAAATAAATAACTGGCCATTTCAGCACTTGAAAAGACTTTGACCTAGCTTCTTATGATCAATTGTGTTGTGCGTGTTATTAAGTTTGTACACAATTGACCGAGAACCGGACCTACATGTTTAACGCCGACTCCGAACGGCGATGAACGGAATGTTCTCGTTCTCAAGAAGCTTTACATGGCAATTTGATTACTCTCTGAGGTTTGCCATTGTCTGCAGAGAGGTGGCGGCCGTACAGAAAAATTATTTTAATTCAAACAATTTTCTGTCGCTGCTGGGATTCGAACCTGGGTTTCCAAAGTTCGTTGACATAGCGGCCACACACTTTAACCAACTACGGCACGGTCGCCACGGACGCCAAACGTACATTCATTTTTATTTATAAGACTAAAAGCGTTTGAAAGCATTTCAAAAACGTGGGTAATATGAGGGTATCCCAAAGAATGGATCAATTCAGTCCATTTTAAGCAAAGACTTTTATTGGAATAAAATAAAGTTCTGTATGGTATTTTGCTCAAATGAAGTGTTTGAATTGAAGTTTTATGGGGGGATACCCCAAGACTATTGCTATAATACTGAAAACGTTTGCGTGCAAATATAATAAGATATGGAATTTTTAAAATTCGGGTTATATGGAGGGTATCCCAAAAAATGGTCTAATTATTACCATTTTTGGCACGAATATTTCTTTAAGTGATCTTAGACCAAATATGAAATTCTATTAAAAAATATTTTAGGAGTCCAAAGATATATCGATTTTTAACATTTTATTATTCGGGAAGTAGGCGTGGTCATTGTCTGATTTGGTCAATCTTTGAAATATTTCTTAATCTATGTAAAAAAATCTTCCACCTTAAATTTCGTTGCTCGGCGGCAACTGTAAATAGTTTTGGTCACAGCTTATATGAAACACTGTGTACACTATACGTCATCAAATTTCAAACTTAAGTTTTTTTAATATTGGTTAAACAACCGCTATTTATACGTCAGATCTGATACTTTTGGGACAACCCGTATATTAAAATGATTTAACACTTTTGCGGGTCAATCTTCTTCTCGTATATAAAGGTGAAATTCAATCTTGTACAAAGAATAAATTGTATGTACAAAGTAAACTCAAGCATTCATTAACGCTTGTTAAGAACAAACTCACTAGATGTATATCGTTCCACCGTGTTTATGGAGATGTATCTACTATTTATACGTAATCAAATAGGAAAGGGATTTAATGTAAATTGATAGTTTTTTCGGATTTATTTTCATTTCGTATAGGTTTGATATGCAATCAGTTGTTTTGTGCAAGTTATAAAATTTTGCCTTTGCAGCTTTTGTGTGTGCGATTCCTATTAAAATAAACACATCCATGCAAACAATAGGCACACAGTAACACAGAATCACAAAACTGAACGCATACAAATGAAATTCGGGAAAACTCATCAGCATATTCATGAAGTTACCGAATGCATGACAAAACGAATTTCGAATGTCTTTGAACTTTCCTTGACATGACATCTCAATACACCGAAGTTCAGAGCATACTTCCTTCTAGTCTACTAAATTTTTTGCAATAAAATTGCTTCCGGCTTCACTTTATTTTGTTCTTCTCTTTACACTCTTGTCTTTTGCCACCCAGGAGTAGTCTTCTTCTCCAACCATGATTTTCTTGTTCTGCACTCTTTTATGCTTTCATCAGACAGCCCTAACATTGTCATGTTTTGGTATGTCTTTCTCTTCCGTTTCGAATTCAAGTTTTGTTTGTTTGTTTGTCATTCGCTTGTCTCGTCGCATAATTATAACGGATGCTGTTCAACGAAGTGTTAAGTACTTTTACGTTTTCTTTTTTTCTTCTTTTTTTCTACATCCGGTGCCTAATTTATACGTAGTTCCTGTGTTAAGAGATAACAATAGGAACACCAACAATAAAACAACAGCAGCAGCAGCAGTGATGAGGGAAAAATTCGTAGTCAACGAATCTGGCTGTTCTGATGTGTACATACAAATATATATTCAAAATAAATATATACTATAACACATATCTATACAACATTTATGTAGTATTCCCTTCTATATCTATCCACTATGTGTGTGTCCTTTTTTACTACACTCTTAAGTTTTGCCCTTTGGCTCTTCTTATTCGTTGATATTCCATATTTGATTTGTTTGCCTTTATTATGCAAATACATTAAAAGGACACTCATGTAACAACAATGCGAACGCAATGACTAGCCTTTGAATATATTTCAACTTAATGTTGGTTTGAATGTATGTGTGTATTATAATTTTAATTTGGATTTTTTTTTTTTTCTTTTGTGGCTTATCTGTGAAATTTTTTTCTTATCTAAATAATTAAATAAAAAAAATACAAGGATACTTCCATCACATGAAAAGAGGAGCCAAAAAGAGAAGGTGTTATTGAAAAATAAAAAATTACACAAATACGAGGGCAATTTTTTAGACTAACTAACGTTTTATTTCTCAACACAGCCTCATCCTAGGTAGTTACATTTAGTCCAGCGTTTTTAAAATTTTTTTTTTTTATAACTTTCAAATACAGGGTTTTCCAATAGGGACTTGACAACTTTGAATTAAATTTCTGAACGCACCCTTTCACTTATCATTTATTCAGTAAGCTCAACATTTTCAACAGAAACTACACGAACGAGCAATGTCTGCAAATTATAAAAGTTTACTACCGAAATTCGGAGTCGGTGATCGTAACTTTAAGAGCGTTAACTGCAATTTTCAGTCGTAATTCTCGCCCTAGTAGACAGACAATAACAAGTTTAGCGCAAAATTTTGACAATACGACGTACGTTACTGTGAATGGCCATCGTTATCGCGCCATGATTACCGATTATTTTTGACCCCCATGACTTATTGATTGGAATATATGGACTTGGAGAACATGTGGTTCCAACAGGATGGTGCCACAAGCCGCACAGCACACGTTACAATCGATTTATTGAAGAGTAAGTTTGATGAGCGTGTTATCTCAAGAAATGGGCCAGTCGATTGGCCGCCTCGTTCGTGCGATTTAACGCCTCTAGACCAGTGGTGATCAACGCACAGTTCAAACAACAACAAAGACAGCTTTCCGAGTGCACAGCTTAACACTGAAACAAGAAGTTGTTAAAAGCTCTCACAACATTTGGTGCAAGGAACTCTTATCGAGTATTGGATTTTCAATATAAGCATTTCTTTTTTATTTTTGTGTTTTTTTTTTTTGCTTTTTTTACATAGAAACATCAAGCAAAAATATATTAATGCTTTTCCTGAAACATTGCAATATACTTACGTATATTCATAAATAAAACAGCGAGCGACACCTTCACCACATGAACGCTCAAAGCATACTGACTTGAAATTTAAAGCACAGCAGAAAAAACATTCTTTTACGCAGTGTACAGTGTTGCCAGAACTTTTTTGAGAAAAGCGAGAGATTTAAAAAAAATATCGCCCAAAATCGCCCAATAAAAAAAAAAAAAATCGCCAAAATCGCAATTTTTTCCAAGAAATTTATTATATTAGAAAAAACAAAAAAATTATATAAATTTTTTTCAAATAATATTGAGAGCTGTTAATAGTATTATGTATATAAAAGTTCTTATTTTCATATTTATTGAAATAATATTGAGATCTGTAAAAAATTATAAAAAAGATACTTCATTTTATACGAGAATTTTGATTGTTAAAGAACATTTTTTTAGAGACTATAACTATTTAGAATTTTTCAATATGCAACTTTAAAAATAAAAACTTTTTACAAAAAACGTAGTTCCATTCTATTAAATACTTCAGCCATATTAGACTCTTCCTCCGTTTTGTCAATTCTTGAAGTATTGTTTAGTTCATACATTGATTTATTCATTTTTGAAATCATATCATCGGATTTTGGCAGCGACTTGCAACAACAGTTTTTAGCCTTCATGAAGCATTTTACTCGAATGATTGAAGTTAGCATATCTGATTTCATTCTGTTGACGGAGAAAATACGTTCCACAAATGCATTAGAATGTGGCAAGGAAAGAAAGATGAATGCCAACTTACAAATATTGCCAAACATTTTTCCCACACACATTAGATGAGTTTATGAAAAAGCGTGGTTTCACAAAAATCGCCCAAAAAATCGACAGGCGATTTCCTAAAAATTTAAGCGCAAAAACAAGAAAAAAACGCCCAATTGGCGATAAATCGCCCAATCTGGCAACAGTGGCAGTGTACAAACACATCGAGCCGATTGCTACTTCGTGTGCATAACCTCAACAACACACGATGCCCGCGGGCTATGAGAAACCATGTAGTGAGCACCTCTGCTCTAGACTATTTTCTTTGGGGATACGTCAAGTCATTCGTCTATGGCAGTAGCCCTAACAAAAATAAACGAAACGGGACGATTTTAACTTACCGAACGTTTGGAATCGTTACGTCTGTTTTGACATTTAACCCAAAATGAAACGAGTTCGAATATTAAAGGACAAGGATTGGGATAAGGATTAGAAAAAGAATGGGGAATAAGATAAAAAGTTAAAATATTTGTACAAAGACTCAGTAGTGCATCTAGGATTCGTTAAAGGGGGGCTGAAACTATTCCTTTGTAAGCCAATGGGGGGTGGGGGGCTAAAGTCCATTCAGCCCGTATGTAGATCCGTCACTGCAAAGATTAGAGCATGAAATTGCACAGAGATCTGGAATAAATTCAGACAAGGTTTGTGAAAGGGACAAAGTTTGGAAGAAGAATAAAGACCCGGATTTAGACACATCTAAAATAATATTTAGAACAAGATTGGGAAAAGGATAAGTACAATAAATGTTGGTCAAGAATAGAGCAAGGATTTGAACACACTAAGGATAAGATTTAGAACAAAAATTGGGAAAAGAAGTGGTACAAGGATAAGGAAAGGCATTCGAACAAGGAAAACATCAGAAATTTTGGTATGGTTTGGATTAAGAGTTTTGTCAAGAAGTAGAACAATTATTAGGACAAATATAAGCATAATGATAGGGGTGTAGATAAGTTTGAGAACAAAGGAAAGGACTTGACAAGAACAAGGACAAGAAGACAGATAAAAACCTTCGGGTGTGTCCAGTATACACCCAACTTTTTTTTTTATAAAGTAATGCCATCAATACTGTTAACCCGCCCATTTGCTCGGCAAAATCGGCAGGATTGTTTGAGGATAATTATTGTCACAAAAAGTTTTGGCTTTTCTATAGATCATATTTAGTACTCTCATATCTTTTGGTACACGGATTTTTGCTCATTAGATTAATATAACGAGATATATTTTCAAAATTATTTTTGGTATTTATTGAGCCATTTAATAGCTACAAATTGTAATAATAATAAACTGGTCATTTCAGCCCTTGAAAGGACTTTGACCGAAGTTCATATGATCAAACTGTGTTGTGCATGTTATTATATGTTTGTACACAATTGATCGAGAACTGGACCTACTAGTTTTATACCGATTCAGAATAGCTAATATGCATGTTCTTAAGAAGCTTTAAATAAAAAAAAAAGAAATACCTGGCCATTTCAGCCCTTGAAAGGACTTTGACCTAGCTTCTTATAATCAATTGTGTTGTGCGTGTTATTAAGTTTGTACACAATTGACCGAGAACCGGACCTACATGCTTAACGCCGACTCCGAACGGCGATGAACGGAAAGTTCTCGTTCTCAAGAAGCTTTACATGGCATTTTGATTACTCTCTGAGGTTTGCCATTGTCTGCAGAGAGGTGGCGGCCGTACAGAAAAATTATTTTAATTCAAATAATTTTCTGTCGCTGCTGGGGTTCGAACCTGGGTTTCCAAAGTTCTTTGACATAGCGGCCACGCACTTTAACCAACTACGCCACGGACGCCACATAAGAAGAAGCTTAAGGAGCTTTACATGGCATTATTTACTCTGTGAGGTTTGCCATTGTCTGCAGAAAGAACAGAAAAATTAGTTCAATTGAAAAAACTTTCTGTGTCAGGGGGAAATTTAACCAGGTTTCTCTGACGTATCGGCCACACACTCTACCCACTGCGCCACGACCGCCACACAATTGTAGAACAACTTATTTTAAATGGCCACCATTTGCTTTCAAGCATGAGCGAAGTCTATTCGGCCAGTCATCGATCGCAACACGCACGGCATGCATAGGAAAGTTCTCCACTGCTCGGACAAGAGCACGCCTTAGAGACTCGATCTTGGGTGTCGAGTAGAGCAAGCCATACCCTTTAACACGGACCACAATTTGTAATCCAATGGGTTGAGCTCTGGGCTACCCGCTGGCCACTGATCCGTGGAAATGAAGTCGATTACGTTGTTTTTGAGCCACTCTTGAGTCAATTTAGCCTTTTGGGCCGGAGCAGAATATTTCTTTCTTGTTAAAAGGTCCACGGCTTGTTTGGGAATAATGTTGTGTTAAGCGGCTTCACAACCAATTCCAAAAAATCGGATTCATACACTTTTGCTAAAGTTTTGACTCCTTTTTCACAAAAATGGAGCTTGGAGACCCCATCTTAGGCAACTCACCACCAAACCATCACAGAAGCTGGGTGGCGAGCTCTCTGAACTTTCGGAACGAGATCTGCTGCATGTCGTGATGACAGAGCATACACACTCTATCATTCCGTTTATTGAACGATTTCTCTACGGTGAACATTTTTTTCGTCAGTAAACAGAATTCGTCTGTAGGCTTGAAGGTCTGAAGGAACGTTGTTTGTTTAACGCTATCGTGAGAAGCTGCCCGGGGTGTCTTTTGTATGCTCTGAGCCCCATGTCATATTTAAGAATATTTAAGAGATCGATTGCGTCGAGATATTCATCTCCCGCGACAAGATTTTCTGCTTTTGCAGCGGTTTTCGCTGATTCACGTTACAACACGCGGACGGCCGGGTTTTGGACGTTCGATTATTCCACCAGTATCCTCAAAGAACTTCACAATAACGAGGTCCGAAATATATCGCCTTTAAGATTTACTTAAAGGAAGTGTTAAGAATTGTGCTTATCATGTGCAATTATATAGAATAGTTTCTTAAACTCGCCATCGACACACTAAAATACCATTAAGTACAATTTTAAAGGTCATTTCATATGAAAGAAAAAAGTTATTTATCATTCTTCATTGTATAGTTCAAAAATTCTCTGAGGCATAAAGAGCTTTTCTTAAGAAGGCAAATACGTATGACGTTTGGCTCCGAATTGCTTAAATTTTTATTTTTCAACAGAAAGAACCGAGTTCATGTTGAATTCAAATTAATATTCAGAAAATTAACTTAATTTCAAAAACAATTTAAAAATAATTTAATCAGAAATGACCGACAATTGAAAATGCTTTCTTAAACTTAATTTCTTTAACTTAAACTTAAGTCCGAAGCATTGTTTTTTTTTTCTCTCTTTGTTTCTTTATTTAGTTCAAATTTCATCAGAATGGCCCTTAAGCGCTACAGGCAACGTTTTAAAACTGTTGTCGTTTTCATCACATCAAAAAACAAAGCACCATTTTTATTTTAGTTGACGCCATAATTGACGTCACGTCAGAGTAATATACAAGCTCAAACGCAGCGCTGCGGTATGACATCGGTGTCAGACGTTTTGGGTATTATTTTAACTTGAAATTTCATTTGCTTTTGGCGTAATAATGTAGGGCAAAAGTGTGTGTGTGTATGTGTGTGAGTGGGGGGGGGTGTCTGGTAAGAAAACGTTTCTTTTGTTGTAGTTGTTTTTGTCGTACCACTTGATATTATTATGTTAAATAAACTGAATGTCCTGCTGTGCTTTTATAGAGATTTCCTAAAAAGAAAAATTGAATGCTTTTAAAACATGCAGACATAAAGTTAAGTTTTTCAGCTTTTTCATCAAAATTTTATTGGAAGTCATTGAACTTGACGTAGATTAGGTAAAAAATTAAAATTTTTAAATTGCACCTGATGATTCTTAGGGACTTTACATAAAAAATAAATAAGTTGAAAATTTCAGACAATTGGTGCAGGTCTTACTTACAGTTCCAAAACTCATTTTAAGATTTGTTATAAGTAGTGTAGGGAAGTTTTTTGTAAGAGAAATAACTCGTCGATACGCCCTTTTACGCTTATGAAACTGAACAGAACAATTTTCACAACGGACATATCGACGAGTTGCGAAACTTCTATAAAATCTTATTGAGCATTGAGATGGAATTTTTCTCGCTCAGTATTTTTAATCAAAAGAGGTGTTCATGATCCGGAGCTCTTTGTAGAGCTCTTGTGCGAAAGAGTAAAAAAGCGTAACAAACTGTGAACACACCTCATACACAGACATAGCAATTGAAGTTAAGTTCAGTCATCTGTGTTTTGTTTATTCAATTCAAAATTAAATCATATGCTTACCTCCAAATGTCCAATCTGATGGTAGTAGTCAAAAATAGCATTATTTTCTGAATCCTCCGATTTTCTTGTGGCTTCTCACGTCTTTTTTTTTAATTTTTATTTTCGTTGTAATTTTTATCCATCTTTTATGATGAAAATAATAAAATGAAAGTGCTTTGAAAGTAAGTGATGAGAAATTAAGATATTACAGAAGTTGGTAATGAAAAGTATACACAATATAACATCACTATTTATTTTCTGTCAAAAATTCACAAAATGTTCTCAACAAAAGAACTACAGGGTATCACCATTGCGCTTGTGCAAAACAAGCACAATTTTGACAGCACGTGTATTTTGTTATTGGAGTAAAGTCCTGTAGTAAAATTTAAAACTTTACAGGATTAAGTGATAACTTTACAGGCGCGTCGAGCACTTTTTGGTAGAGGGTAAAACAATAGATTCGTGATATCATCACGCTGTAAGCAACATCATGTGGGTTTAAATATTTCGGGTTATACATTACTTTCGTCATTAATCATAACATTATATTATAATGATGGGTTTAAACATAAAAAACAAAGCAAAACCTAAACAAAAATATAAACTCAACTTGTTGAAAAAATAATAAAAATACACTTAATATACTTATAAATAGTACTAGCTGTACCCGGCCACGCGTTACAGTGGTTCGCACAACGCAAAAAATAAAAAAAAGAAACTACTTTTACGTAATGAACGTATGAATGAAGGAATGAATGAATAAATAAGTGAATGAATGCATACTTCTAAACGCTCGAACAACTAATTTCGAAGAAATCAATTAAACGATATATTGCAATTTTGGAATTGAGGCTATTTTGCAGATAGGTCTGTAATTTAAGATATCATATTTGGGACCAGATTTATGAATTGGAACTATATGGGATAGTTTCCAAGTATCCAGGGTTACTCCAGTTGACAAAGGAATAGTTAGTGAGATAGATGATGCACAATTTTTTAGAGTGATGGTAGCAAATTCCTTTTAATTCGAATTCCTTTTAAGGACCTATTAAAGTTTTTCGTCGACCAAAACTCAAAAAATTTTTTTTACATTTTTCGAATGTATAACATCTTAAAAATATTCGCAGAAAGTTTTAAGCCAATTGAATAAAAATTGTTGCAGTTATAAGCACAATTGTCCGGAGAGAAGACGATAAAAAATATTTGTACTTGCCTTACTGATACCAGCTTCTAAAAACACTATTCTCTTTAATATGTCTTTTCTTTTTCAATGCACTCTTTTAAGTGTCTATTATTTTTTCCATTCACTCTTTATATAAAAATGCATAGGCATAGGCATCCACAGGGAGAGCAAAGAGGGTAAAGGCCCCGTGGTCTTCAGAAAAATGAAAAACCTTATATTATTGTAACAAAAAAAAAAAAAAATAACAGTAATAATAAGAACTTCTCCCCCTGGCAAGGGTGTCCACAGGGTGGTGTAGGGGGGGAGGGCACCCCCCTCAACTGAAAAATTTTATATATTTTTATTTCCTATGTGTATATGTTACATTTTTGTTTATATGTTACAAAGTTTTAAACTCTTAAGTTCTGATTCTTGTACTATGTTACATTACCTCGAAACTACACAGTTAACTATGAACCTGGATACTTAACTCCATAGTTTCCCATACAAAATCTTAACTATCTCGCAAAGCAGTTAAGTTGAAACTGCGACCTAAGCCATCTCATTTTTCTTTGCAACACTGTGTTTTCATCAAGAACAAAAGGAAATTAAAAAATGACAAGTAAATATCACATAAAAAAAGCAAAAAAATATTAGAAAACAATTCCTTTTCTTTTGATGATTTGGTCAAAGACCACCAGTTTAGAAAACACTTCCTGCTGATGATGAACAAAAACTCTTACAAGGCTTTTATCACACATATTGTAATATTTTTATATTTTTGCATGAAAATTAAATTTTCAATATGTCTCAAAATTATGTGAATCAACAAAAAATTAACCTCAAATAATGACAAAGTTAACTACGCTACTGGCAGTGTAAACACCAGAAACAGTTACCAAACTATTATAGCCAAACTGCATAGTTAAATGTGTAATGTAAACATGATATTAGGTGGTACGAAACTTAGTTTTATCTGAATTTTGTCACTTTTTGTTAAGATTTCATTAACTACTTAGCAAATTTGCGTAGCGCTACGACACGCTCCGTTACGTTTCCATAACCAGCCCTAAGTAACGATCAACAACTGATTTTGTTCTCTAATTATCGTCTGTTGTGCAACTATTGTTTTTATTAATTGTGTTGTATATGTGGAGTCTAAATATTATTTGAGAAATCAACACGAAGTTCTTTGATGTGTGAATGGTAAAGTGTAGCAACACTTTGTTCCTACCAAAAGTTGCGAGGCGGCCCGCAACCTTTGTTAAAAACAATAATGATAATTTTAAACAAAGTGTCAACGCACTTTGCCAAAGGGAGCTAGAGACGTGTCGGTTTAAAAAAAGCCACTAAGATGTTTTGTCCTTATCAGACTCAGATGCCTGAGTCCTTTTCTAACTACACTCAAAGTGAGAGCAAAAATAACTTACTCTCACCGAGTATTAGTTTACTTGAAATGAGAATTAAATCATTCTCATCCCAAGTCTAGCTACTGTCAATTATTTTTTTTAATCAAAATCTAATCTGTTCTTATATGTAGTTGTAATAAAATGTTTAATAAATAAAATATATATAATAAAATAAAAAATACCAAAAATAGACCTAAGTAATACACAAAATAATTTTTAATAAATAACTGTATGATAAAAAACAAGTAGCGATTAAAAATAAATAAAGAAGAAACTTACGAGAAATAATATATAATATACTATAAATAATAAACAATGTATAATAACCAATAATAATGAATAAAAATAAAAATTAAACAGATAATTTACTATCTGAAATAAAACAATTGTTTGAATAAATATTAACGAAAACCTAGCTCATCTAAAAAGACAATGAGGTTTAATGAATAAAATGTTGGATATTAGGATAGGATTTTCCCATTGCTAAGTGGGAGCTTAACAATAGGAACGAAGGAAGCCGAAAAAATATAAAAAGATATTCAACCCGATGAAAAGAGTGGAAAACGACCTATTACCTAATGCCTGGTAAAAGCCGTGTAGGTGCGTGTGTTTCCTTTAAGAACTCTTTTCACTTAACACCAAGTAAGCTCATCAGAAGGATTTAAAAATAAAAATTATCCTACCGACCCTCTATAGACTGAATGTTACACATTCGAAAAAAACTAAGGCTAATCAGGACATTTCCAAAATCGCGCACGGGACATTCGTACGCATTCAAAGTAAAAAAAACGGTAAAAAGGAAACGGTTTTTTTTCTGATGAATGGCTTAACATATAGCATTTTATTAGCTCTTTCATTGGTGCAAAGATTGATTTTGGGTAATTGTACCTTTTTAAGATAATAGCAAAATTCAAGTGATTCGCACGGGACACGAAACAGAAGTGGCTTGTGAGGTCAACCAATTCAAACGCCACTTTTAGCGAATCCAGAGGCAATATTTTAATGCAACTAATTTTAAACTCTTGTGCATTGATGCCTCTTAACAAGTGGTTATGATTTTTTCAAAGATGACTTAATTTTTTTTTTTTATTTAATTTGACGTAAATTCGCACGGGACATCGTGCACGGGACATTTTTTACCATCACTATTTTTATGTTTTTGTCATTGTTGTTGTTGGGAAATATTTAAAAAAACATATAGAAGAAATGTTTTTAAATTAACAAAATTGGGGATTCATTTATTTTCACAACAAGAAACTTATTAAGTATATTCATGATTTTTTTTTTAATTCAAAGGAGATCCATTCAAATGTAAATTATAAAGAAATAGAAAATTATAATAAATTTCTTAAATACAAAAAATAGTTTCTTGCATTGAATAAGCGGTCCTTGCTGCTTTCACCTCTTGATAATTAGATGAGAAAAAGTGAAACTTAGATATACCCGGTTTGCTTTTCACCTCTTTCCATTTTTCGTCTAAATTAGATTCTAAAATATATTTTTCAATTTCACCTGTTGACATAAATAATAGTTTTATACCCTTTATATAGTGGAGTGCACACTGATAAAAAGAAGTTGCATCCGGTAAAACATAACTTCTTGATTTTGTCATCTGCCAAACTTTTCGCTTTATCACCGCTCCAACTCCATCAACAGCTCCTTTCCCATGTGAGCTAGCAAAAAATTCCACTCCAATGTAGGACATCCTAATAATTGTACTATATCAACTAGGCTTGATAATTTGAATTTGTTTTTAAATTGCGAACAGCAGCCATCAGAAAAAATAAATATTTTTGATAAGCTCCCATATGATGTCTGAATTTCTCTCAAAATCACCATCAAAAAAACAAAAACGTCGTGCTTATTGTGCGTTAACTTTTCACTTATGACAGCAAAAGACTTTTTAACGCCTGCCAGCCATGCTACACAAGTAAAAATGGATACCTGCCGATAACTGAAATCAGCACTTTGTATCTCATTTTGACATGTGAGCCTATAATTTTCGGCAAAATCAATTTGAATCGCCAATTCAGTTGATTTTAAATTTCCTGAGAAATTTTTGCTGAGCCCTTTTGACAAAAACATGCGTTTTAAAAGAGGGCAATGCCATTTCCAAATCAACAATAAGATCAGACAGAGTTGCATCGGTTCTGGAAAGGGCCATGGTATTATCAATTTTGCGCCAATGCTGCCAACTTACTTCATCATTCATATTATTTAAATATGATAGAGGAATAAGTTGGTATCTCAAATCGGTTAAGCACTTCTTGCAATTGCTTGTCATGCAATTTTCACTAAGAATATTACAGCAAACAGTTTTGAGAAAGCTTTCGAAATTGCTGGGAAAAGATGGCATTATTTTTGCACAGCTTTCCAGCAAATAACCGAAGTTAGCATGGTACATGCAAACACACATATTGTGTGGCGTTTTATTCATTAATTGTACATGACGTGGCCGCATCTTAAAAAAATAAGATTTACTTAGTTTTTCGTCGGGATTTCGTTTTTTGAAGAGCTCATATGCTTCACACACTGTCATCATCATAAAACGTTTAGCAACTATATCGCCTGCTATCAAAAGTGTGTCCTTTTTTCCTGAGGCTTGGATACTTATATTTTCGTTTATATAAAACTCTTTTATTGAATTGTCTGCTTTCTGGCAGTGTCTTTTTGGAATTAGTTTTCTTAATATTCTTTTGCACGGTGTCTTTAAATTTGTTTAATAAAATTTCAAGTACCTTAACTTTTTTCTCTAAGTCTCTTGGCAGAGCAATCTCAACTTTTCTCACAGCTTTCGCCAAGGTTTGCTTGCATTTGTAAGGACAGCTTTGCTCTTTTGTAGCATCTCTCTTCTCTGCGAGCTTTTGTCGTATGAGCTCAAGCTGCCTTCTTTTATCCACTACTTCATTATTACCATCCGTCGCCGCTTTTCATCTTAGCCTAGTGTTCCGCATTCTTATCTTGTTTTTTAATTTATTGTTTTCCCATTTTATTGGATCTTCCTTCAACTTTTCTCTCCACCGTTTGCAAGTTTCTCTTCTTTTTTGGCAACTATTTTCGCTCATCTACATTTAAATAATTGTAAATTTTATATAATAAAAAATAAACAATTTGTTTTTAAAATTATTTTGTTGCACTTACGGTCGCGCACAGGACAAACTTAAAATAATCACCAAAAACACAAATCTTTTTATATCTCCAACTTTTTTTTATATATTGATGGCACACACAAAGTCTGTTTACAAAAAAAATTTAATGCAATTTGAGTAAGTAATTTGGATGTACTGATAAGTAAGCGATAATGCAAATCATAATTTTACCGTTATTGGTAATCGCATATTTCCTTTTGCGTTCTCTTTCGACTCTTTGCTTTCTCTAAGTGATTTTAGAAAGCAAAAGTCAAAGCATAAATTATCTGTTCTAGAAGTTGTTATCCAAACAAAACATGCCCTAAAAACATCATAAACACAACAGGTGAGTTGGCGCGACTAAGCATGCGAATTTTTCGATATCTAATTTAGATAAATGCAAAATTCTTTCAATTTTGATCAATTTGAATATTTCTTAATGTAACCATGTTGAAAAAAATCATTTTCAAGAACTTTTTTTTTTTTGGCCGCGGTGGACCTTTCTGTGGAAATGCCCATATATTCAAACAATTTTTTTTTTCACTTTCTTTATTAATATGGTTATCAAACGTTTTTTTACAGTATTAAACAGTTCTTGAAGATTACGAAAAAATTTTTTTATTTTTATTTTCTATTAATTGTACATTTAATATAGGGCGCTGAAATTGCTCTTTTCAAAAAAAACACTGCTGTTAAAAAAATGGCGGACATTTGAAAATGTTTTTCAAAAATCGCCTTTTTTTCAACCTTTTTCATATTCAAAAATTTTATAAATTTTTTTGTGGTCAAATTGTGGTAAGCTTTCACACTGGATATAAAAACAAACAAAATGCTACAAAAATTATTAAAAACGTCCTAGTAGATCCGGAGATTAACTGTCCGCCAGTTAAAAAAACCTAAACTCGAGAAAAATGCGTGTAAAGTTATTTTTGCACCTGCGAGCCGAGGGCGCGCTTCTATTGAGTCGTTATATCTCGGCACTGGCTTCGAATTTCGATTTAATATTTTAGACAGTTATTATTGAAGGTATAAAGAATCTAAAAATGTAAAAAACAAAAATTCATTTTTTGAAATTTCTAGACGGTAATAGTTAGTACCTTAAAAAAAAAATTAAGCATGTTGCTCTGTTCATAACTGAACGAGCATTCAAGAAAAACGAATATAAAAAAAAATTTTTAAAACACAAACACAAAATAATCATGCACTCTTTTTATAAATTATACACACACACACATTCATACAAACAAACGAAAAAATCGAAAAAGCTATTTTAAATGAAAATAAAATAAAATAAATACCTTGAAAATATCTTTTTCAGTCTGCACGGATCTTCAACTATATTTAAGAACGAACGACAATTATTTTAAATATTTTTAAATACATTTAATAAATGTTAATATGATTTTGTAAGCCAAAAGTTCGTTATACTGGAAGTTAAATTGAAAAATATAAATTTTCATATAATAACAGTGTTTACAAAGTTTGCACAGAAAGTCTCAGGCAATAAAATTTCATAGGTAACATTCCAGGCTCATTTTCATAAACGTGCACACCAATGCATACCTTTGGCCTCCTCGACAAATTCCTGCGGACGCCCATGCTCCCTGGTATAAAATTCTGGGGACGCAATGTGGAAATTGGCATACATTTATAAAAACCGTTGATTCCACGCGTATTGTTCTCGCAAACAAAAATGTACAGGAAGCTACGCTCGAGGGAAGAACCCTGAGAAAACAGAGGCAAGTTGAAATTTTTGACTCAACAATTGATGATGAGGGTATCTTACATGGTCATATATGCTAAAAAAAATTAATATATACCTAAATAAAGTACTTTTAAAACTTTAAACGCGTTTTTCTCGAAAAGGCTGTTTAAAACCGGTGGACAGCATTACTCGAAAACTATGCTAAGGCTCGCTACCAAATTTATTACACTTGTTAAGTAAATATGACCGGTACTTTTGATTGTTCGATTTTTATTTTGAAAAATACTCTTTTTTTTATAACCTAAAAAAAGTACTTTTTTAGTCAAAAATCAGTTTTTTACCTGCCATTTTGGTAAAAATCAGAATTTTTCTAGAATCTTCGATCAAATGCTCAAAAAGCTTCAGCAGAACCTTAATAATTTTTTTTTTGTTTTTAGATAAACAAGCTCTGAAAAATCGTGTCCACCGCATATTTAAGGCTCTTTACTAAACTATGGATTCCTGCTATATGGTTGAATTTTTGTTATCAAAAAATTCAAAATCTTTTCTTCAAAACATATGTAATTATAATGTAAAAAAAAATTTACCTAAAATAAACAGAAGCTTAAAAATAAAACTTTTAATTCAAGGTTTTTTCGCTTAAAGTAGGCCCTTAAGGCTAACTAGAGCGGTAGCAACATCCGATTCATCTAGATATACGGAGCCAATGTCCAAAATCGGGCTAAGAATAGGGAAAGCTGAGGGTTCCCGAGGTATACACAGAATTAAAATACTGGATATATGAATAACAGACGGTGCGTAAATCATCCGAAGTTTCATTGACATTCTAACTGGAAGGCCATTAGATTTTCTTTTGTTGTTCTTTTCCTTTTTGGCAAGACTCGTTCGAGAATATATAGTTGCGGTAGAGGAACTTGTCAAGTGTACCGAAATCGTATTAATACGATAGATAGGTAGATCTTATAATAGGGTTTGTAGTGTTGTTTCTCAAACGTTTAAAAGCTTAATTCTTCTTATTTTTAAGTTTGACAGCCTCTTGTGAACCACGGGGGGGTTACTGTTACGATTAGTTTATTTGACTGGAATAAAACGGTGCGTCGATTAAAAAAAAAAATATAAGAAAACGTACTGTACATCGAAAATAGGTGCATATCCTTTAAAATGGAATTCCAGGGGACTGAGGAAAGGTTCATTGCTTTAAAATTAACATGATTATTATCTCTGTATGTCTTATTACAATCAAGTTTTTGATATTGGAGAGAGTGGTAAGATTAAGTGGACCTGGATATCCTTATCAATATAAATTAGATCGAGTATGCGGCTTAGATTGTTCGGTATGTTGTTAATCTAAACAAGATCTTATTGGCCAACAAAGTCAATTAAATTGGCTTCAATTTCATTGTTAATATTGAGAGGCACAAGGTAAGATTCGTCATCAACTGGTTTCCAATTTATATCACCTAAGTTGAAATCTCCCACAAACACTACATGTTAATGATTTTTAAGGTTATCGAAGATGGGTTTACAATTCTCGAAGTAGACTTTATATAGTTCTAACGGGCTGTTGGGCGGAATATAGCTTATAAATACAAGGACCTCAAGGTCATAATCTATAGACACTTTAATAACTAGTTGATCAATGTCGTACATTAAAAAATTATTATTCGTTATCATTAGTTAGTCAAAAGTTGACTCAAAAAAATGGTCAGAATTATTTGCGATTTCAAGAGCATTATTAGATACTTCGTCTCTGTAAAAAACACTGGCAAGAATATTGAATTCCATTATATAATGTCGGTATTTGCTTAAAAAGTTTCTATTGTTATCCACAGCCCATTTTTATAAAATTTATATCGAAGATTTTTTAATTTCAATACACCAGAGGCTTTTATTTTATGTGTCCTGTCAAAAATGTCCTGTCAAAAATGCCATTAATTTAATGACAAATCTGGATGAATGAAAATAAATTGAAATTTTTATTTGAAAAGGTGGAAACATATGGTTTTACTAATAATTGATGGAATACAAAAATTCCTTTTTGTAAGTCATTACAGCCTATTTCCACTCAATATAATACAATGTTTGCTTTATTTAACAATGTTATTTATGTTTGTTTAAACAAAAAAGTTTCTTGAGTTAAATATTGAATTTGTTAAAATAACGAAAAAGTTTTGTTTGAGTAATATTACAATTGTTAAAATAACGAAAACATTTCCTTTAATCGTTTGATTGGATGAGTCTCATTTGAAATAGTTGTTGAAGTGTCTATTTTGACCTAATAAAAGAACACTTGTTTATTTTAACTTGTTTAAACATTAAATGTTTATGTATTTTTAACAACATCGCGTGTGCCGCTTTGTTATCCTGCTCAATTGGAAATTTAGTGTTTGCTATTTTTTGTTGTTGTTATTGTTGACGTTGTTGTTTTTGTGCATATGCTCTTCTTTGCTTGCGTGACGGCTTCAATTTGAGGTTATGTTGATTATGGCAAATTATCATGAATACAAAAGAATTTTAACGGTGTTTCGCGTGCTATTATTTACAGCGATGTTTTGACACTTTTTGTCAATATTAATGTTTTCTTATTCTTTCCACTATCTTTGATGCTCCCGCTTCCACTCGTTCTGTCACATTTTGGCCGATTTAGCAGAAACAAAAGCTAAAAGTAGGTGTGAGTATTTTTTTATTGAGCTATGCCGTTATAAGTTTTTAATTCCCCCCTCTCGCTATGTGTTCTAAATCGCTAAAATAATACCTTAGAATATTCTGAATATTTTCCTTTTTGTTTTCTATGAGTTTGTTCTGTATCAGTTTGTTGCTTTAACAATTCCTTGTCTTGTTGTTTGAATAATTCAAATAAATTGCCGCCTGTGGTTCCTCCTTGCTTGTGCTTAGCATAGCTTTTTTCACAAGTCCTTGCGAATTGTTATAATCAAATGCTTAATATTCGTCATCTTATCAGTAGCAGAAAATCAAACAAATTCCAAAAGTATTTTCCATATTTTATGCTCCACCGAGTTGGTGGTTGGGAAATCGATTCCCATGGGGATGGGGGGTGAGTAACAGTTTCAAAGAGCAGATTTTTTTCTCAAATGCAATTAGCATGAATGCCACACTTCGGTTGCGGGTGTCGGGTGACTACTGTGGCGAAGGTAAGTATGTTCTTTTTAGCGGTTAGTGGGAACAACACCCGTCCAACGTGGTCATTACTTTCTGTGATGATTATTTGCAATATTTGTCTCCTGACGTCGCATCATGAAAATGTAAATTCCAAATAAATAAGAGTATTTGTAACAATAACAACAACAACAACAACAACAACAACAACAACAACAACAACAACAACAACAACAACAACAACAACAACAACAACAACAACAACAACAACAACAACAACAACAACAATAACAACAACAACAACAACAACAACAACAACAACAACAACAACAACAACAACAACAACAACAACAACAACAACAACAACAACAACAACAACAACAACAACAACAACAACAACAACAACAACAACAACAACAACAACAACAACAACAACAACAACAACAACAAACAGCAACAACAACAACAACTACAAACAGCAACAACAACAATAATAACGATATGATAATGAATGCAGCAATAAGAAGGTTTTTGATAAAAATAATTGAAATGCTAAACAGCAAGAACTGAAATATCTGAAAATATCCGAAGCAATGTATTTATATATGCATTGGTTTTCGTAAATTCGACACAAGAAATAAGCAAAATTAAAATAAACTTAAAGACTTAAAGACTAAAAAAGTTTTTATCATGAAACTGAAAACTTCCAAGCATCTTAAAATGTTTTATTTACTTTCAGGGAGACGTTATAAAATAATCTTCATCATATTAAAATTCTTTATAAGCGCTTTGATATATTTTTCTCTCAAACAGTGCAGATAAACGTTGTACAAAAAATGAGTTAAAAAAATATGATTAGAATTATTAAAAATTTGACTTGACTAGCTAAAGTCTTACTTAGCAGGTTTCTAAAAAAGTTGAAGAAGAAATTTGTTCAAAAATTAACCGGTATTCCATGGCATTATTGTTCGTCAAGTAAAAGGTGATTTGATTACAAACATGTTACGACAGTAGCGACTAATTAATTGGCCTCATAAAGAAATAAAGAAAACATCACCATGTATGTTTAAAATAATTTAACAAGGCAAAAAAAAAAGCAAAAATTGTTGCATTATTTTTCAATGAATAGATGTGGTATGGTCATTATTATTAAACACCAGTTAAGGCTGCTCTCATAAGAAAAAAAGAAAGAGCAAAAGCAAAAGCAATAGCTATAACAGGAGCAAAAGCAAAAGCCAAGCAAAAGCAAAAGAAAAAGCAAAAGCAAAAGCAAAAGCAAAAGCAAAAGCAAAAGCAAAAGCAAAAGCAAAATCAAAATCAAAAGCAAAAGTAACAGCAGAAGCAAAAGCAGAAACAGAAGCGGAAGCAAAAGCAAAAGAAAAAGCAAAACCAAAGCAGAAGCAAGAGCGAAATTCAACTGGAACATAAATTCAAAAGAAGATGGATTTGGACAAGATGTATACCGTTATTATAGAATTAAAAGCCAATAACTGCATTTTCAGTGACCTGAGATAAAAAGACTTTTGTTTATTATTTTCAAACCAATTGTATTCCTTGGAATCAACAAAATATTATTTTTTTGAGCTTTTAACCTAAGGTGGCTTAGGGGAGTTTTATCATCAGAAATAAAAAAAGAACGATTTGTGTAAAAAAATTACTTAAAAAATGTAGCGAATACCTTTATTGTATTTATCAGTGATTAAATAAAATGTTAGTTAAATAAAGTATCGAAATCCCACTGAGTATTAATACTTGTGGAAAAGAAAATCAAACCGAAATTTATCGCACGGTACACATTTCTCTTGTGTCATAAAAAATTATATTTTCTAATCGTTGGTTGCACTTGAAAATTCCGACAGGTCGTCACTCTTTGCAGGGGCTTTTAGGCAGTAAAATAAAAAATTGTGTAAAAACAAAATCTGGGGATTCAAAAATACCGAATTGAAAAATATACCATGGGAATTACCTTTTCCCAATGCAATTAAAAATTACCACAAAATGCCTTTTTCCCACAAAATTGGAAACTAAGGGATGAAGCAATCTTATATATATTACGCAAACCCAAATTTTGTCCGGCGTAAGGCTTTTTAAGTACAAGTCCAATTTTAATAAATTTAGTATGATTTGATAGGTTCAGACCTGTAGATGTGCAAACTGGACTTTTTATTATTTAAAAATTTATATATTTTAAGTTATAGCTTATTAAAGTTTGCATATAATTGTATATGGGCATTTCTCCAATGTCGAATGCGACATTCATACGCATTCAAAGTGAAAAAAACATATACCAAAACATTATTTTATTTTAACAAAAGGCGAAACTTATAGCTCTTGATTAGCACTATAATTAGGGCTAAGGTTGATTTTTGGCAGTTATTCGTTTTCGAGATAATTACAAAAATTCAAGGCATTTGCACGCAACAAAAACAGAAGTCGCTTTCATGGCAGACAGTTCAAACACTGATTTGAGCGAAACCTGAAGGAATATTTTAATGCAACTAATTTTTAAATGTTATGCATTGATGTATCTTAAAAATGTTTTTCGTTTGATTCAAAAATATAAAGTAGTTTAGTTTTTATTAAATTTTAATCACTGTCGAACGCGACATGTCGAATGCGACATTTTGTTCCATCATAGATTTTATGTTTTTTTTTTATTTTTTTGTCATAAGACATGCATATGATGTACGGCCCTATGCTCTACAAGAAGAAGATGATTATAAATGATTTTTAATATATTGAATATATTTATTTACAAAACAAATAAACTATAAACTTAACAAAATATCTTCAATAGAGAAAAACTTTTAGAACTTCTTTAAAGAAGAACTTGTAGCTTTTTGTGCAAGTCCTTTGGCATTGTTTTCTCCACTTTTTTAACCGCTTTCGCCAAGGTTTGTTTGCATTCATAAGACGCATATTGGCTTTGATATGCATATGACATTTTATTTTCTAAGAGTTTCTTGCACCTCTCTCGTTGTCGTAGGCGATTATATTTCCGTTTCTCTCAAATTATATCTTAATTACTTGCAGTCAGCGCTCTCCACGTCTGTCGACCATTCCGCATTCTTTCCTTGATTTTAAATTATAGTTTTGTAATTTTGTTTCCTCATCCTTTAACTTATCTCTCCACCGTTTGCAGTTGGATTTATTTTTCTCTCCGCCGTCTTTACTCATCTACATCAGTGGTGTTAATACTACTACAGTTTTCGACTTTTGTGCTTGTGTTTGTTGCTTTCTCACTCTCTGCACTGACAAAAATTGTTGTGCAGGTATTAAGCAAGAATTGTGTTATAATTATCATTGTCAGCATCATTATCATCATCGGTATCATTATCATTTACACTATAATTATCATTGTCACTATCACCATCATTATTATAATTCTGTAAATAATGCATTTTCATATGCCTCAGACATTTCGTGCAGTGCAAAACACACGATCAAGTGATACGAACCTCTCAGCTTCAAGTATACGCGTCAACTGATTGAGAGAATTTCGTGCATTCGATCGTGTACGTGTTTCGATTCTCGAATAAAGCTTTCGAGTCTCACCACGCGTGGTACTACCTGAACATCACTGATCTACATTAAAAAAAATTCATATTTTGTATATACATAAAAAAAAATTATTTTGAATTTAAACATTTTACACTTACGATGTCGAACGCGACAAACTTTAAATAAATAACAAGAGCAAAGCTGTGATTATTTTCCCGAAAATTTTTTTTTATTTAATTTGCAATAAAAATATCTCTTTTCTACGAAAATTTGGTGCACATTGTATAAACACCTTTGACACGCTGATAACAAATGCTCTTTTTCAATGTCGCACGTGACATCGAAATATATTCTAAAGCAATGAAAAAATTTACCGTAATTAGCAATCGCATCGTTCCTTTGCATTTTTCTTATATTCTTTATATATAAACCGAGATATAAAAGAGCAAATGTCTATGCAAAGTGGCTCTCATTTAGAACAATAATCAAAACAAAACGTGCCATAGAAATTAACAAAACAGAACTTTTGCACTTGTTCGACTTTGCATTTGAATATTTCAAAATGTGTTATGCATAAATGTAAAGTTTGGTCACATTTGTTAAATTTGATAGATTCTTTATAAAAATATGTTAAAACGACGTACTTTTATAGACTTTGAATTTTTTGGCTGTGGTTGACATTTCTGTGGAAATGCCCATATAATTATTGTTGTTATGTTGGTTTTTCTTTTATTAACAGCAACTGAGAACAACGTTATCAAACTCAGAGCAAAACTACCCAGTAAGTCCAGAGTAGCATGCATACACGAAATATGCATGCTGTACACATGCAGAAGTATGGACAAGGCATGCATTGTCATAAAAAAAAAACAAAGATTCATCAGAATCACTGAAATTCTTGTTTTGCAGCTATTTTATGCTAACAGTATGCATGTTGTTTATATAAAGTAGCATGCATGCTAAAACAAGCACGCTGTATTAGTACTAACGAATGTACCGAGCATGCGTAGTTAAAAAATTTTATTAAATTTCGATAAATTTTGGTTAAACCGATTTTGTATGCATACAGTATACATGTAATTTTCACAGCGTATCATGCATTCGGAAAAAACAAAACAGCGAAGAATTAGTGGAAAACCCAGAATTACCAACAACAAAAAACACACAAATACAACAACAAGCAAACGCGAAATTGCAGTGTCCTTGATTCTGAGGCGTAAAAACCAAACAAAACTTATTTCGGCGAATTCTAACAAACTGTGAAATTCTAACAAAACATCAATGACCTGCAGTATCAATTGAAGTCTTGATCAGATCACTTCACAGATCAGACCACCACACAAATTAAAATAAACAATACAAAATACATATATATATAGCTGCACAAAATGTCACAATATTTTCACGAAAATATACCAGCCACACCAAATAATATTGCATGCATACGGCATTAGTATTTACTCATGCATACGGTATTAGTATTGACGCATGCATACAGTATTCATGATATTGTATGCATACAGGATTAGTATTAACGAATGCATACAGTATTACTAATTCCGCATGCATGCAGTATTAGTAATTGTGCGGGTTCACTGTACACATGCTCTTGTATGACATCGCCATGCAAAAAGGAAATGAACATGCCTTTATGCTGGCATGCATGCAGAGCATCAGACGCATGCATATATTCTCAATGCGGCATGCATGAATGTACTTACTGGGTATTTGCTCCTCACATTTCGCTCTCTTCTGTCTCTTCTTTTTAGAGCGTCTGTTAACAACATAATGAAAGTCAGAAAAATGTAAAGCTTTTATTGCAATTTTCCGCTCACATTTCATTTTAATCTGTCTCTTCTTTATAAAGCGCTTGCAAACAACGGCAAAACTCTTAGAATATTAATATTATTATTATTATTAATATAGTTGCTGGGGGCAGCAACGCGCACCGGTGGTCGCTAGTTATATATAATTATCTACTAATTATATATCAATTATAATTAATATCAATGATAACGTTATTATACTTTTTTGCGAATAACGCAAAAACTGTGGAGCAAACATCGTAGTTGACGCTTTTATGTTGTATTTCTTCTTTTAACTCAGATAATCAAAAATCAACTAAAAAAAGCAGTTTCTACAAACATATCTTAACGTATTGGTATAGAATGTATTGGTTGTATTAACAGCTATAGAAATAATGTGAAAAATATTAAAAAAAAAGAGTTGGCTGTGTCGTGGACACACCCGTAGGTTTTGACGTGACGGTGGTTCTTGTTGTTGTTGTTGTTATTGATGTTTTGTTGTTGATGTTGATGTTGATGTTGATGTTGATGTTGATGTTGATGTTGATGTTGATGTTGATGTTGATGTTGATGTTGATGTTGATGTTGATGTTGATGTTGATGTTGATGTTGATTTTGATGTTGATGTTGATGTTGATGTTGATGTTGATGTTGATGTTGATGTTGATGTTGATATTGATGTTGATATTGATGTTGATGTTGATGTTGATGTTGATGTTGATGTTGATGTTGATGTTGATGTTGATGTTGATGTTGATGTTGATGTTGATGTTGATGTTGATGTTGATGTTGATGTTGATGTTGATGTTGATGTTGATGTTGATTTTGATTTTGATGTTGATGTTGATGTTGATTTTGATTTTGATTTTGATGTTGATGTTGATGTTGATGTTGATGTTGATGTTGATGTTGATGTTGATGTTGATGTTGATGTTGATGTTGATATTGATGTTGATGTTGATGTTGATGTTGATGTTGATGTTGATGTTGATGTTGATGTTGATGTTGATGTTGATGTTGATGTTGATGTTGATGTTGATGTTGATGTTGATGTTGATGTTGATGTTGATGTTGATGTTGATGTTGATGTTGATGTTGATGTTGATGTTGATGTTGATGTTGATGTTGATGTTGTTGTTGATATTGATGTTGATGTTGATGTTGGTGTTGGTGTGGGTGTTGCTTTTGCTTTTGTTTTTTTTTTTTATTTGCTTCTCCATTGGTTGTGCTTTTCCCTGGATCGTTAACTTAGCCTTAGCTGCATGCAATTAATCCAGCAAAAGTGATGCTTATGCGTCACATTAGGCGGTTCCTTAAGGAACCTCATGATGCCGTCAATTTTTTGTGTTATTTTTATCATGTGCCCGAAGTCCTCATCTTCATTTTCGTTCCTTAAAATTTACCGTTACGCCAGTAGTCACTGAGTTAAAATTCCATGCAACGTTTTTTCATGGTTGTAGCATTTTTACTGCTTTATGTGGTTGCCACCCTAAAATCATGATGGCAAGAATTTTTTTTGTTATATAGTTGTAAGGCGTAATAACGCATATATTCTTTCATGAAACAAAATTTACCGCAGCACGTCTCCCGATTGAGTAAAAATTTTATGCAACGATATTATATTTCTGTTGCATATGCTGCTATATTCACAACCTGGTGACGTCAAAGTTTTTTTTTGTATTTTTGTCGTAAGGCCAAGTATAAATATTTCATTTTCCTTTTAAAATATTTTTCGCAGCTTATATACTCACCGATTAAAAATTCAATGTAACGCGGCTCTATGAATGTTGCATTGTCGATCTTTGAGCGGGTCTCTCTGTGTCCCCATGACTTCAGAAATTTTTTTCCGAATTTTGTTGCGAGGGCTTAGAACAGGCCTTTATTTATGTATCATATTTTCAATCCTAGCACTAATTCTCAACGAGTAATAATTCCATGTAACAAATTTCCAGTTGCATTGCTTAAGCACCTCCCACCGCATTCCGATGACGTTTTGAATATTTTGTTTTATTTCAATAATGAAGTCATAGAATTAACCTTTACGGTCGTACCATTTTTTAAGTCATAGCTCTTATACTCATTGAGTAACAATTCTATGCAACGCCGATGAATTTTTGAAAAAATGCCTTTTTCAACTTTTTTGGAAACCTGCGCTGTAAAAGTAACTTCGTCATGTCAAAAAGAACAATATGTCTAAAAAAAATCGTGAACATTCAATCGATTTAAATGGCTACTTCAAAAGTAATCGAAAAAGCCCTCACATCGATATTTTTGTAATCAACAAAAGCTTTTCTTCTAATTTATTTCTCTCTTTATTGTTGCGTGGTGTAATTTTTGCACTTCGATTCATGTTCTATTTTTTATGGCTTTCCTTGTCATTGAACACACGAAGACCTACGGATATGACGACCTCACTCGCTGACACTTGATATAATTTTGCCAGCGTCTGTCGACTGGCAAAAGTTGTCCTCCTTAATTATTGTTGGTTTAGTGGTCATTTTGTTCGAATGCTCAAGATCATTATTCTGCGTCATTAAATATTTATTATTCTTGCGGTATTTGTTATTGTTCTATGCTTGACACATGTAAGCTATCAGACAGTTCAGTCAGTTAGTCAATTGCCCAGTCAGTCAGTCAACTCGTCAAACATGCCAACCAAATGATTTGCATCCAACTGAACGTGTTGGTCTTTCCACTGGGCTGGCAGGAAAAAGCAGCAACCATTTAAGTGGTAAGCTTTTCACCACAATAGTATTTATTCACCATACATTATGTGGCACTTTGTTGTTGTGGCAACATGTTGTCGTTGTCATTCATGTTGATCGCCATGGCGACCGCCATGTTTGTCGTCTTGTTTACTGTCAATTCCTGATTACTCGTGGTTGCCATTGTTTTTGCATTTAGTTACCTTTGAAATGCGAAAAAATAAATAAAACAAAAAATAAATATTCAGACCTGCAACAGACTGAGGTAGTTTAATCGTTATAATAATTAATTTTAATTAAAAAAATACCTAGCGTAACCTTAAAAAAATATCGGCGTTATCCAGTCAAGTCGAAGTAATGTTGTACAAATAATAAATAAATTAGCGCTACTTTTTTTGCAATAAATGGTCATTAAAATTAATTAATTATTAAATTGTTTTCAATTGTGAACTTTAGTGTTGCTGCTGTCTGTTTTGCACACATTGACAGTAATTGATTGACTGATTTTTAATTATAGAATAAGTGAAAAAAAAACAAACATTAACGTTATAAGTTGTTTTTGTGAATGAAAACATATTATTTTTATGTGCAATTTTTGTAAGATAAACTCAACTTCCGGTGCGTGCTCAAAAGGTATGTTCGTTTTTTATATATTTTGTTGACTACTGTTGATTTTATGCCTGTGTGAGTGAGAGCATGTGTGAAGCTTATTTTTATGATAGGCATATTAATTACAAACATATTTGTTTAAAAATATATAAAATTTTTATGGCTGCAAGTTTATTTGTATTTTATTCTGTTGGTATATGTGTTAAGCATATTGTTTTCATATAATTTTTCGTAAATGTGTTTTGTGTGTGTGTTTTTCGTTTTTTTTGTTTTTTTTTTTTGTTTTTGTGTAATTGATGCTGTTTAATGATATTTTAATGAGTTTATTAAATGAGTTGTTTGCATTAATTAAAAAAAAAAAATATTAAACATTAATTAAAATGAATACGATATTATTTTGGAAAAAACAAGCATTTATATTGTGAGAATAAAAAGCTGTTTAAAAATTTCAACTGTAATCTTAAAAGTACAAAAATAATATTTTCAATTGAAAGATAATCTTCGCTTGGTCAATATTTTTCACTCCCTAGGTCATCCATCATTAACTTTTAGCTCATAGAACAAGGTCACACACAAATTGATAGGAGATCAAAAATAAAAATAAAAATAAAATTAACTATTTGCACAATTAGGTGCTGATTAACGGGGAATAAAGGCATGGAATAACGTTTTTTTGTGATTTTTCATGATTTTTTTTACAAGTAAGGAATGTACTATATAATGATGACAACATTTTATGCATATAAAGGGTCTCTTTTAAGAGCTTAATAATAATACAAGACAGAAATCTTGTTGGAATGGATTTATTATTATTATAATAATTTCATGGCATTTATTTTTTAAATATGATTTCCGGCATATGTCAGCCGCGGCTATGAGTTACATACTCCATTCGATCAGTCCAAATTTTCACTACTTTTTCCAATAAACCTTGCCGTATAGCGTCAATGGTGGCTTGAACATTGGCTTACAATGCTTCTAGAGTTGCTGGTTTGTCGGCATAAACCAATGACTTAACATAGCCCCATAAAAAGTTCGAGAGGCGTTAAGTATCACGAACGAGGGGGCCAGTTAACAGGACCACTTCTGAAAAAAAAGTTGTCACCAAATTGATTTTGCAATAAACTGATGGTTAAGCGCGCTGTATGGTAAGTTGCACCGTCTTGTTGGCTCGATAGTCAGCATGGCTCGATAGCGTTACCACAACGGCAGTTCCTTCCTCATTTCGAAAAAAAAACGAGGATCGATGATGCTGCCAGCGTGTAGATCGCACTAAACAGTCAATTTTAATGGATGTTATGGTGATTCGTTAATGAATTGAGGATCGTCTTCGCTCCATATACGGCAATTTTGCTTATTGACGAAGTCATTTAACCAGAAATGAGCTTCATCATTAAACACAATTCTTCGATAAAAATGCTCATTTTCGGCCAGTTTCAAATTAGCCCCATCAGCAAAAATGCGACGTAAACGATGGTCATTTAGCTTTAATTCTTGCACAAGCTGTATTTTATAGGCACGTAAGCCAAGATTCTTTTCTAGGTATAGTTCTAGGTATATAACCCCCCTTAATGCATTAAAAATGAACAATAATGAAAAAGCCTTACATAGAATTACTCAGTGACTATTGGTACTACGGTAAATTTTATTGAACGACAAAAAAGCCGAGGTTTTGGGTAACATCACAAAAATAAAAAAAAAAATAAAAAATTAAAAAATTTAAAAAACAGTTATGTCATGAGACGGGAAGGAAACCTTTAAAGTTACCTTATTGCACCAAATGCAATATCAAGGAGTTGGTCGTGTCGTAGACACAACCTTAGATTTTGACGTGACTGAGTATCCTTTGTTCCCAAACTTATCCTTCTCCATATTGTTTTTTTTTTACCCAATTACAAATTACTGTTCCATTCACTTTTTCGATTCCTTTCTTTTTCCTTATCCCACATCTTTTCCCAATTTTTGTCCAAAATCTTTTTCTTGGCGTGTTCTATTCTATTTCTTGTACTAGTCCTCTTTCCAATCCTTGTCCGAATCTTTGTTTTTATCCTTGTCCAAGTCCATGCTCTAATCTAAGTCCAAATCTTTGTACTGCTCATGTAATTCTAAGTTCTAATCCTTATTCAAATCATTGCCCTTATTCCTTTTCTAATTTTTGTCCTTATCCATATCCAGAGTTTTGTTTTTGCTTTTGTGTGGTATATGTTATTTACGTTTATCTTAGCATCATGCTATATATCCATGTGATGATGGTTCATTAAGGTAACTTTAAGCTATTCTCTGAAAGGCTTCATAACGTTAACTTTTGTTTTATTTTTATCGTATGGCCGAAGATCTCTGCTTTACTGTCGATCATTAAATGTACCGTAGAGCCTACAGTCACAGAGTTATAATTTCATGCACCGTTTTTTATTGTTGTTGCATTTTAACAGCATCAGCTGAGGCCGAAGAACCATTTATTGCTGTTTTAAAACAAAAATTTTCGTAGCGAGTAATAATAACTCCATGCAACAATATTGCAATTTTTGTTACATAAGCTTTTATCTCTGTGATCTGACGATGTCATAATTTAACAGTAATAATTGCTTGAAACCAGCCATTACTAACGTAAAATAGTTTTTACCGTAGCACTCATAGTGTGTTATAATTAAAATTTTCAATTTTCTTGCTTAAGCAGCTCCCTCTGCGTTCTGACGACGTCTTTAATTTTGTTTTTGTCATAAAGTCAAAGAATTATTCTTTACTGTCGTACACTATGGTTATAATCAAGAATGATAAAAACAAGAGTACGCGTTCCAAAAATGAGATAGAGAGAGAGAGCATGACGTCATCCAGCGCTTTTGTCTGACTTTGGAATAATTTTACTTTGGGCCCCACGCCTAAGTAATTTTTTTCTTATTTTCATAACATGTATATGGACCTCCTAAGTCTATTGGTGTAATAAAATTTTGCCGATCCCGAATGGCTTAGGATTTAATTTGCAAAAGTTTAAAAAATTTACATTTTTTCTTATACGAAAAAATCAATTTTTTTATACAGAAGAGTAGTTATTTTTACTTTATTTTTTCGCAATAATTTATTTTCAATTTCGTCAATTTGCCTAAGTTATCGAACAGTTGAATTCATTTTGCTATGCAAAAAGCGATGCGTGACGTCATGCAGTCAATTGAGAAAGAGAGCGTTGGATAACGGGACTGCGGAACACGTAATCTTGTTTCTATAACTCTTGGTTAGAACGAGTGCCCAAAAATGTCAAATCGAAGTAGTCAGCTCATACAAAATCTGAAAGCGAAAATTTATAACATCTAAAGCCGATGAAGTTGTTGTTGTTGCATTTAATTGATTTTGACAATTATGGGTACTGAGAAGAGAGTACGATCAGCCCCGAGATGGCCTTATTAATTGAAGCATGTATGAAGAACAAAAGCTTATCTGCACATTTGTGTGCGTTTGAGCATTAATGAATTAATGCCTACTTTGCGTTCCAGCAAAGGATTACTCAACTCCAAGTAATCAAGTAGGAAGTAGGTACAAGGCTAACATAAAATTAACTCTATAATTTATCAGCTGAATTGCTTTAAAATTAATTTACGTACACTGAAAAATAGACATGTTTTTAAACTGAACTTAATGGGTTCATTAAATGTGATATTTTAAGCTTTTTTAGCTTTTGGGCTTTTTTCAAATGTTAGCTTTTTTTTTTTAAAAAAAAGTTTTAAACACATTTGCTTTTACTTTGACGAAATTTGTTGCAAGCTATATTTTAAGCACAAAATCGTCAAATTATCATAATTACAATTGCCGTCAATTTTAAAACATTTTTCTTTCAGTGTATGAAACGTAAAATATCAAAATCAAATATTGCATAATAATTAAAATAGCTAGTTACAGACATATATATGAAATTAATATTTTGATACTTGCAACCAGTTTGAATTTCTACTTATTGTATTTTTTTTACTTTTGTCTCTTTCTTTACATTGCATCGGCATCCGCCTCCTCACCATACTCTGTGACATTTCCGTTGAACAAACAACCGAATGAAAATATTGCAGCCGGAACGCATTCGTCAACGTGACAGCCACAACAAAAGCGCGCTACACTACTGTGCCGGCCAACCGGAGGACCAACGTGACCTCGTGGCTGCTGCAAGCATAGCCATCGCAGCTCCAGAGCTCCTGGAGTCTGCCGATGAGGATGGCTTTACGCCGCTTCACTTAGCTGTTATTCAGGGCAACTTGGCGATGGTCAATTTGCTGCTGGCGAATAAAGCTGATGTGAATGCGGTGGACAATGAAGGTCATTCGGTGGTGCACTGGGCGACTGGTGAGTTCATTATGATCAGGATAAGTGGAGGATTTGATATATTTATCATACATTTCTATTTTCAGTTTGTGGCGAAGTTGAAGCGCTACGTTCAGTGTTGGCAGCGGGAGCAAATGTTTCAACGCCGGACATTAATGGCGGCTCACCGCTGCATTATGCGGCGCAGATGTGCGGTGCTAGCTACGAAGGAAAATTAAGCAAAACAACATCGTCCAAGTTGGCAATGGATATACTCGCAATTTTGTTGGCGCATCCTCAGTCAACCGTTGACCTACAGGACAAAGACGGACGCCAGCCATTACTCTGGGCAGCTTCAGCAGGTTCAGCCAAGGCAGTAATAGCTCTGGTCAAGGCAGGAGCACGTGTGGAGAGTGCAGATAAGTTGGTTTAATGCTCCAATAATGTTTTTCCTTTTTATTTCTTGCATTTATTTGTTTCTATCTTTTTTTTTCAGGGATGGCTTGACAGCGCTTCACTGCGCAGCCTCACGTGGTCACACGGAGTGCATAGATACGCTGATTAGCTTGTGTGGAGCTCCAACCGATCTCATAGACTCAAATGGCTGTACTGCGCTACATTATGCTGTCACGCTCGGTCACGCTGACGCCACTGCACGGCTGTTAGAACTTGAGGCCGATCCGAATCGGCAAGACCGCAAGGGACGTACACCTGCGCATTGTGGCTGTTCAAAGGGTCAGTTTGAGACTGTAAAGCTGCTTAAAGAACGTGGAGCCAACCTTTGGCTGCGCAATGCCAAGGGTGATCTGCCTGTGCATGAAGCGGCTGCATCGGGGCGTCGCGAATTAGTCGAATGGCTTCTGGAACAACGTCCAAAGCAGGTTAATACGACTAGTAACGATGGACGCAGCTTGATGCATATCGCTGCTGCCAACGACTGCACCGATATGTGCAAAATGTTACTGGATTATGGCGCTGACATAAATGTTATTTATAGAAACTCGAAAGGCGTCGTTATAACACCTCTAGACTGTGCGCTACAAAAAGCTCATCGCTCTACGGCTAAGTTTATGCAATCCAATGGTGGGCTGCCTGCCAGCAAGCTAAGACTCTCAGCGCGCCGTTCAAATCCTTTTCAGGAGGCCACTTCCGATGCGGTGCGTCCACTTAAATATGCAGAGAAGGAGGAAATTCATGACTTGCGCAATTCCAAAAAATACGTTGTCTACCTCAAACGCTCCGACTCGGATGGAGGCGAGGCTAGCTGCAGCTGCAATGAACATACTTACAAAAAAGAGCAGCGCTACACCCATGTCTGTCGCAGGCATCAGCGTAGCAAACGTCACTGTCGCAGACGCACAAGCAGCTGCGGTGAAGCAAAGGCTTTGAGGGCTGGTCATCATAGAGACAGTGGAAGCGACATCTGCCGCTCCAAGAGCAACATTGAGCTGAGACGTCGCAAGTCTCGCGAACGTTATGCTTCCTCAAGTGAGAATGAAGAGGAAGAGGATGAGGACTCGTGCGAAAACTGTTGTTATCACAAGCAACAGAAGCAACGTGTTATAAAACGCCGTTCGTTGCCCACCGCAAGGCGCTCAAAGGAACTTAAAGGGGACTCAGATGGAGAAAACTCTGATCAGGCCAAAGAAGAGAAGCCTCGATCAAGTGAAGGAAAATCGAAGCGATCAAAGACCACGATGGATGAGATTGAAGTAAGGGAAGCTGACCAGTCTGCAGCAACCACAAATCTACAGTCGCCGCTAGACAGTTCCATTAAGGATAGAACATTTATAAAAACACCACCACGCTCAGAAGCAGTGGCCAACATTAAGGCTACCCCAACCAAAGTTGATCTGATGACTGATGATGATGATGTCGATGATAGAAAAAGAACCGAAGTAGTGCAAGTTGATGTGCATCGTGGTGCAGATGAAGTCCTTTCTGCAGCATCAGTGAAAATCGATGAAGAAACCGAGAAACATGCAGAGGAAACAAAGTCGGATAAAAAGCTGACTGAAGCTACTCACGGTGAAAAGTTGAAGGAATCTTTAAATGAAGTAGTGATGGAAAAAATTTCTAAAGAGGTTGATCAGGTACTCGAAGCAGCTGCCAAAGCGGTAACAATGGAGGAAGCGGAAAAACTAGCAGCTGAATCAGAGAAGGATGTGGCCTTAAATCGAGGTCAAAAAGATATAACTATAGCAGGGTTGGTAGGAGATGAAAAGATTGATGAAAATAAAAAATCCGATGACAATGAAACTAATGTCACAAAAAGTCAAAAAGAAGGAGAAGTTGCTGATAAATCTAATAATATGGACAAGCTCGTTGCTCCCGAAGTTATGCACACGCCAGCAACTCCAACACCCTCAGGATCACAAGCGACTACTCCTGAACTATTATCAACTGAAGAAAAACTAAATGAGGAAACTCCTTCAACAACTCCATCTACGACTCAAACATCGACTTCAGCTACAACTTCGGCACCGATAACAAAACCGACTGCAGTACCGACTCCAGCTGCGACGCCAGCAGTAACTCCAAAACCAACTCCAGAACCGACTCCAGTACCGACTCCAATACCGACTTCAGCACCGACTCCAGCATCGACTCCAGCACCAACCCCAGTACCAACTCCAACACCGACTACAGCACCGACTCCAACACCAACTTCTTCACTAACTGCCCCAAAGACTGGAGCACAGGATGATGTAAAAGATTCCGTAGCAATTCCCAGCTCAAAACCAACGCCTACGCCTGCAATTCCGCCCACAACGGAATCAACTAATGTGCCTGTAAAAACTGCCAATGCTGACACATCCAGCGAACAGCAGCGCGAACAAGAATCGCGACGCTCTTTTACTCTGCTTCCTTCGGACTCCGCGGACGAGGAGCAGCCGATACGTAAATCAAGCTTCCAGGTATTGAAAAGCGATGAATCTGTGGACATGGATGCTGCTGAAGCTGCCGCCGAAGAGGATGAACAGGAAACCGAATTCAGCGACACACAGGTATTCAAAATTGTCTCCAAGCCTCAAGAATCCCAAGAAGAAGACGAAGAAGAAGGAGAAGAAGATGATCACGCTTTAGAAGACGACGACGAGGGTGCTAGCAGCCCCTTGCGGCGCTTCACTTCCACAACTAATCGTCATGTTGTGGGTGACACTGCCATTCAAAAAGCTGACTACGATTATGTAAGTGGCCGCAAGCGACGCCTCAAGAAGCGTATTCGAAGTGGTACCAAAACCCGCAGCAACTGGCAGTCATCCACCGAAGAGACCATTCGACCAAGTGTAACTGGAACCCAGCAACAAGCGTCGAGTAAGGATCAAGATTCTGGTTTTGAACCAAGTCCACGCGCCACAAAGAGCAAAATTCCAACGCCACGCACCATTTATACGGCACACATACCGCGACGACCCATCTATGCCACACTTGATGGACGTTCGTGCAGCAGTCGAGTTGAGGCGCGCAAGCCAGGCGATAAAGGAGCTTGTGACATGACAGCTGTAACGCGTTCCATACAGCGCAACATAAGAAGGTGAGTGCACAGAATTTCTTCCTATTACAGCATGTTGAACAACATCATTATCATCATCATCATAATAAAGCTTGGGATGCTGCCATAAAAATGTTTTATTTATTAACGCTTCTAATTGTCTGCCGGAATACATTAAATAGCTTAATGTTAAAAGATGTCCTGCTTATTCAAATGAGTGAGCAACGTTTTGGGGCAAAATTTAATAGTTGCTCAAGTACAGAAGAAAAACCGTCCGTTTCTTGACCGAAATTATTATTTTTTTTTTTCTTCGGGGCTCTCTGTGTTGGATGCCAGTTTGCTAATTAATGTTTGGACTTTTATTTAGCATCAACACAGCAAAAGAAATAACCATAACAACAACAACAACTGGAGCAACAATAATGAAGTGCTAAGTAAATTCGCAGCATTTATGGCTTCATCGCCATCTTAAACTGTACGCTACAGTCTTTCCTTCGTGCCTGCGATAATTTAAGAAGGCGCGCTAGAAAATTCCATTAAAATTAATCTTACAGGTGGCTTACTGCGTACAAATAGGTAGGCAGGCAGTTGGGTTTCTTCACGTATAGCACTCCTGGCAACGGCCTGCCATCATTAAACTTACTTTCGCTTTATTTTTCTTTTTTTTTACGCTACTCACCTTAAAGATTTATATTCGCTTCGAGTGTTTGACTCTTGACCTAATATAGTCAAGAGTTTGTTATTGTTGTTGTTGTGGGTTGGTTGCTAAATATTGCAGTCTACTTGGATGATTTAAATCTATTTGTGGTTCTGCACCTCCCCATAGATTTTCTAGCTGCTGCTCTGATGTAATTCTAGAATTTGTTTGTAAAAGGAAGCAATAATTTTATTGAATTTATTTTTGTTGATGATGTTCTGCATTATTTACCCAATGGGTCTTTTGCCTGCTTTCATTACCACAACTAAGACGTTCTTTTTTTTCAAGATTTTTGTACATAAAAACAACCCCAAATAAACATTTTTTGCTAAAAACAAAATATTGCTTTTATAAATTTTGGAAGTCAAATTCAAAGTCAAAGTCGACTCCTTTTTCAAAAATCTGGGGCCGTATCTTGATAAAGTTAGATACTTTTGTCTTCCTCAGTCTTTCCAGGTCAATGACTTCACATATCCCCAGAGAAAATAATCCAAAAACGTTAAATCGCACGATCTTGGAGGTCAATTTACTGTGGTCAATCGAGAAGAAAAGCTTTCCCGAAATGTTTCCTTCAGTAAGTCGATTGTTTGCCAATAAACAACCCATTCAACTTGGGCATGAATCATATCAACATTCTCGTCGGTCTCATTTAAAAAGAATTAAGAATCAATGATTCCACAGATCCATAAAGCGCATCAAACAGTGATTTTTTTTTGTGGAACGGTGCCTCTTGAATATCTTGTGGATTTTCTGTACTCCAAATGCAGCCATTTTGCTTTTTTGATATCTCCATTGAGAAGAAATGAGTCGAATGGGTCTTGCAGTGAACGCAGATAAGACGAAATACCAAGAGTCATCAAATAAACAGTCCCAGCGTCTTGGAAACCAGGTCACTGTTAACAACATCTCCTTAGAGGTTCTTAAGGACTTCGTCTACTTAGGATCCAACATAAACTCTTTCAACGATGTCAGTATTGAGATAAGACGAAGGATAACTCTTGCAAACAGGTGTTACGTTGGGCTGATTGGAAGCAGAGCCAACTTTCGACGAACAAAAGTCACACTCTATAAGTCACTAATTATGCCCGTCCTATTATATGCAGCACAAACCTGGGCGTTGAGCAGTTCTATTGAAAAGACTTTGGGAGCCTTCGAGAGAAAGATCCTTCGTAAAATCTTCGGTCCAATCTGCGTCAATGGCGAGTACCGAATTCGATGGAACCACGAGCTGATGAGCTGTACGCTGACCTCGACATAGTTAAGCGCATAACAATCAAGCTGCTCCGTTGGCTAGGCATGTTGAGCGTATGGAAAACGACGCTCCATCGAAAAAATATTTGATTCGGTGCCCGGTGGGGGTCAACGCAGAAGAGGACATCTTCGTTGGAAGGATCAGGTGTTGGATAACCTGACCACGCTTGGTGTTTCCAACTGGCGCCAGCAAGCGCAGAACAGAAATGGCTGGCGCAATTTCTTATACGAGGCCAAAACCGACTTACGGTTGTAAGCGCCAGATAAGTAAGTAAGTAAGTAGTTGAGACAAAAAAGATGTCAACTGACTCGGTGCATTTTGAATGATAGTTTAAATTTGTAAAAGCTGGTTGCAAGATGTGAAGCTTGTGTTAATAATCGACGAAAAAGATGCAAAGATTCGTTCGTTATTTGGAGCAGGGCTTAGCCATGTTAAACTGTGTTGCGAAAGATTTTGTGCATTGATTAGTGACCTGTGATCAAAAATGAGCTCACCACTATACGCCTGAATCGGTTAAACAAGCAAACATTGGGTTGGTTCAAGTGGAATTGCTCCGAAGCCGCCAAAGACACAATAATCGGCTAGAAACTTCATAAGCTCTTCTTTTTTATTCTGACGACGTATTATTGATCATGACCTCAATAAAAAAGTTCCCGGAATCACCACTGTGTGGCACCTCAGTCACCCGATTTGAGTTCTATTTTTTTTTAAGTGGCCACATCTGTCATTGACATTCTATGAAATTTTCAGCTTGATACCTTGATATTTGTAAAAAGGACGCAGTACTGAGTACATCTGCGATTGTGCGTGTTTTCGATTTTGTACAATTTCAACCCTCAAACAGTTGACTGTTTACTTATTCCTATTCCGGCGGACTGGTTTACAGTTGTAAACCCATATATAATCCTCATTCGCAGCCTGCGCAGAACGATATACGCAACACACGTTCATTCCATCGCAACGCGACAACAGCTGAACGCTTACCGAAGCTAACCCTTATTCGCAGCGTTGCCAGATTTGTTAACAATAACATTAAAATTAACGTAAAAAAAATTAAAAAGAAAACGAAAAAAAAATTTTCAATTCTTTAATATTAAAAAACTGTTATTTGCACTACAAGTCATTTCAAAAACTATAAACCTGTTTAAAAAACTGTAATTTACATTTAAAAATGTGAATATGGCAAAGCTGGTTGTGCGCAACACAGTTCTTTCCACCACAAGGAGACGCTGCACGCTTAGCGTTATGCGCAACACACGTTCTATCCATCGCAAAGCAACAAATGCAACAATTGGAGCTATGGTCGAAACATCACAATAGATAATTTTCTTACCGAATTGACTCATCAGTTGGTGAACAAAAAGTTGAGTGTCGTCGGCACAATGCGCAAGAACAAACGCTGTATTCCCCAGGAAATGCATTGGGCACGTAACAGAAAAGTAGGCGAATCTGTGTTTGCCTTTCACCAAGACGTCACATTGGTTTCTAACTGCCTAATGCCAAAAAAAATTGTCTCTCGATGCATTCCAATACCGCCATTGATGCAAAAACTGGGAAACCAGGAATAGCTATGGAATATAACAGTACGAAAGCTGGCGATAGCACCATGGACCAAATGCTTGGCAATTATATGTGCAAGCGGAAAACGCGTCGGTAGCTATTAGCTATGTTTTTCAACATGGTGGATTTGTCAGCATTATCTGCATACGTGTTGTATTCTGAAATGCATGGGACCAATAATTCTCGTCGCAGCTTCCTTATTGTCAATCGTTGGCCTCATGTTCGTAATGCTATGCTGGGCATGTTTGGCACCACGAATCGATGGGATTAGCCACCGCAACAATTGCAAGTGAATGCAGGAACAGTAGGATTCAAAGGAAAGTGTGTGTTATGCGCAACAGAGAAAAGATACCGCGTTAGCCGAAAATTATGCTCTCTTTGCGCCAAGAAGGTGTGTGATACACGCTGTGTCACGATTACAAAGTGCTCGGAATGCAAATAAATTTTTAAAATTTTCCTCTTATTTAAAATAATTTATAATAAATCTAGTATAATATTCTTATATATTTGAATTTCAAATAAAATTTGAATTAAAAAAAAAAAACAATGAGTTTTTGCTATTTTATACGTATCTCCATACATTATACATATGTTTACAAATGTAAACCAGTCAGCCGTTTAGCAGGTAGTCTTGCAAAACAGGTAATATGAGGTACTAAAAAACCTTTTTTACACTTCTATCTTCTTTTATTCGATTTAGAAATGAATTTGTAGTTCTCTTATGAAGTTTTAAGAAATTTTAACAATTTAAATATAAAAATAAAATGCTTTTAAGTCGGTAAGTTTACATTTGTAAACTGTCAGCTGTTTAAGGGTTAAAAATGAAATTCTATTCGCAACAACGGGTTGGTATTATATTTTGCATTAAGAACTGTTTCAATGGTGCAACGACATTGTAAATGTTAGAAAAGTGTTTCGGCAACGATACTCTGAAGAAAACAGTCGTTTATCAGTGGCACGAACGTTTCAGAAGTAGCCGTTAGTCCGTGAACGATGATGATCGAAGTGGCAGCCAATCGACATCGAAAACCGACGAAAACATCAACAAAATCAAAGAATGGATGACCCCAGACCGCAAATTGACCATTAGAGAGATGGAAGAGGAGTTGGGCATTGCTTTTGAATCTGTTCGAGACATTTTGGTTACTGTTTTGGGCCTCAGACATGTCGCTACAAAGCTGGTGCCGAAAGACGTGCATTTCCTGCAAAAAATGGACCACGTTGACGTCGCAAAAGACATGATTACCAGGTCCGAATCGGACCCAACATTCATCAAACGGATCATTACTGGAGACGAGACGTGGATTTATGAGTATGACATGCAATCCAGACATCAAGCGAGTGAATGGCGTGGACCGAATGAGCCGCGACCGAAAAAACCACGTCGTTTTCAGTCAAGAAAGAAGACGATGCTTACAATTTTCATGGATTATAAGGGTGTTGTGTATCAGGAACTGCTTCCAAAAGGCTAAAAAGTCAACAAGGCGTATTATATGGGCGTTATGAGACGTTTGCGTGAATCAATTCGCCAAAAAATACCGGATTTGTGGGCAAACAACTCGTGGATCCGCGAGTATGCACCGTCGTACAATGTCATCTTTATCCGTGAACATATGGCTAAAAATAAAACGAATACCATTCAACAACCACCGAATTCACCTGATTTGGCTCCCTGTGACTTTTTCCTATTCAGTCAACTTAAGAAAACGCTCCGCGGAACGCGTTTTAGCACCCAAAATGAGATCGTGGAAAAATCGAAAAATGTTTCGAGGATTGCATCAAGCGCTGGCATAAGTGCGTTGCAGTCGATGGAGAGTACTTTGTAGAGGACAATATCGATTTTGATGTATAATCTTGTATTTTTAATATCCTGAATAAATTTCGGGAGCTTTTTGATCAAGGTGGTATAATAGCAGGCGAATATTATTCAGCATTACTGGACAATTTAAACGATGCACTCAAGGCAAAACGATAACATTTATTGTGAAGAAGAAAGTTTTTTTACAAGACAATGCATCTACTCACAAGACATTGAAAGCAAAAAAAGAGTTGGCTGTGTCGTGGACACACCCGAAGGTTTTGACGTGACGAAGTTTCTTGCTGTTGTTGTTAATGTTGATGTTGATGTTGATGTTGATGTTGATGTTGATGTTGATGTTGATGTTGATGTTGATGTTGATGTTGATGTTGATGTTGATGTTGATGTTGATGTTGATGTTGATGTTGATGTTGATGTTGATGTTGATGTTGATGTTGATGTTGATGTTGATGTTGATGTTGATGTTGATGTTGATGTTGATGTTGATGTTGATGTTGATGTTGATGTTGATGTTGATGTTGATGTTGATGTTGATGTTGATGTTGATGTTGATGTTGATGTTGATGTTGATGTTGATGTTGATGTTGATGTTGATGTTGATGTTGATGTTGATGTTGATGTTGATGTTGATGTTGATGTTGATGTTGATGTTGATGTTGATGTTAATGGTTATGTTGATGTTGATATTGATTTTGATGTTGATGTTGATGTTGATGTTGGTGTTGGTATTGGTGTTGGTGTTGGTGTTGGTGTTGGTGTTGGTGTTGGTGTGTGTTGGTATTGGTGTTGGTGTTGGTGTTGGTGTTGGTGTTGGCGTTGGCGTTGGTGTTGGTGTTGGTGTTGGTGTTGGAGTTGTTGTTGGATTTTGAGTTGGTGCTTTTCGTTTACTTTTTTTGCTTCCCCATTGGCTGTGCTCTAATTTCAATTAATCCAGCAAAAGTGATGCATATGCGTCACATTAGGCGGTTCCCTGAGGGTTTTTGACACGTCGTCAAATTTTTTTTTTATTTTTGTCATATGCCCGAAGACCTCACCTTTGTTTTCGTTCCTTAAAATTTACCGTTGCACCAGTAGTCACAGAGTTAAAAATCCATGCAACGTTTTTTCATGGCTGTAGCATTTTTACTGCATTATGTGATTGCATTCCTGAAATCATGACAACAGATTTTTTTTTGTAATTTAGTTGTAAAGCGTAATAACACATCCCTGCTGTCGTAAAACAAAATTTACTGTAGCACTCCTCCTGAGTGAGTAATAATTCCATGCAACGATATTACATTTCTGTTACATAAGCTGCTATATTCACGACCTGACGACGCCGTAATTTTTTTTTTATTTTTGTCGTAAAGCCATGTATAAAAACTTTATTTTCCTTTTTAAACTTTTATCGTAGGTTATATACTCATTGAGTAAAAATTCAATGCAACGCCGCTGCATGAATATTGCGTTATCGATCTTTGAGCGGCTCTCTCAGCGTCCCCATGATGTCAGAAATTTTTTGTCTAATTTTGTTGTGAGGGCTTCCAGTAGGCCTTTATTGGCGTATCATATTTTTAATCCTAGCACTAATACTCAGCGAGTAATAATTCCATGTAACAAATTTTCAGTTGCGTTGCTTACGCAGCTCCCACTACGTCCCTATGCCGTATTAAATTTTTTTTTTGTTTTTTTATTATAGTCAAAGAATTAACCTTTATGGTCATACTATCTTTTTAATCATAGCTCTTATACCCAGCGAGTAACAATTCAATGAAACGCAGATGAATTTTTAAAAAATTCATTTTTCAACTTTTTTGGAAACTAGAGCAGTATAACGTAACTTCATCACGTCAAAAGTAACACTCAACGAATTACATTTTGATTTGCTTCCCTATCCACCATGTTTTCCAGATATGGCTCTCGGTGTCTACTATCTTCGGTCAATCTCAAAAGATGGCTCAAAGGAAGATGATTTACATATATTAAATGAAGAACTGGAATTGGAAACCGATATGTATTTTGAAGAGTTGAACAAACCATACATTGCAAAAGCTATCGCAATTTTGAAAGATGGCTGAACTAAGTGTATTGAGCTTAAAGGATAGCATGTTGATTATTAATTAATTAATTTTTCCAAAGAACAAAGAACTTATTATAAAGCCTAGTACCTGTAGAAAATATATTACCAGCAATAATTACAGAAAATTCTCTATAATGATCTTTGGAGTGTTAAGCTCTAACTGGATAACACCGTTGAAGTTCCGCTGCCCGACTATAATGAAATATTGAAAGCTATAGCTCAGCTTTAAAATATGAAAGCTGCAGGAGCCGATTGCCAACCTACTGAGCCTTATCAATTGAGGTGAAGCTCTTTTTATATATATATATGAAAATATTTTAAAATATGATCACAAGAATGCATTTCAAACGATTGAAACCTAAGCCTGCTATGCCCAGTTTAATTTAAAAGAAAAGAGATCCCAAAATTAGTGCCAACGGGATAAGGCGTATTGATAACGTCTTGTCGAGAGTGAAAGACTGAAGCCCATCGTAAAGCAACTGATTGGACCGTATCATTGTAGCACCAGGCCAGTCAAATCTACTATCGACCAGATAATTATGTTACGACAAATTTTGGAAAATTTTCTGGGGAAAAAAGTTGACTCACACCTATTTTTTGTCGATTACAAAGCCGACTTTGATAGTACAATAAGAAATTACCTATACTCCACCATTCCACTCCACTAAATTTGATATTTCCGCAATGCTGAACCTTCTTTGTAGACTGACACTGAATAATACCAGCAGCACAGTTAAAACGGGAAGGATCTCTCCCCTTCATTCGATGCCGAGCGAGGTTTCAGTTGATTCCTTATAGTATGACTAATAGCACTAGGATGAAAATCCTTATAATGGAGAATATCATCTGAACTGCTAATTTGAGACGCAGTGACATGATATTTTACGAGAATATTATGCTCCAGATTAGCGAAAGAGGCGAGTCAAATGGGTCTAGCTGTAAACGCAGATAAGACGAAATACCTAGTGTCAACAAATAAACATTACCATCGTCTTGGAAACCTCGTCACTGTTGACAACATCTCCTTAGAAGACGTTTAGGACTTCGTCGACATGGGATCCACCATTATCTCATTCAACAATGTCAGTATTGATATAAGACGAAGGATAACTGTTACTTTGGGCTGAGTAGGCAATAGAGCATCAGAACCTTCTATCGACGAACAAAATTAACGCTTAATAAGTCGTCCTATTATATGCAGCATAAACTGGAACCTTGAGCAGTTCCGATGAAAAGACTTTGGGAGCCTTCGAAATAAAGATCCTTCGTAAGATCTTCAATCTAATCGGCGTTAATGGCGGCCATCAACATAGTTATAAGTATTAAAATCGCGCGGGTCCGCTACCTAGGTTATTTTAAGAAAATGGAAAACAATGATCCAGTAAAAAAATATTCGATTCTGTGCCCAATGGTGGTCATCGTAGAAGAGGACGCCCATATATTCGTTGGAGGAATCATCAGGTTGGACAATCTAACATCGCTTGGTGTTTCCAATTGGCCAGCAAGTGCATAACAGAAATGGCTGCCGCAATAGTCAGAAATGATCTTCGACTGGGCTAAAGTTAAAATACCCCCACGGCCGAACCAAAGTATTTTCAAATTCTTATAAGAAGTCAATAAAATGATTATTTTAAAAACATTTTCATCATAGTTTTAACAGAAAATATTCGCTTTTGTTTTTTAATAAAGTCACTTTGTATGAGAGGTAGGCGTGGTTTTTATCCGCTTTCGCTGAGAATGCATTTTAAATATCAGAATTTATTTGCAAAATTTCAAGTAGTTTTTATTCGATTTTGGTAAAATTTCTTACTTCAACGAAATTAAAAACTCACTTTGTATGGGTAGTAGGGTTTTCATCTGATTTGGCTCATTTTCGAACTTTGTCTTTATTTTATACACACAAGCTTAAACATAGAATTTTGTGATAGCTTGAAAATTACGGTTTCAATCGTAAGCACAGACGGACAGACATACGGACATGACTAAATCGACTCGTGTTGATCAAGAATAAATATACTTTTCTATACCTACCATGCCTCCATATGGGCGTTACAAACGTTGTGGGCGTAGGGCGTTGCTGCACCCTGCAACTATATGGGAACATAATAGGTGTATTCAAAACTTTTCTTAGACTCATAGTTTGATACCACTGTCATTTTCCATTGCCCGTTACAGTTTCCCAGTAGCGAAGATCACAAAATAGTAACTCCATTTTGAGCTTGTATGTAAGTACTGCTACTTTTACTTTCAAAGCTATTCGATAATACAAATTTTAATTGTATGGGTGGAGCCACACCCACTTATATCCCACTTTTCTAGTAGATGGACATTACCCAGTTTTAGTACAGTTGCCGACAGTGAGCATACAAACTAAATTACCAAAATGTAGCCAAATCGACGAAAACCGTAGGAAATATAGCATTTTTATTGATTTTTGGGCGGTTAAAGGGGGTGTGACAGAAATTTAAACCATCTCGTACTTGAAAAATGTACTGCCAAAATTTCAGTTCTATCGGCTTAGTAATTTTGAAGTTTCCAGCCATCACGCAGACAGCGTTTTGCTTGTTTATTTTTTCAAAAATATAAAAACACAATATTGGAAAAAAAATTTTGTTTGAAAAAATCAAGTAGGCCTTTTTTTTGAATCACAAAAATGATTTTTACTTTTTGCGTAAAATTGAAATAACTCTTGCTCATAAATGTTATAACTTTTAAATAGAGTTGAAAATTTTCGAATTTGAATTTAAATTATTTTTACAACAAAAACAAATTTTGAGCCTTTTTTTGAGGAAAACTCCAAAATTTCAGACCTTTTTTGAAAAAAATATTTAAAATATATTTACTCAATTAACGGTATTTTTGCAATACGGTTTTTATAGTACTTTGATGAAGCTTTAAGACAAAAAAAAACTTAACAAAGTGTATAAAAAAGCAGCGGAGATATTTAAATCGAAAGTCACAAAATTAAATTTTTGATTGTGTTTTTCTCATTTTTGAGCACGATGTTGCATTAAATATAGCGTTGTAGCAAAATTTTTCATAGTTTTCAAGATATGTTCATGTTTTTGATGTCAAAATAACGGAAATTTTTTAATTTTACTAAATTTAAGAAATATTTTTTATTTTGTAAATATTTGCATATGTACCAACTAAAAATATGCGATTTTGTAAAAAATTTGTACTACAGCACCATCTGCTGTCCAAGGTGGTTCAAAGAAGATATAGTCAAAAACTCATCGTACCTGAGAACTACTATATACCAATTTTTATTCTAATCGCATGAGCGGTTTGGAGTTTTAGGTGGTTTTGCAAAAAATTTGTACTACAGCGCCCTCTGGTGTTCAAGATAGGTCAAAAAAGATTATAGCAAAACATTCAACGTACATGAAAACCCCTGTATACCACTTTTCATTCTAATCGCATAAACGGTTTGTGAGTTTAAGTCAGTTTTGTAAAAAATTTGTACTACAGCGCTCTCTGGTGTTCAAGGTGGATAAAAATTGATAGCCCACAAACATGCACCGTACCAAAAAACTTCTATACACAAATTTTCATGTTAATCGGATGAGTAGTTTAGGAGTCTATTGCATAGTTACATACGACATTTAGTTCCAAAGCAATTCGATATCATAAATTTGGCCTGTGTGGCCAAATTCCCCCTTGTCTAATGTTCGCTCAAATATATAGTAATAGCCTCTTGGGCCCATAGCATCTACATATCAAGTTTCACTATCAAAACATGTACAACTCAGGAATAATAATGATTTCTAAAAAGTGGGCGTATATATAGTTAGACCACTCCCAGTTTTAGTATAGTTGCGGACAGTAACCATACAAACTTGTTTACCAAATTTTAGCCTAATACGACCAAACCTGTCTTAAATATATCATTTTTATTGATTTGTGGGCGATAAAGGGGGTATGGGAAAAAAAGGGGTATGGAAAATTTTTACTATGCCTTTATTTTTCGCGCAAATGCAAACTAAAGTGAGACTTGCCAAATTATTCCAATATTCCATTTATTTCCAATTACCCTTGCAAATACCGTGCGCACCTGTATTTTTTCAAACCTGTATTGTTGATTAGTTCACTAAAATGCCTATAATTCATGAATCAATACAAATACAAAGACCATTTATACAAAAAAACCTTCGTATTGACGTGGGAAATTTCAAAACCTTTCATGGGAAATTTCCAGAAACAAAATCGGTTCACGCATTACAGAGAACATCAATTTCATACACAATGCAACTTATTTTTATATATATAGAAGATAGATATACCCTTTGTATCAGTGGGGCCCAAGAAATTTTAAACGCGGGCCAATGTTTAAAAAAACAAAAAAAAAAAACATAATGTTGCTCATCGTTGCGTTTGACGAAAAATCAAGCAAAACAAAAAACTATTACAATGCAATAAAATTACGTGCCATGAAAAATTCGGCAAACTCGACACACAAGTAACGGGACAATCAGCTTCAGCATCGACATCATCGAGTGGGCATTTTCTTATTTTGGCTTTGCATGCATTTGTTTTTGTAAAGTTCTCTGAAAAATGTACTAAACTCTGAACGAGTGCGGTTTGTGGTGTTGCTTTTTGCAGGCGTTATTTGATTTGGTCTCATCGCAAAAAAAAAAATTAAGATAGAAAAAAATTTATATGAAGGGCCACGCGGGCCATACGGGCCACTACGTGGGCATGTTTGCTTTATATTCTTTATATACTCTTTTGGTATAAAAATATTTTTTCGTTATTCTGGAGGGGGGCTAGTCGATAAAATTGTTATTTTTGGTAAAAAATTTTAATTTTAAGTCTGTAACTGCATTCACATCTTTTCTCCAGGAAGATCGAAGTACTAAATATTTCCCCCCCTTAATTTTTTTCAAAAAAAGTCTTCTCGAAAAGGTTTTTAAATTAGAAGTAGCACGCGTAACACTGACCAACTCCCAATAATTTCAGATAGTCACTCAATTCAGCAAATCGCACTCTCTCTTAATTTTGTATTTTTATTATGGGTCTATAATTTTAGTTGTGATCTTTGTGAATTCAGTTCATGAATTTATCTTAAAAATATTCAATATTTTTGTACGAGTAGAATTGCCTTACTTTCGTTACTTGTACATAAACTGCCTGAATAAAAGCATTAAAAATTTGCATTAATTAAAAATTCTTAACATTTTTTTAACTCAATCACTTCCAAACTTCGTACCGTCGAGAAGCCTAAAGCGTTAATCAATCAAGTGTTAAATAATCGCTGCAGTAAAATTCATTAAAGTTTTTTTTTAAATCATCATACATATTATCAAGAACTTAAATAATAACAAAAATACGTAGCATAACTTAAGTGAACATCTTAAATCTGTTAAGAAAAGTTCTTCTTCAAAAACAAACTTCTGCCGACCCTACCTACAGGACCATACAAAAATTTCATCAGAGCAAGCAGATGAAATACAAAGATGCCTAAAACAGCTGTAACTGGAGGAAAAAGCTGCTTTCGGTAAACTACCACATCACACCCACCTTCATCTCGAAAACTTCTTCATCTCGCGTTTACTCGTAAATTTATAAAAAAAAGATTTCTTAAAATAACACAATGTAGACTGCGTGCAAAGTTCCTTCACTGTTTGAAAACATCCACCAACATACGCATCCGGTAGCATATCTAAGGCCAAACTTGAATTGGATCCCCTCGAACAGCCCTCTTTAAGATAAACTGCTATTGCATACTTTATGCGTGAGATAAATAAATTTAATCCCTCATGTACAGCGTTCTCCTCATTGTGTTTGTGTTGTGTTTGGCTGTTTGTGAAACTTTCGAGTGCTTTAAAATGTGAGTCAAAGTAAGTCAACGTATTTGGCGAGATTAGTTTTTCACCTTCAGCACACGTTCAGCGTATTCAGCTTACTGCCACTTTGCTGGATCATTAATTGACTTGTACGGGAAGTGGATAAAACTGCTATTCTAACTAATTTCGACTGATGTTAGCTTCTTATTTAGTTTTTGCTCATTTTTTATATAAGGAGGAAGCAAAGAAAGACCGGCATTTTGGTGGATTTGCATAAAATTGAGATTGCCAGGTTGCATATTCAGGTTCATTTCAGGGTTTAGGTTTGAAACTCCTGGAAATCTTAATATAGGGAATTTTTAAGAACTTATCTATACTAATAAAAGTCATTTTCTATTTGTTTGACTCGAATACAAATCTTATCGGCTGGATGGATTTAACTCAAATTTGGGACACATATTACTTGAATCCTAACTAAGGTAATGGCACATTAAGTTTTGACCACGCCTTTTTCGCCCATTTACAAGAAATCTATATACTAGCATATTTTTTAGCGAAAATGTTGTCTAACGTCTAAATAATTCTAAAAAATTCTGTTCTTTTGGCACCAAAAACATTCACATATCTTCAAAATTACACAAACTTTTAGTACAACGTCTTTTCCTACACTAAGGGAAGAAATATTAAATTTATCCAAAAACTTTTTTAATATATCCAAAAAGCGAGTCATTTTTGCACCAATAACGCATTTGCATAAATCGACTAAGTAAATATTTAAAATTTATTTAAATATTTTCTTAATAAAATAAAATATTTAAATATTTAAACAGAATTAACAAAAAATATATTAAAATTGTGCACGAATTTTTTTAAAATACTAATTTAAAAAACTATCGCACTTAAAGAAAATTTATGTAAAAATACTGAATTTAAAAAACAACATACTTAAATTCAATAAGAATTAATATTTATAAGAAGCAAAATATGCAGGTAAATGACAACCAGAAAATATCAAGTTATCACTCAACCCTACATCATTTCATACAGCGACCACCCATCGCATGCACAAATCATCTTGTCCAAATATCCACCCTATATTACCCTTGCAACTAAATTAACTAAATGAGAACTATAAGAAACCTGCAGGAACAGAGTGCGATGCTGTTGCTGCTTGTCGGAATATGTGTGTACGTGTGCGATGCTGTTGCTGTTTGCTTGTATGGAATATGTGTGTACGTGTGTGGTATAACTAAAATTTAAATACGGGAAAAAACGAGTTGTAAGGAAAATATTTGATTTATCCACGTAAATATATAAATAAAATGTATACTCAGGCGTGGATAATGTTAATATGCGTTATTTCCCTTAGTGTAATGACATCGCTTCCTAGGAATAATAAAAAACTTTCAAAAATTCGTATGTTTTACTTTCGATGCAAAAAAATCCGTTGTTTTTGAATAAACAGTGACTCACGAAATTGATCACGCTTCAAAATGTTCGACACATGAAGTGGTTTTTTAGCTTTAGAACAGTGGGGCCCAAGAAATTTTAAGGGGACCCTTTAATTTTTTTAAAGCCTTAAGTCTCAAGAATATATGGTGAAAATTTCAAGTCGATATCTCAAAAAATAACAAAGTATAGCCTAGTGAGTGAAACGCCTTTTAGAGCGCGCAGTGCTGGCGCTTATTTTCAAAATCTTTTTTTACGTTCGAAAGTAACGTAAAACGGCTATGACAAAGTACGAGTTTTAAGTATCTAGTTTGATAATATATTTCAGTTTTTTTGTTTCTGATGAAATTAGGAGGAGCAATCTTGGTCACCGCATTTCACCTTTTTTTCAGAGCGCTCTAAAAGAGCGTTTTTTAATAAAAAAAAAAACTAAAAATACTCTTGAATGTGTATATTTTTAGGTATTAAAACCCTCATTAAAAATATCCCATAGGTTTCCTTAAAAAATTCACAAACATGACCTTTTTTTTCGGCCTCTGGCTGCGTTTCCCCCCTTAAGCGTGGGCCAATTTTTAAAAAAACAAACACAAAATGTTGCTCATCGTTGCTCATCATCAAAAATAGCTCGATGCACAAGTAACGGGACAATCAGCTTCAACATCGACATCATCGAGTGTGCGTTTTTTTATTTTGGCTTTGCATGCAGCATTTGTTTTTGTAAAGTTCGCTGGAATATGTGCTAAACACTGAACGAGTGCGGTTTGTGTTGTTGTCTTTTGCAGCCGTTCTTGATTTTGGCTCATCGCAAAGACAAAATTATGATAAAAAAAATTTGTATGAAGGGCCACGCGGGCCATACGGGCCACTACGTGGGCAAGCAAACATGCTAAGAATGTTACTACCGCCAAAGTTCATAAAATATTTATTGCGTTTTTGTATTTTTTGTAAACAAGCTAGTATTGAAAAATACATGAAGCTGTCGCATGATCAATTCTGTGACTTGCGCTGTTAGAGCTAGTTCGTGGTGAGAAAATTCTTCTTAAATAAAATAAACGTTTTATAATTAAGTGAAATAATTATAAAAAATAACAAAAAGTATACAATAAAATGAAATATGAGTTTTTTTAAAAAAGTATTGTTGATTTTATCAGTCATGGTAGTATATAACATGGAAATAAGCAGAGTTATAGAGGAAAATACTGGAAAATTACTACGCGAAGGGGAAACACATCGAGCAATTTCTGTTAAAGTAGGAGTATTTTTTGATGTAATAAGAAAACTGAGGAAAAATTTAAGGTTTTACCCTTTAAAAATAAAACAGGCCGAAAAAAAATGTTAACCAGTAACTCGAGCGCAAGATTGTTAGGGGCATACGAAGTGGCAAATATGAAAATGCCGCACAAATGTGCCATAGTCTTAAAAATTATGAAATTTTAAGCGTCAGTGCAGAGACAGTTCATCATACTTTGCGAGGTGCTAGACTCAAACGACGCGCTAAATTAAAAAGCCATTCCTCAAGGAGAGACACAAAAAGTTATATTTGGAATTTGCAAAAAAAAAAAAATACAAAGACTGGATCTCAAATGATTGGGAGATGGTTATATGGCCAGATGAGACCAAAATCAATCACTTAGGATCGGACGGCCGTGAGTGGGACTGGAGGAGTAAAGGTTCGAAACTTCAGCCACATCACGTTAAGCCCACACTCAAATTCGGAGGAGGCTCAATAATTGTGTGGGGATGTATGATTACCAAAGGTGTTGGCAGAGTGACCAAAATTGAAGGTCGAATGACAGCAGAGTCTTATATTGAAATTCTACAAAGTCATTTGCTGGGCACTGTAGAAGATTTGGAAGTGAGTTGGTGTAGGTGTTGTTGGTAGTTGCCTTCATTGTCTTCATATTGTCTTGTTGTCAACATACTTGCCTATAGCTAAAATTTGTTTCAATATAAATAATGGAAGGTCTCATTAAAATTTAAGATTTTCTTTCTTTTTAAGAACAAATTTTTAATGAAATTTTTCCCTAGTTTCTTTTTCTTAAACTTTATATAGTTTCAGCAGAATAAAGGTACGGTTCAAATATTAACCTATTTCAAATATTAACCTATTTCAATTTTCCAATACCTTGTTGATGGTTTCGGGCTGTAGCTCAAAGACCTTCTTGATTGGCCTTAAGTGCTTGAATCATTTCCAGATTATATCATCGGTTCCCCACAAAAAAAAAGTTGAAAGGGGTCAAATCGTAACTCAGAGGCGGCTAATTGACATCGCCAAGACGGCTGATAACACGATTTGGTAATTTTGTGAGCAAAAGATTAAAAGAAGATTTGGTGATGAACCAGAGGTAGTCCAAATTCATGTCTCCAATTTCAACGTCCACCGTTGACCGAACCGTTGTTCCCAACCTCATTTTCGAAGAAAAATGGTCCAATGATGCCACCACTCCACAATCCGCACCAAACTGTCACTCTTTGTGGATGCATCGGCTTCTCAACAATAAAGTGCGCGATTTCCGAGCCCCAGAAACGGAAATTTTGTTTGTTAACGAGATGAAAATGCGGAGGATGTTTCATTTCGGCCAAAACTTATTTTTAACTAACGCACTGTTTGGGTTACACAGCATTCACTTTGGTAATAAGTTTCAAATATTTCCCAACGTTGTTCAAGAGTAAAGCGACTCATTTCTTTCCGCGAAGGTATGGTACTGACTTTATGTCAACTTTAAGATTTCGAGCGGGAAACAGCTATCAGTGTGAAAATAGCCTATGTTTTAAAAAGAAACCACTAGATGGCCCACCCTGTATAATTTGAAACTGATATAACTTTTTGTTTCAAGTCCAAATAGAGCATTTTTTGGCACGAAATGAAAAATTTTTTAAGAAGTTTAATTTTATAAGAAGAATAAAAATTGTGGTGGGAGGGGGTGTGGTGCCGTAAATCGAAGTAACAGGCCTTACCAGTTGAATATTACTTCGAAAGTCCAGAAGCTCAGTTAAGCCCTTCTTAACGGTATATCATTTCCTAAGATAGGACATAAAGTGCATAAGTTATGGAATCAAATACCATTTCCGGGTCTAAAACAATTTTTTTTTTTGGAGTTGTCTTGAGGTGACCTTTAAAATAAAGGGTGCTCTTTTTTTAAATAAGGTGTGCTCTTTTTTATCTTCTTATATAAAAAAGTTTTTATATGGGGACCGATTCACTCTAATGTACACATGATAATTTTATATAATATGTTAATTTTATATATATATTTATTACAACAACAACACAAGCAGTTACTAACAAATAATCGTACACTAAGGGAAAAAATATTAAATTTATCCAAAAACTTTTTTAATTTATCCAAAAAGCGAGTCATTTTTGCACCAATAAACGCATTTGCTTAAATCGACTACGTAAATATTTAAAATTTATTTAAATACTTTTTTAATTAAATAAAATATTAAAATATTTAAACAGAATTAATAAAAAATATATTAAAATTATGCACGAATTTTTTTAAATATCTTTCAAATATTTAAATAAAAAGAAAACTATCGCATTTAAAGAATAAAAAATAAAAATAAATAAATAACTGGCCATTTCAGCCCTTGAAAGGACTTTGACCTAGCTTCTTATGATCAATTGTGTTGTGCGTGTTATTGAGTTTGTACACAATTGACCGAGAACCGGACCTACATGTTTAAGGCCGACTCCGAACGGCGATGAGCAGAATGTTCTCGTTCTCAAGAAGCTTTACATGGCATTTTGATTACTCTCTGAGGTTTGCCTTTGTCTGCAGAGAGGTGGCGGCCGTACAGAAAAATTATTTAATTCAAATAATTTTCTGTCGCTGCTGGAGTTCGAACCTGGGTCTCCAAAGTTCGTTGACATAGCGGCCACACACTTTAACCAACTACGCCACGGACGCCACGCATTTAAATGATATTTATTATAAAAATATTGAAATTTAAAAAAATTTATTTGAATATTTTCCACGAGATGCGTCCATCAAATGCCGTTTGGTAGTATATTTTATATTCTTTTTTCGTTCTCTTACTTATACTATTTTTGACAGTTATTGCAGTATTATGGCAACAAATGTCAAAATAGTACAAATTAGACAAAGAAAACTTGAAACTAAAATAAAGGGGCAAAGAAAAATATGCAGGCAAATGACAACCGGCGCAAGACATTTGTGAGAAAATGTCCGGTTGTCACTCAAACCTTACACAAATATATTGTGTGATCATGAATCGCACTCACAACTAAACTTTGCCAAAAATCCAGGCTATATTACCCTTGCAACAAAAACTAAATGAGAACTATAAATCTGCAACTGCAGGAACAGTGCGATGCTGTTGCTGCTTGCTTGTATGGAATATGTGTGTACATGTGTGGTATAAATAGAATTCAAATACGAGAAAAAAACGAGTTGTAAGAAAAACATTTGATTTATCCACGTAAATATTTAAATAAAATTTATACTGAGGCGTGGATAATTCTAATATGCGTTATTTCCCTTAGTGTAACACAATTCGTTTCAACAAGTGACACGATGTTGCGTTCGCACGTTCGCACTGTAAGACGTAATTCTACGTCAAAATTTCGTGACCCTGTGCAAAATTTAGCCATATTTTTGCATCGATAAGTAACTTGTGATCAAACATGATCTCAATACTATAGTATACACCTGAATCGGTACAGTAAGCGAAACAATGGGTTCTATCATGTGGGTTTTGAACGGTGGGATTTTGAATTGCTTTTCCATGTACCATATTCTTCAGTAATGGACCCCAACGACTATTCGGGCCTATTCTGTGGAATCTTTTATGAAAAAATTCTGTTATTCTGTTATGATTTATCATACAAATTTTTTAAATTCATATTCTGCATGACAAAACCTGTTATGAAATCTGTTATAAATCAACAGATTTTCGAACTGTCAAAAAATCTATTCCAAATTCTATAATTGGTATTCAGCGCGACAAAATCTGTTATGAAATCTGTTAAAAACCATAACAGAATAACAGAAATATTTCTGAGTCTTTTATGATAACAAATTATATTAAAGTGACATTAAATTTCTGAAATGGATATTTATTTGAGAATATCAATAAGAAACGCCGAGAAAAGGTGAAAAATGTAAGTAAACTAATTATGAAGTATAAATATATGCATATGTTTGTGTTCAATTTAATATTTTTTGGACGAAACCATCGAGCAACTCTGCTAGAGTTGCGGCATAAAAGAAAACCATTCTAGCTTCCTGATGTGCGCTTCGTGCAGCTATTTCGATTAGACAAGGTGAATGCTCGACTGCCTATGAATAAATTGGAACCAATCGTGAAACATCCAGAGTCTGTGATCACGATTACAGCAGTAATTTTTAAGCTATCATCACGAAATTCGATATTTAAGCTTTTATCTCTATTAATATGCACTCAACTTGCAATTTTGCAAATGAAATTTGATATTTAACGTGTACTTTTAGTATTAAATTCAACCATCGAATAAACACCACGCCTAACTCCCATTCAAAGTAACTTCAAAATCAAAAAACAAAAGCGAATATTTTCTATTAAAACGAATTTTCTATGACGAAAATGTTTTTACAAATGAACATTTTATTGGCTGCCTAAGACTTTGAATATACTTTGGTTCGGCCATGGGGGTTCGGCCCAGTCGAAGTTCATTTTTCACTACTTTTAAATATTTAAGTTCAATAAAAATATTTTATTCTTAAACTTGTTTCAACTCCTCCTATCAGAAAATGCTATACATTTTGCGATTGGCCCCTAATGTCAGTTCTGTTTTGACATTTGTGTAGTAAACACATGCGAAATACACGTTAATAAACAATGTTACGCTACACTGCTCCAGAACGCGGAATTAATCACCACCAAGAGGAAGATGATTTTTCATCAAAAATAATCATGAGTGATGAGGCCCATTTCCATCTTAGCGGGTACGTAAATAAGCAAAATTTACGCTTCTGGGGCACTGAAAATCCGCGTGTAACCCACGAAGAGCCATTACACCCGCTCTAAGTCACTGTATGGTGTGCTGTTTTCGCTGGAGGAGTCATCGGACCTTTTTTCTTCGAAGACGGTTACTGTGAATGGTGAGCGCTACAGAGCAATGATCAACGAGTTCTTTTTGCCGCAACTTGATGCATTGGGATTGGAAAACATGTGGTTCCAACAGGACGGTGCAACGGCACACACTGCACGTGCCACAACCGATATGCTGAAGGATGCATTTCCCGGGCGCCTAATCTCCCGATTTGGCGATTTGCACTGGCCAGCAAGATCGCCTGATTTGACCGCTCCAGACTTCTTTTTGTGGGGCTTTTTGAAGTCGCGGGTTTATGTCAACAAGCCTCAGACTCTTGCAGCTCTTAAAGACAATATCCGTCAAGAATGTGACGTGAGGACCTATCGCCGGAAGTTTTGGCCGAAGTGATGGAAAATGCCATAAAAAGGGCTCAAATGATAATCAACTGTGGCGGCGGCTATTTACATGACATCATATTCTCGACTTGATGTAAAAAAATTAAAAGACCAAATAAAAATAATCCACAAGAAGAATCAAAGTTTTTCATTTTTTTTTAAATTACAGCCAAAAAACATCGGAAGGTTATTTTTGCGCCACCTTGTATCAAGCTAAGACTCGAAAAATTCTCCCTGCAGTAAGTCGGCATCCCAGACTGATTTTGTGCACACTGTCGCATTTCTAGCATCAGGGAATTGAGTCGAAAAATTATTGACGCAAATTCGCAATTCAAATACAAAAACGGCGATTATGAGCACAGACAACTTTGCAGAAATCTGTGGCACGATTTGGATCCAAACTTGTCATAGCGGTGAAACAGACCATTGGTGTTGGCTGGATTACCGATGACCAACACCTTAACATCCTTACGTGACTGTTGATCCAGCGTCTGGCGCTAAACCTTAAAAATGTTCACATTCGCCGAGAGCAAATCCTTGCGTTCATGGCATTCATGGCATTGAACCAACCATGAAGGCAGCGGCAACATCCTTGAGGCCCACAGCTGGATCAGTTGTTGGTACAACTTGACGTAGTAGATGTAGTGCTCAATCGGCTAACTCCATAACGACACCCTCGAGTACACCAACCATAGGAGAGGAAATGCAAAATGAAAAGCAATTTGGTCGGCCGCGTCTGTAACAATATGAAAAGCTCAAAAAGCTCAAACATTTTGTTAACTTGTCTTTTTTTTTGCTTGGTTTATGAACGTTGGAGTACCACCAGCGAATTCAAAGACGACTGAAATATACTGAAGATGTAAATTTATCATAAAAATTAGCTTTTGCCTAAAACCACCCATAACTTACTTTTTTCGCTCTGCATTTTGTTTACTATGAATAAATATACAACAATCAGCTGTTTCATAACAGAAGTTAACGGAATTGTAATAGATTTTTATTTTCGAAGATTGATAACAGGGTGCCATAAAAGTTCGATATACTGAATATCAACTTTAACAGATCTTTTATGATCGAAATCTGTTAGGATTGATAACAGAAAATGCTTAACAGAATAACAGATTTCGCCGAATAGGCCCAATTATCTTTTTCTCGATTTCAAAAGATGGCATACGGGAAAAAGATTTATATCAACTGATGATGTTGAATTGGAAACCGATGCGTACTTTGAAGAGTTGGATAAGCCCAATTTTTCGAAAGATCGCTGAACTAAGTTTACCGAACTTAACGGAAAACAAATTGAAGAATTAAAATTAATATTGCCAAAAAAGTACGTTTTTCTTGATTTGACCAAGGACTTGGTGCTTGATACAATCTGTTATTGAATCTGTCAAATCGTAATCTGTCAAATCTTCTAAATTCATAAGTTCAGTCGAAAATAGCAATATCTGTGGGCTCTTTTCCACCATGTTTTATTTGCTATCAACTACACTCAAATGCGCCGAAGGATCAGTCAAGTAGTCAGTAAGGATTAATGCTCTGATATTTAAATAGATTCGAACCTTTTTTTTTGTTGTTTGTTGTTTCATTTCAACTCATCTTTCATTTGCCCATGTTTAACATCCATATCAAATTCGTTAACAGAAAATAAAAAAAGAAAGGAAAGAATATAAAACCACATTCAACGTCCGCAGCAGTTGTGAAGTAAGAAAAGTAAGTGGATATAAAAACTCGGGAAGCAACCACAATCAGCATGTCTGATGAGACGAACAAGCGTTAAGTCGAGCAGCAAATCTTCAGTTGATTGCTGAATTTGCTTTTGCGGCTTTTATCAATCAAACCCTCGCCTTATCCAACAACGCTCCTTAGTCATCCGCACGCACCGGTTGTTATCAAATTCTTTTGACTTTTCATGCAATTTGGCTTCAAAGACATTTCAAAATGTTTTAGTTACCTGTTGTGTTGTTGTTGTTTCTATTTTTTTTTTTTGCTTTTTTTTGCATTTTGTTTTGTTGTATACTCTGACTGCGCTTTTCTACTGTTGTCACTTTTCTATTCGTGCGCATTTCTGCTACTACTGCTGCAGCTGCTGTTGTCCTTGGCATACAAACCTGAGAATTTGTCATTTTGTATCTGATTTTTATTTGGTTCTTTTTCTTCTTTGCTTTTAACATTTTTGGCGTTGTGTTGCTTTCATATTGCAAGTGATATAAATGCGACAGAAAAATGAAGTAGCAAGTAGTTAAAAGAAGTGGAATAAAAATTGCACAAATTTTTTGTGTAGGTGGCAGCACGTTTTCTTTTGAGGTTGGTCAGCAATAAAAAACTGAATATTTTTTAGCTTTTTTTTTTGTGGATGGCCTAGAGCAGTTTGTAAAATAACTCCAAAGATTTTTCTAGAACAAAGAAAACTTGTTTATTCGAGAAAAATTTTATAGGTACTTTTGTTTGCTTTTAAAGCAATATAAGTCTAAAAGATAATACAATAAAAGTCACTTAGAAGTAATAAGAAACTGTCTTTAAAAAATGCATGCAGTTTGATTTTAAGGGCGTTTTTTGAAAGAATACTACAAGAAAATGGTCAGTGATATTGATATAAAGTTTTTTTATTGATTTCAACAATTATTAAAGGACATAAAAAAACTTCCGACTTATTCCAAACAGCTGAAATAGCCGACAAACAGCAACAACATCGCACTCTGTTCCTGCAGTTTATCAATGAAGTTTTTAGAATTAAGATTCTTGCTTGTCGCTGAATACTCGCTGAATACCCGGTTTGTTATAGTTCTCGATTTTTTTTTTTTTTAGACTAAACCAACGCTCAGGGGATGCCCCCTATAAATGCGAAAGCATTGTGTTGATTCGGAAGAAGGGTGATAGTTAGTTGGAGGGTGGAAAGATGGAGTAGTGTCGGTGAAGATTAGTTTTAAATTTACATAGCTCAAAATTGCCGGGGAACACGCTCGCAGGGAGATTGTTCCACAATTTTATTGTACGACCGAAGAACGAATTATCTCTGTAATGCGAGGTTCTATTGGGCATCAAGGCAATGTTATAGGGATGGGCTTGGTGCGCTGCCCGAGTGGACCTGGGAAACACACGAGCTGATGGTGTCAGGTCATGTATCTCCCTTGAACACTTCCCATGGTAGTACCTGTACAAAAGGCTTAAGCAACCAACATTGCGTCGATGCCCAAGAGAGTTGAGAGAAGATGAAATCCTATTCATCTCCTTTTAGATATATCGCACGTCGTTGAATTCGGTCCAGAAGCTCCAAATAAGATCTTGAAGCTCCTGCCCAAATGTGCGAATTGTACTCCATTTTCGGCCTAATATATGAGGTATAGATCACGCGTAGGTCAGTTGGAGTGAAGTATTTTTTACACCGTTTTAAAAAACCTAGGCACTTGGCCGCTTCTTTCGACACATCAAAAATGTGATCGTTCCAGCGAAGATCAGATTTGATTGATATACCCAGAACGTCAAGAGCATCTGACTCCTCGAGATCCGACAGAAGAGAACGACAGAAGGTCGTTGATAAAAACCAGAAACAAAGTTGGCGATAGGACTGAACCCTGCGGCACTCCAGCTACGATGGCATGTTCACTGGACGAAATGCCGTCGACCACGACACGAATCAACCTGTCCTTAAGAAAACATGTGATCCATCGAGCAAAGTTACTACCAACGCCATATGCAATTAGTTTTGACACGAGTGCTTTATGCCAAACTCGGTCAAACGCCTTAGAAATATCCAGAGCAACAACCCTGCTTTCACCAAAGAAGTGAACACATTGGTTCCATTTCTCCTATTTATACTACAGTACAGACTCGGTAATCGCAACAAATAAAACCCTAGGCTGTTTCATTTATTGAGGTCGTTGCACCCAGCGAGGAAAACTAAAGTGCAAGAATTTTGATAAATAAAGCTTCCTTACATGGAATAAGGAAATATCTTTCTTTAGAAATATCTATTATTTTTGTCTGTACATTTTTATTATTAAAGCTTTGTAGAACAGCAATCTCTCGAAGTTCAATTAGAATAACAATATATTTTGAGGGGACATTTTCTTCAGACTATTGAATGTGTTAACCCTTCGTTGCATGGGATTGCACATATGCAATGTTGACTTCTAAGAGATATAGCATACACACCCTAACGGAATTTTATTTAAAAATAAAATTAGACATTTTTTTATTAGTTGTTGTCTTCTTTTGTCAAATTGGGGTTTTAATTTGTCCAAAATATTGATTCGAACAAGGTTTTCTTATATGTAGAAAAAATAAGTGAATATTTTTAATAATTATACAAGAAATGTTAAAAAAACGTTCAAATGTAAGTTATGTTCCAAAATATAAGTTAATTTTCTTAATATAATTTTTAAAAAATATGTTTTTTAAGAATTATAAAAAATTAAGTTAATTTTCTTTAAGCTTACTAATTTTTTTGTGCATTATAACTTTAATTTAGACATTTTGAAGTTACATTGCAGATATGAGGTTATATTGCAGATGTGCAATTCTATGCGCTTAACTATATTTAAAGCTAAAATTAAAAATAAATTAATTTTAAAAATAAATAACTCGGGTCAAGAAAACAGCCTCTATCTTCGTCACCACGAAGAAAATGATCTTTGGCTTGTGGAAATATTGTTATAAAAGAGTTTTACGGGAAGAACTTCTCATATGAATTACAAAGTTTTTTTTGTAATAATCATTATATGAACACTACCACTAATGATTGAACTAGCCAAAAGGGGTATTATTGTGTACAATCCGTCGGAACAGAATTCCGAACTGAAAACTAACCAGTGTACCCATATTAATGAAGACATCTCGAGGAGAGTCAGTGGAATATGTAGCTTGCCATGATGATGTTAATGTACATTTGATTTCAGGGAGAGATAATAAAGTTGTAAATTTGATGTCAAACCATTGTAGTAAAGGTCCTGAGACCATAGCTGAACGATTTGATAAGAAGTTGTGTAAAAAAATATCCGTTGAGTGTCTGAATATTGTTTCACAATACAATACATTTATGGGGGAAGTCAATTTGTTCCACTCATTTATTGGAAGCTGTAAGATAAAAATACGCTATACGATAATATTAGTAAATGCATTGCTAATGTATAATAAAGCGGTAATCATGAAAACATAACAATTAACGATTTTCGTTTGTAAGTGGTAGAAAGTCTTTACAAAGTAGGAAAAACTATCCAAAGAAAGTGAAAGACCTTCCGAATTATCAAAAAACCTTGCAAAAAATGACGAAACATTTGAGAAGTTTCCCACTATCTCAAACAGAAGTTCGGTTGGACCATTTTGATCTCTGGCCACAATGGGACAACAAGCGTTTAACATGTAAATTACCAGAGTGCAATGGATACACTCATGTTAGCTGCTCAATAGTTTAGACAAGAGTATGTTTTAATAAAATATCAAAATAGAATCAAAATAGAAATTGTTTGAAAAAATTTCGTAATGAATTATGTTTTATGTACTTACCCAGCAAACATTATGACTCTTAAAAGAGTCTTTTAAAACTCATATAAATGAGCGTTTGTCGTCATAATGCGCTCAAAAAAGACTCTTTTATGAGTACATTTTCGTAGGTTGTGGGCCTCAAAATATGATTCATAATAATGACTGTTTTATGCCTCATTTAATACTCAAAACTAAGACTCTTTTAAGACTCATTTTAAATACTCTTTTAAGACTCATAATAATGACTCTTTTAGAACTCACATAAATTAGTCTTTTTGGACTCTAAATTAAGACACCTTTAAGACTCATTTTAAATACCCTTTTAAGACTCATAATAAGGACTCTTTAAAGATTCATAATAAAGACACTTTTATAACTCATATAAATGAGTCTTTTTGGACTCAAAATTAAGACTATTTTAAGACTCATTTTAAATACTTTTTTAAGATTCATAATAAAGACTTTAAATAAATACTTTTTTAGAACTCATATATGTCTTTTGGACTCAAAATTAAGACACTTTTGATAGTCATATTTAAGAATCATGGAATGGAATTTTAAAGACTCATACTGAGGATTCTTTCAGAACTCATAGAAGTAATTATGATCCATTTAGACTGAAATATATTTTTAGATTCAAATTTATTTAAAATATTTGATAGTTGAAAAATAAAAAAAAAAATGACAACAATATCTTTTTTAAACATTTTAAATAAAAAGTAATAGTAGAAAAATTTAAAGTCATTTTACAATCATATAAAATTTCTGTATGAGTCTTTTTATTGCGTACTCATAAAACACGCATAAATAATACTATTTTTAGAGTCTTTTTTCTGAGCAATCATTTTACAATCATATAAAAGACTTCTTTATGAGTCTTTTTATTGCGTACTCATAAAACACGCATAAGAAATACTCTATTTAGAGTCTTATTTCTGAGCAATCATTTTAGAGTCATATCAAAGACTCCTTTATGAGTCTTTTTTTTGCGTACTCATAAAACATGCATTAGAAATACTCTATTTAGAGTCAGTTTTTTGAGGTACTCAGAAAATGTTTGCAGGGTTTTTAATGAATTCTTATACAATGAGCTTCAAATTAAGAAACAAAATTCTTGTGTCCTTGTAAATCCGTGTGTTTTATATTTTCCTTTGTTTAAAATTGTCAATTTAAATTGACTATATAAAAAACTGGGAAATATATCTTTGTTTAAGTTATTAAAAGCATAAAATTCCATTTCAAAAATGTAAAATACAAATTAATAAAAATTAATATATAAACCATGTGACGACTAAAATATCGCTGGCGATTTTTTAGCCGCACAACGGCCAAGGTGCGAGAAAGACACCTGGTGAACACCGCCAGTGTTGCTTATTTTTATGCTTCACTTTATTTTTTTACACACACACACATAAACACTGAACTAATATAATGAATAAAAACACATGAATACAAAAATAACACCCATACACTTTTATATGAGAAAAGAGAGAGAGAAAAGGAAAGCATGTAAAAAAGGTTGGAAACATGCAAAACGTGCGCAAATACATGCGCAAAGCTGGCGTGATCTTGCTCAGAGTCAAGTAGCGGGTCACATAAGAAAATAACAGAAGGCAAATTGCTGGGCAAAATGTAAACAAAATTCTGATGAAAGACAACAACAAGGCTGCACCGTACGGGACCTCGGTTACGGGAAAATCAGCCCAGAACTTTCGATTGCGGTACCTTGTTTATCACAAACAACAAGAAGACGATGGTATAAATAGGCCGCAATCGAAAACAAGAGGACAGAATGTGTTATACATTAAAAGTGTGCAGAGTGCAAGTGATCGAGATTATATAAACAAAAAAATAAAACAGTGAAGCAGAGAGTGCAATTGGACCGAAAAGTATTTGAGTAAAATACGCCGACCGAAGAAAAGACTGGAAAGTGGCAAAAACAGAGGAGGTGAGAAATTGTAAGAAGTGAAATATTTTTTTATTAAGAGCAGAGTCGTTGGCTTGTAGGCCCACCTGCAAAGACAATAGATAGACATTTCGGTGGCTTGTAGGCCCACTCGTCTATCCAACGGAGAAAGCAGAGTCGTTGGCTTGTAGGCCCACCTGCAAAAGTAATAGATAAACATTTCGGTGGCTTGTAGGCCCACTTGTTTATCCAACGGCAAGAGCAGCGTCGGTGGCTTGTAGGCCCCCCTGCAGTAGCGGTAGACAGAGTCGGTGGCTTGTAGGCCCACCTGTCTTCACCTTTTTGTTAGCAGCGTCCGTGGCTTGTATGCCCGCCTGCTCAAACCAGAACATTGTCCGTGGCTTGTAAGCCCGCGTGTTCGCTTTTTTTCATCGAGTAACAGTGCTGCGGCTTGTAGGCCCGCCTGTTAAGCCGAGACGCAGACGTGAAGACCTGGAGGAATAAGGCCCATTAAATTCAACAATACAAAAATATAAATTCAGATATTTTACCGTGTAGTAAAGATAAAGGCCAACCATTTAATAAAGATCAATTGTTAAATAAAACCAAAGTGTAATTTCTTGTAAGAACCCTGGAAACCCGCTGAGCTTACCCCAGCAAACAAAAGAACCAGCGGAGGTTCGTTACAACCATCATATACTAATTTTTATTGCTCGCCTGCATGAAATTGCACATATGCAATGTTGCGTAACTTCGCTCCTATTCATTGCAGAGCATCCGAATTTCGTTTATACTTTCTCTAAACCTCTCCAATCACAAATTAAGTCATAAAATATTTTTATACACAGGGAGAAAAAATCATGTAACGAAGGGTTAAATGATTGAACAACAAGTGACCCTTTTATTAGAGGAGGTGGAATAAGTTCAGCGTTGTTTTTATTTGTATTTCCAATTTCTGCGGCTTCTCTATCGACTTCTTAGCCTGAAAAACTTTCGTACATCCATTCATTAAGGTTTTCATTTTTGAAAAATTCATTTGGCGCGAGATTTTCGACCATCGTTTTAAGGGTTAACTTTTGTTACGTTTATAATATTTTGATCCATTCGTTGAAGTATGGCAGTAGTGTTGAGTGGATGACACAACGGTTATCATCCCATCATCATTTTTCATATCATTATCTTTAGGGTGACACAGGTTGTTATCTAAGAGTATTCGAGCAGTCTTTGGAAGTCTCTTGGATCCTTGAAATTTTTGTACCTATGTACATATAACAACCAGAAAAAGTAAACAAAATTTTAAAAAAACAATCTCATTTCTTATTTTGTTATTTTTACCTCAGGAACAAAAATGTATGGTGAAAACAGTCCAATCCATTTCTTATTAGCCTTGTAAACAACGGGTATTCACTGAACATTTTTGAGTGCTCAAGTATTTTTTGCTTTATGCGATTCTGCAGGCGAGGAATGTTGTTCTCTTCTTGCTAGTTTTGCGACCAGGAGCAGATGTTTCCTTGCATATGACTAGTGTTTTATTTGTAATGTGTCTTAACCATAGTGCGGACTCATTGAAAGATGCTGATTTATTGGAAAGCTTTACTCCACAAATTTTTAAGTGGCGTAGATCATACCTCTTTTTGAAATTAGGCACCCAATTCCTTCTTGTGTTGAAAGGGCCCTCCTTTTCTTATATTTTCTCATGCTTTCTCTTGAGCTTTTGATTTGTTAATATTGACGAAAATTGGCATGTGTGATTCCTTTATTTAGAAGCCATTATAGAAAACCTTTTCCATTTTTGGATATTTTATCGATCATTGCGCCTAAAGAATGCATACAAACCAGCAACAAATTCGACGGAATAACGTCTCTATACATAACCAGAATAGCCTCTAATAACTCAAGAGAGAAAATTATACAAGAACAAAAGTGAAAAAAACCAAACATTGAAATTTAAAGCTTAGTCAGTTGCATTTATTGAGGTAACTTTTTTAAATAAGTTGCACTTATAAAGGTTAAAATGTTATGTCTCACACTGTTACAAAAATCGAGGAATTGCGAGTATCAAGGGGCGCGATTACCGAGTCGGTACTGTATGTTCGATAGTTGGTGCCATGATATAATTATACAAGGTAGGAGTGACAGTTTTTTTGTCTTGCACCAACTGTCAAAAATAGTATAAATTAGAAAACAAAAAAAGTAAAAAAGAATGGATAAAGAAAATTATACAGGCAATTGACGTTTGATGGACGCAGCTCGGGAGAAAATATTGAGTTGTCAAGGCTACCTTGTAGTAATTGTATCAGTGTTAGTGCAAGATGAAAACCCTGTCACTCCTACTTTGTTTAATTGTGTCATGGGTGAGCGGATTTTGGTTCCCCACAAAATCTCAATCCTCGCACTCACGAAACATCTTGCCTAAACATCTACAGCTATATTCATAAAAATATCTTAAAATATTTTTAAAACGTTCCATAGTTAAAAACCTTTTTAATGTTAAAAAGTCTTTTAAAATGTTGTTATTCATAAACATGTTGTAGCTGCTTTCTGGTTAAAATAGGAACACTTTCGATTTGAAGTGGAAAGAGTGTCAATAATGGTTTGTGTATTTGATAAATTCAATGAAATGCTCTGAAATGCTTCTACCTTATTTTCATTTTACCATGGTTTATAGAACGTTTCAGCCATTTTTAAGAATCCTTTCAATTATAAACAAAAATTTTCAATAATTTTTTTACATTTTCTTTGTTTTTGATATATTTTGAAACAATTTGATATATTTTGACATAATTTGTGCTCAGATGAAAACAAAATAAAATTTAAAAATGCTTTATCGAGGGTTTATTGAAGGTTTCATCCATTTTTAAAATTCTCTCATTTATAAAGCATTTAAAAGAGATTTTTGAACGCTATTGAACGTTTATGAATAATGTTTTTCAATTTTTTTCGATTTATGAAGGCATTATAAGAGGTTTATAATTTTTTATGAACACAGCGGCTAGGCTATATAATATTCAATACAAAAACCAAACGAGAACTATAACATACCATTAATAACATATTTAATTTAAATATGTTGTTTTTAATTTCAATATTTTTGAATAAATTTTCTTTAAGTGCGATAGTTTTATTTTCAAAGAGTAAATATTTGAAAGACTTAAAAATATTCATGCATAATTTTCAAAAAAAATATATAAATATTTTATTAAAACAAAAAGTAGTAAGATAAATTTTAAATATTTACGTACTCGATTTATGCAAACGCGTCATTGGTTGTAAAACGACTCCGTTTTTGGATATATTACAAAAGTTTTTGGATAAATTTTATATTTTTCTCTTAGTGTAGGACTATTTTGCTTGAGGAATAACATGATCTGTAATCATCTGAAAAAAAATATATCTATATATATAAAAATAAGTTGCATTGTGTATGAAATTGATGTTCTCTGTTATGCGTGAACCGATTTTGTTTCTGATTTGCCATGAAAGGTGACGTCAATACGAAGGTTTTTATGTACAAACGGTCTTTGTATGTGTATTGGTTCATGAATTATAGGCATTTTAGTGAACTTATACAACAATACAGATGTGAACAAATACGGGTGCGCACATATGGTGTATATGGGGAAATATTTGCAAGGGAAATTGGAAATAAATGGAATATTGGAATGATTTGGCAAGTCTCACTTTAGTTTGCATTTGCGCGAAAAATATAGGCATAGTAAAAATTTTCCATACCCCTTTTTTCCATACCCCCTTTTACCGCCCACAAATCAATAAAAATGCTATATTTAAAACGGGTTTGGTCGTATTATACTAAAATTTGGTTAATAAGTTCGTATGGTTACTGTCGGCAACTATACTAAAACTGGGCGTGATCTAACTATATATATGTATGCCCACTTTTTAGAAATCATTATTATTCCTGAGTTGTACATGTTTTGATAGTGAAACCTGATATGTAGATGCAATGAGATTAAGAGGCAGTTACTATATATTTGAGCGAACATTAGACAAGGGGGAATTTGGGTACACAGGCCAAATTTACGATATCGAGTTGCTTTGAAACTAAATTTCGTATAACAATGAAGGTCTTTCAACTGGAAAACTGGCACGGGCATTAAAAAACGGGGGGTGGTTCCACCCATATAAGCCAAATTTACAATACAGAATAGCTATAGAAGTAAACGTCACAGAACATTGAAACTCAGAATGTAGATACGATTTGGTGATGTCTTTCTACTAGAAAAGGTGACATGCATTGGACAAGGGGGTGTGTCTTCACCCATACCAGCCAAATTTATGACACAGAAAAGCTATGGAAGTAAAAGACAAAGAACATAGAGGTAAGAATGAAGTTACTACTGGGTTATAGCCTGCTACTAGGAAATGAAAAATGAAAAAAATTTACAATAGAGAACGCTGCTATAGACTCCAAAACTACTGAGCCGATTGAGCTCAAATTTGGGCAGTAACTATGGGGTCATTCATAAATTACGTTACCAATTTAGTAGAGAGAGAGGTTTTAAAATGTACTACGATAAGTAACGAATGGGGGGAGGGGGTCTCAGATATAGTAATGTGACCAAAAATAAAAAACTCGAAAAAATTGAATTTAATACAAGCCATTTCATCCTTACATCTTCATGTTTGAACGTCTAAATTGACTGTTAACTATTGGCAAGTGTAGTAAGGGCATAATTTTTCTTTGCTTGCTTTTCGACAATTATTTTTTCTATTTTCGAATATTTTTTCATCAATTAATTTTTTTATTTCATATACTACGTTACTTTATGGGTGTGGAGGGGAGTGTTTTTGAAATGCACTACGAAGAGTACCGGAAAAAAAAACTGAAAATCGGTCACTTAAATTATGAACGACCCCTATGTTTCGAGTACGAGATGGTTTAGAAATAATTACGCTGAAGGCATTGCAACATTTTCCGGTACTTATCTAGATAAGGTGCAGCAAAGCGCACCGGGAAAAAACTAGTATGTTATATTTGTAAAGTAAGCACTTACGCCGAAGTAGTGACTTCGCCCTTTTTTTCAAAATTACTTATATTACATAAAGGCACCCTTAATAGTGTGTGTTGAATTAACAGTTCAGCCGAATTGTTCTTAAACGGCTTTAAATGAGTCATTGCTTAACCTTTTCTAAGTAAACTTTTTTTATAAATCAAAATTTTCAACGTTAGAAAACTAAATAAGCCCACGAGCATGTCCTGCACCTCAAAATATGTGTTGAACTTTTCTTTTTTTGGTTGTACAACAAAATGTTTGAAACATGTAAATGGTGTCGGTTCGAAATTTTTTGCAAGATCAGCTTAATTTTCAAAAACTATGCAAACAAAACTTTTATGAACCTCTTTCATGCATCAATTGCGGCAATAAAGTGCAGTTGTTGTTGTTATTGTTTTACTTATGTTTCCATGGAATAACAAAAAAATCCTAGTTCCAACAGCTATACACAACAAAAACATGTACCAAAGCGAAGTTGCGGCTTAGCCGGGATTTGGCGTAGTTGCATAGTTGCATGAACATACATACATGTGTATATATACAGCGGACGAAATCAGGCACACTCAAAAAACATTCAAATAAAATCATTGGAGATACATGCTTGAAGTTTTTGCAGTTGACATTGTTTTGTTAGTTTTTTTAATTTCGATTCAATATTTTTTACTGCCCTCAAACTAAAGTCCATTTAGTTTACAGAATTTGTTTTGACGTGACAACGTTACGTTTTACAACGCAGCTTTCATCAAATGTTTAAAAAATAAATTTTTCCAAAATGCATCAGCGTTGGATGGACTTGTTACTCGCTAAGTATAGGTGTAAGAGAACAAATAAGTTACGACAATACAGATTTATTCTTTGACTTATAGCAAAAATGTAAACAAAAATAATGACGTTATAGGGACGTAGAGGGCGCTTCTAAAGCAACGATACCACTTATTTGCTACATGGAATTTTTACTAGCTACGGTTAAAAGGCTGGTTCCTTCTCCTTACGACAAAATAGACAAAAAGTTTAAAACGCCATGGGACAGAGCTGCTACAAGATCGCAACAATCATGCAACGACGTTTCATGGAATTATTACTCGGTGAGTACAGGCGATACGACAAATGTAATAAGACAAAATTAAAATATTTACGACAAAAATAAAAAGTAAACTATGACGTCATCAGAACGTGGAGGTAGCAGCAGCATATACAGAAGCAGAGCCCTCTCTCGGCGAACAAAACTCACGCTCTATAAGTCACTAATCATGCCCGTCCTATTATATGCAACACAAATCTGGACGTTGAGCAGTTCTGATGAAAAGACTTTGGGAGCCTTCGAGAGAAAGATCCTTCGTGAAATCTTCGGTCCAATCTGCGTCAATGGCGAGTACCGAATTCGATGAAACCACGAGCTGTTTGAGCTGTACACTGACATCGACATAGATAGATATGTTTGGGGCGAGCTAATTCAGCTCTGGCACTGCGGCATCTGTGATGCCTATTGTGCCATACCTTTTCTTTGCTTAAAGCATTTCGTTTGCTTTAGTTTTTTTCAGAAAACGTAGTATTTTTTCGAGGTTCAGGATCGCAAGGTGTCCTTGAGAGATTATTTCGCTATTTAGGATTCCCTTTCTTATATGGAGAAGAGCTGGACATTCAGTGAGAATATGTCTGGAGGTTTCTTCATCCTCAAGGCATAATCTACATAATGAATCAGTAGCGAGATTCATTTTTTGTAGGTGTTTCTTTAGTTTACAGTGTCCAGTTATAATTCCGGTCATCATCTTTAAGTCTTTCTTCCCTAAGTTGATAAGAAATTTCGATTTCTTGGGAGAAAGTTCTGGAAATATTTGCTTAGTGCACATCTGTCCTAAGCAGTTCTTCCAAATGTCTTGAGATTCGCAGAATGAGATTGTTTTGAGGTGTTGCTTAAAGAGATTCTTACCAACCCCACAGAACGGTTCCGGTCCTATGAGTGGTGATGCAGCTCCCTGTTTGGCTAGGGAGTCTGTTATTTCATTCCCGTCAAAACCACAGTGGGCAGGAATCCACTGTTGAGTAACTTTCTTGTTTTGCGCAGCCAGGTCGTTAAGGACGTCGACAGTCACCAGCACTAGCTTGGATTTTATAATGGGTGATGTTAGAGCTTTAAGGGCAGCTTGACTATCAGAGAAGACGAAAATTGATTTGCCCCTAACATTGTTCAGACAGTTCAGTCTGATACATCTGTTAATGGCCAGGATTTCCGCTTGAAAGATTGTGGTAAATAGACCTGCACTGAAGAAGTGGCTCTCATTGGAGTGTTCTCCAAAGACCCCTGCTCCCGGGTTTTTCTCCATTTTGTAGACATCTGTGTACCACACAAGGACGTTTTCGGACGGGCTTAGTTTCTCGTGTTCCTAATTGGATCTGGGGGGATAACTACGATGAAGTTTTTGTTAAGCTTTTTGGAAGCATGTCATTTAATGGCATGCAGAATTCCTTTTCTCGCTTTAGGGTTGTAATTAAGGTGAGGTGTCCCTTTAAGGGATGGTTTGGGAAAGTATTACCCAGATGGAAAAGTCTGTGAAGGCTGAGCTTCGCCTCCATCTGGATGTGTATGTGGATTGGGGTGAGCCCTAAGGTGACATTGAGGGCTGCTGTTGGCGTTGATCTTATGCAGCCTGTCATACATATCCATGCACATCTTTGAACTCGTCCTAACCGCTTGATGGTTGATCTTTCTAGGGTTTTCGACCACCACACTACAGGCGCATATGTAAGTGCGGGTCTGACGATCAAAGTGTAGAGATTGTACATCATCTTAGGGCTTTACCCCCAGTTTTTGCCGCAAATTCTTCTGCAGGTCCACAATGAGGCTGTTGATCTGCTGATGATGCGGTCTATGTGGAGGTTCCAGGACAGTTTGCTGTCCAGGATCACTCCCAGGTACTTTGCTGAGTTGGAAAAATCTACTTTTTCCCCAAAAAGTACCGGGCAAGTAAGATTGAGCTTGCGTCGTTTTGTAAAAGGAACAATAACTGTCTTTTTTGGGTTTACGGAGAGGCGTTCGTTATTGCACCATCTCTGTACTGTGTTCAGTGCTGCTTGTAGAACATCAGACACTGTACTTTCAAAGCTCCCTCGTATAATGACTGCTACGTCATCAGCATACCCAACCGCCTTTATCCCAGTTTCTTTGAGTTCTACTAGGAGGCTATCTACAACTAGTGACCAAAGCAGAGGTACTAGGACGCCTCCTTGCGGGCATCCCCTGGTTGTAGTTGCTTTGAGGGAAGTGTTATCCAGGCAGGTCTGGATAACTCTACTATTGAGTGTTGTCATAATCCACCTGCCTATGATTGTTGGCATGTTAAGGTTATTTAGTGTCCTTCTAGTGGACTCGTATGACGTATTATTGAAAGCTCCTTCGACGTCAAGGAAAGTGACAATACATATTTCCTTGCAGTCGATAGATTTTTCAATTGTAGTTATAAGGTCATTAAGTGCTGACTCTGTTGATTTACCCGTTTGATAGGCATGTTGTGCCTTACATAGGGGATATATTGACAAGGCATTCTCCCTGATGTATTTGTCGATTATTTTCTCCATGCTTTTCAGTATGAAGGACATAATGCTGATGGGTCTAAAAAAGTTTGGATTACTCTCTGAGACTTTGCCAGCCTTAAGAAGGTGGTTTACTATCGCTTTTCTCCATGCTCCAGGTATATGGCCATAGGCTAAGCTGCAGCTGAATTGTTTTGATAGTAGTGGTATCAGACATCGACATAGTTATGCGAATAAAAGTCCAGCGGCTCCGCTGGCTAGGTATGTTGGACGAATGAAAAACGACGATCCAGCCAAAAAATATTTGATTCGATGCCCGGTGGTGGTCAACGCAGAATAGGACGCCCACATCTTCGGTGAAAGGATCAGGTGTTGGATAACCTGACCACGCTTGGTGTTTCCAACTGGCGGCCGACGCAATGATTCGGTCCCATGCTATGGAGCAACGTGGAATTAAGCCTATACTGTGGGTGTCCACGTAAAACTCATTAGGAATTTCTGTAGAGGTAGTGTTGAATGGAACACAAGCATTTGTTTGCCAACACTCATCAAAGAATTGAGGAAATTCATCCACCAAAAGATGATCATCTTTTATTACGACAATGCGAGTTGCTACATCGGCTCAAACAAATAAATTTTTTAGCACTCAAAACTTAGAATTGATGGGTCATTCACCTTACAATCCTAACATGTCACCCAATGACTTCTTCTTATTCCCTTACATTAAGAAAAAAATGTGTGGCGACCTTCTTTCTACGTACCAAAAGTGTATTGATCACTTTGGAGAATACTTTGAATAACAATAAAAGCATTTTCATTGATAAACTACTATTTTTACATTGTTAGGCACAAGACTTAAAAAGCAACCCTCGTATTTAATTCCATGTAATGAATTTGCAGTTTTGTTGCTTCAGCAGCTCCCTCCGCTTTCATTTTTTTTTTTTTATTTTTTGTTTTTTATGATAAAGTCAAAGGCGACCTCGATACTAGAGTAGGAAGCGTGCTCGACTGCCAACCCAGAGGGCCCGGGTTCGAATCCCGACCAGGCCATGGTCCTACGCTTTAACTTTTCGCATATGCAATTTTCTTCCCTCATTTCTAATCAACTGAAATTTAAAAATTCATCAATATTTACGACTCGAAGTCGTAGTTGGTGGTAGAGAAATTTGTGGATGGAGATTGCATTATAACTTGAATTGACTAAGGTAAAGACACAACACTTGCCTTAGATTCAAATTCACATGTTTCTATGACTTTCCACTACTTTTAGAACATCCTACATATGTTTCACTTGATTCTTCTTTCCTCCCACTAATTTATCATCCCATTTCGAACCAGACAGCCTTGAACGAATAATTATTACATCTGAAATCCTTGGTTCAAAGCTAGAAAAAAACGGTGATTAATATTTGAAAAATTAATTTTTTTTTGGACTTTGGATTGGACTTTATTTTTTTCCCCCTTAACTTCGAGTATTCTTAAACTCTGCTGAGAGCATAAGTGAACTACGGCCATGCCAAAGATAATTCCTTACTAGTTTCACATACTTTTCAAAAAGTTAACCGGATAGTACAAAACGTCGGATCCCCTTTAATTCAGACGCAAAAGTAATCACACTATTGGTACACTCTATAACTTTTGCAAATGGCGCCAAATGTCAACTCAGTTTTGACATTTGTGAAGTAAAAAACGGAGAATACAAATCGACAAGTCATGAGTCGGTTTACTCCGCAAAAATTTGTCGGTTGTGTTGGTGCAGCGTGAATTTCGTCGCAGATGGCCGTCCGACACCAACTGGACAAACACTGCGACGTTTGGACACTCGCCTTGAAGAGACTGGGACAGCAAGAGATCTTTCCAAGTCTGGCCGGCCCCGGAGCAGCGTTCTGCTGAGAATATCGCTATCGCTGCTGTTATCCAAGATGTCAAAGAAGAGCCCGGAACATCGACCAGACGACGTGCCACGCAATTGGGCATTAACTGGCGGTCCCTACGCAGAATTTTGGTGAAAGATTTGAAGATGTTCCCTTACAAAGTGCAGACAGTGCATCACCTATTAGCTGTTGACCGCCAACCGCGTGTAACCTATGCTCTGGCCATCCTCAATCTCAACGAAGACGTCGACGATTTTTCATCGAAAATTATCATGAACGATGAGGCTCATTTCCATCTTTGCCGTTTCGTGGATAAGCAAAATAATCACTTCTAGGGCACCGAAAATCCGTGTATTACCCACGTAGAACCATTACACCTTCTCAAAGTGACTGCGTGGTGTGCTGTTTACGCTGGAGGATTCATCGGGCCATTTTTTTTTTTTTTTTGTTTTTGTTTTTGAGAACGCCGAGGGCCAAACGACGATTGTGGACGGTGCCATGATTAACGAATTTTTTTCTTCTTCAATTGGATGAATTGGGACTGGAGCACATATGGTTTCAACAGGACGGTGCAATGGCGCACACTGCTTGAGCTACAACCGATATTCTGAAGGAAGCATTTCCGGGTCACTTAATCTCTTGTTTTGGTGATTTGCACTGGCTGGCCAGATCACCCGATTTAACCGCTCCAGACTTCATTTTATGAGGTTTTTTGAAGTCGCGGGTGTACGTCAAGAAGCCTCAGACTCTTCAAGCTCTTAAGGAGAATATTCGCCAAGAATGCGAGAAACTGTCGCCCGAAGTTCTCGCAAGAGTGATGGAAAATACCATAAAACGAGCCCGAATGGACATCAACTCTGGCAGCGGCCACTTGGCCGATATCATTTTCTCAACTTGATAGAATAAATTCGAATGGATTAAATAAACAAATTTCACAAGCAAAACCAAAGTTTTTCATTAAAAAAAAAAAAAAATTACAGCAAAAGAACATTGGGTGTTTACTTTTGCCCCACCTTGTATATTCGATTCAGTTTTGAAGGACATTTTTTTTTTTTTTTTTTTTTTGGATTCGCCCGGAAGTAGGAAATCTTCATAGATACGTATGACCCGCGCCATACGCATGCACGATTTACATTCTAAGAAGTTCCCGGATCAGCCGGACTGAATAGAATGCACCTACGTGCTAAAACCTACCACCTGTTGGCAAATAAAAGCCTCCACTAAGCACAATTGCTTGGCCTTTCAGCGGAAATTAAAATTAAATAAAGAAATTTGAAATCTTAAAATTTTTGTGCTTATGTAAACATAATAAGCATCATCGAATAAAAGCACATTCTTCATAACACGAAGAAATACAAGACAACATCCAAAGTAATTTATTAGACTATATATAACCGCATTTATAATTGTAGTCATTCGGCTTGGGGCCACTGTCCAACCCAAGATCCTACGTGGAAAAGAGATGCAACTCTCAAACACCAAACCAATACCAAACATAGCACAGATATACAAATATATATTATGCAGGCACAATATATTTATATATTCGGGTCGCTAAAATAAGGGAACACCGAGCTAAAGTTATTATTTGGACATGCATTTGGGCCAACGCAGGTAAAAACTTGTATGGAAAAGAGATACACTCTGACACACCAAGCCGAGGGATACGGTATACATGGTCCCATTTTAAACAAGCTATAGAACAAAAGATCAAAAATAATTTCATGAAAAAATTAAGCAACGAAACTAAATAAAACGAAAACTTAAAGTATTTATCAAATTCGATAATGCTTATATGTTGAATCGTAAAATCTACACAATTATCGCGAGTTATATTTGTTATCGCAATGAATGCGTTAAGTATTCAAATGTAATATCATTTTACGTTTTAAGACATCCACCGAGTCAGAAAAATTTATCAAGTTCAAGTTGCCATTGAAATCACTACACATACATCGCAAAGGGTCGTGAAGGGCATAATTAGAAGTGCACTGACTCAACTTAAAAAGCTGGAAATGTCTGGCTCCGCTCCTAGGGATGTTGAAGTTTAATGAAGAAAGGAGGTAATGTGAGTCTATATCACCACTGAGTAGTTTGTATAAAAAGGAGACATTTAGCATAATTCTTCTGCTTCTTAAGGAAGGCAGGGAAATAATTTTAAGGCGGGTTTCATAAGGGGGTAAAATAATGTTGGGGTTCCAACGATAATGTAAAGCAAAAAGTAAGAATTGTTTTTGGACCGATTCTAATGCATCGATGTGGACATTGTATTGAGGGTTCCATATTACGGATGCATATTCAAGAATTGGTCTAACAAGAGAGGTATAAAGTATCTTAGTAGTGAAAGGATCGTTGAATTCTTTAGCCCATCTTTTAATGAAACCAAGGACACCTCTAGCCTTATTTACCACCAAATTAACTTGAAGATTGAAACGAAGTTTAGGATCCATAATTACACCTAAATCAAGAAAACTGTGTACAATTTCTAAGTTAGTATTATTTATAGTGTAATTTATACTATTAGCAATTCGACGTGAGAATGTCATTTGCTTACATTTTTTCAAGTTTAATTTTAAAAGGTTTAAATTACACCACTCCACTAGACTATTTAAATCGGATTGTAAGAGTTGTTGTTCTTCAGGCGATTTGTAAGTTAGAAAAAGTTTTACGTCATCGGCGTACATTAAGACGTTACAGTGTTTTATTACAGAAGGAAGATCATTTATAAACAGTAAAAATAAAACCGGACCAAGATGACTTCCCTGAGGAACACCTGATGTGACCAAAATATTTTTTGACATAGAGTTCTTATATAAAACTTTTTGCGAACGATTCGACAAGTACGATTTAATCCAGTGTAATAGTTTGACGGGAAACCCAATTAGATGAAGCTTTTTCAGAAGAAGATAATGATTAACACTGTCGAAAGCTTTGCTAAAGTCTGTATAAATAACGTCAGTATGTCGTCCTAAAGTAAAACCTTTAATAACACGCGTAGTAAACTCCAAGAGGTTAGTTATCGTAGATTTTCCCTTTAAGAAACCATGTTGAGAGGTGGAAATGGAGGAAGATACGACGTGGGTTATTTGATCAGTTATAATTTTCTCAAATAACTTAGGGATTGCGCTTAGTTTTGCGATACCTCGGTAATTGGAAACATCAATTTTTGAGCCGGATTTATGAAGAGGTATTATATAAGATTTTCTCCATATATTGGGAAAATGACCGCTGTGCAAGGATGAGTTAAAAATTTTTGATAGGGGAGAACACAAACTATTAGAACAATGTTTTAAAATGCAGCTCGGGATGTCGTCAGGACCAGTAGTAAAAGAAGATTTAACTTGTTGAAGGTAATGCATAACTATATTAGAATCTATTACGGGGGTTTCAAAAGAGTTAACTGGTGGTAGGTAAGGATATTCAAGACTCATGCTCAATGGTATATCGGAGTAGGTTGTTTTAAAGAAGTTTGCAAACATGTTGGAAACATCGATGTCGCAAGATGCTTCATCATGATTAAATTTCATAAGAGGTGGGAAGCTGGAGGTTTTTCGTTTTGAATTGACAAACGTGTAGAAAAGTTTCGGATTATCTTTGAATTGAGTTTTTATATTGGCTATATATGCAGAGTAGCATTGTTTATTTAATAGTTGATATCTGTAACGACAAGAGGAATAGCAAGCGAAGTCTAAATTAGAGCCTGACTTTTTATATTTCTTAAATAAGCGATTTTTGGAATTTTTTAAAGACTTAAGCTCATTAGTTAACCAAGGAGGGCTTAAAGGCTTGAAATTAATATTTTTTTTTGGCACAGATAATGAGAAGCATTTTTGCAAGGTATCATTGAGAAACTGCACTGAAGATTCGACATCATAAAAAGAGTACGAAGACCTATTATTTAAAATTGGGGACCAGTCAATCCGCGCGAGAAGAGCATTAAGTTTAACATAGTCTGTTTTTTTAAAGTTAAAAATTTTATTATTTCGCGTATCTGGAGCTAATTTATTTTCATTTTCGTTGGCAAGTAATATTGTTATTTCAAGAGTTGGATGATAATCGTCTTCCGGAAAAGAAACTGGGTTCGAACGACGGAGATTTACGGAAGTGCATCTGTCTACAAATACAAGGTCAAGAGATCTATTGCTTTTATTAAGAATATTATTAACCTGCTGAAGACACAGATCAGACAATTTGTCTAAGAAGTCATTTATCCAATCGGAGGCAGAGATAGGAGTAAGAAATGCGGAATCATCGGAAAAACGCCAAGACACGGAAGGTAAGTTGAAATCACCTAATACAATGATAGTGTCCATATTTTTAAGCATATTATGGACAATTTCGATGGCATTAATATGGTTTAAGTAAATTGTTAAATCACTTTTAGGTGGAATGTAAGAGCAAGTAAGATAAATAGAATAATTATTTAGTTTAACTGTAACACAAATAAACTCCAGGTCGTTGGTGCCAGGAATGGTTAATTCCTCAGAAGCAAGCGAGTTATGGACAGCTATCAGAACGCCACCACCGATCTTATCATAGCGATCTTTACGAAAAATTTGGAACTTATTGCACATTATTTCAGAATTTAAAACGTTGGAGCGAAGCCAAGTTTCAGTAAAAATTATAAAGTTATATTCAAAATCAAAACTATTAATGAAAATATCGGAAAGTTTAGAATTGAGACCTCTAACGTTTTGATACACAAGCTCTAACTTAGACTTGTGATTTTTTAATCGTTTTTTGTATGGAACTGAGGACTGTTAGAAGGACGAGGCAAGTGTACAACATTTGCAATACGCGGTTTGTTTTTGAATTCAAATTCATGAACAATTGTATTACGGGGCCAGAAGTTTACGTCCACAAGAGTTTTAAATAAATTTTCCGGAACAGTCAATCTAAAAGAAGTAGTCAGTCTCGCATTTAAGTATTTGAATTTTTGGATCGAAAGAGGGATACCACTATTTAACTTTGAATTAATAAAAAATTGAATATCATTTTCAGTTGTATCAGCAGCTAAGCGCGAGACAAAGATTGCTTTAGTTGGTGGAATTGCGATTAATGGCTTAGGCGAAATAGTAGCAGTAGTAATCGGAATCCGTTGAGCGTCAACAACTGAAGTTTCAAAAATAGGAGTGTTAACAATTTTATTTGAACAAATTTTTTTCAAGAAACAAAAACACTATTAGTTACGCCATTTTTTTTTCTGATACTTGCAATTTTTTTATCTAGTTCTAACCTCTACTTGTACCATGTCCATGTTCATTCTCCTCAAAGTTGCCCGTTGTCCGCTTGACCTCATGCTTATGTACATAGCGGCGATGACAAATCTAGTAGTAATTTTTCTTTGTGAACAAGAGATGGCATTCAAAGTGAAACGAAAAAAAATTATTCACTTTTTCATTCTTTGATAGCTTAAGAAATGAATAGTTCTCCTTCTGCGGCCTTGCGAACATGCAAACGTGCCTTTTTTTATGATTTTAATTTTCACAGTTTCATGCTATCATTTCTGTCTAGCTATCCTTTTATTGTTTTATGCTAAAACTGTTTCCTTTTTCTGCCACTAGGTACTACATGGAGCGCAAAATCTTCCAACACTTGCTCGAACTAAAGTCGCTGCAGATACGTTCAAACAAGCTCAACGAAGCGGTGCTGGTGAAACGTGCCGTTGACGATTATCATAAATCTTGTGCTGCCTTGGGTTGCGAGACGGGCGGTAGGCTGCGGCGTTATCCTTATACTGAGTATACATTTAAGAATTTCGAGCTCTTCCTGTACGAGACGCTGAAATCGCTGCAGAAGCCGGGCACGTATAACTTTCAAAATATCAATGAAGTTTACGAGGAGGTGAGCTTAACACATGTTTGCTTGTCGTTGTTGTTGTGATTGATTATTTCATTCTTTTTTTCATTTTTCATTGTTTCTCTTGCATATTTTTAGGCTGAACGACGTCTGAGTCCAGACTACAATGCATATGAGAAGGCTTTGCAGTGCACCAACAAGACGCATCGTTGTTTCCATGCAGCGCATGCGTACACGGGGATTCCGTGCGCCGCATACAGTGAGTACCTAGTTTTGACAATTAAATTAAAAGTTTTGAAGTCACATCCTTGTCATTTAATTTAACTTGTGCCTGAAGTTTTTTCTCTAAAGTTTTTCGAGTTTTTAAACAACACTTCGTCCTTTTATTTAATGGGCGTTATTTTTTTTTCTCTCTGCTTTGAAAAGTAAACAAATCCTGCATAAGTGAGTGTTGATTCACTCATTAACAGACAGCGCAACAATCCGTCCTAAGCACTTCATACAAATCCATTAAGTCCCCGAAGCTATTTGGGTCCAACAAGACACAGTGATTTGCTATGGCGGAAGCACCGTTAAAAAAAGTGGAGAAAATTAAGAATATAAAAAAAATAAATAAATAAAAATGACAAACTGAGAAAAACGTGCGAAGCAGCTCATTAAGCCGCTATTTAAATTTAAATAAATGCTTTACAGGCGGAAGTGTGCCCAGGTTGGATGAATAATTGAATGAATAAATGGAGTGTCGGGAGTGGAGGAAATGTATGTAGTCTTAGCGAACTAAGGGCGTTGGTGGGAGTCATCATGCTGTTGAGCTTGATGTGCCAGCATTAAAAAAATAAACAGCACTTGGGCATACAATTTATTTAACTGTAGTTTATTTAACTCTGTCAGCAAGTAAGTCAGTCATCCAGTCAGTGAGTAGCTCAGTCCGATGAACCTGTCGGGCAGGTTTGACTGTATGCTTTAACATTACTTTTTTGTTTTTGTTTTGCACTCAGTATAAATAAATCCTAATTACGACTGACTTACTTTGTTTAATTGCTGCTGTTTAGGATTTTCGCAGCTTATTTGTTCTCTGTTAAAACAAGTTATTTTTTGACTGCATAAGTTTAATTTTTCAAGCCCAATATAAATTCCATAGTGTTTTATTAGCTGTTTCTCTGGTCCTACAAAAGTGAAATTATGTAAATAACAGCTTTATCACAGATATTACCAAAAGTAAAATCATCTAAGCCGGCTTATGGAAATGGAAGCCGGCTTTTCCATATGGAAAAATTTGTATGGAAATTAAAAACTTATCGTACCCAAAATGCACAAAGGCCCCAAAGGACACATTTTTCATAATGGGTTTTTTGCTAATTCTTATAACCAATACTGAAATATACGTCCACACATAATTTTATGGTCCTGCAGTGAAAACAAAGTTTTTATAGCCAATATACAAATGCCCTTTCTCCACGTAGTAAAATTCTTGCTTGCACAAAAGCCCTAACTAACACAATTTTCTACGCAACACTGATCTGCAATGAAAATGGAAACTTGATAGGCTTTCCTAGAAGGCGACAATTTTATGATCTCGATTTTGTGTTTAGTTAATATTAAATAAAAAAAGTTTGGATACAGTTCGGATGAAGTTAGATTATCGTAGTGAAATATTTGTTTGAAAATTGCAGTGTTTGACTCCTCAAAGGTTCTGAAGTCGAGGTCATAAAAGATAAGTACGAACGTGAAAAATTAGGGTGGTTAAATTTTAAGAGTCGATGTTGAATGTGAACCACATCTAAACATCAAGTTTTTTTCTGCATTTCATTTGACATTTATCAATTTCAGACTAACTCAATTTCAACCATGGAAAGATACACAATCGAGCAACGCGTTAAAGTTATTCAGGCTTATATGAAAATGGGCTTTCAAATCAAAATGCATATCGTGCACTTCGTGATTTTTTCGGTCAATTTAATCGTCCAAATGTGCGTATGTTAGGTTAGGTTGAAGTGGCTGAGCCGATAGACGACTCGTACACCTAGGCCAGTACAGGCCCGTTGTGCCACCACATAATCCCTTTTTAACTAGAGATTTCCCTCCTCTTTAAACCAGTTCGAACGGAGTATGAACTTTAAGATATGCCTAATTTTCAGACATGAGACTTCGGTAATTCCATTTAGGAAGGGATGGCCCAAAGTTGCCATTCTCCTTCTGGCCAGTGCCGGACATTCGCAGAGGAAGTGCTGAGTGTTTTCTTTTGCCTCTTCGCACATGCAGCTTCTGCAAAAGTCATTAGATATAGCTCCTAAACGAAGAGCATGCGTTGCGATTAAACAATGACCCGAGGATTCCTATTATTTTAGACAGGTTTACCCTGTTAAATTCAAGCAGCGAGTTGGTGCGCTTTAAGTCGTAGGAAGGCCACGTTAGCTTAGCTTTCCTACATGTGTCAAGTTGTTCCCAGCGTTCTTGTGCAAGGCTTAAAGTTTTGCTCCTGCACCGGAGTTTGTAGGAGGAAATGGGTATACCAATAAAGTCCTCGTTTAAGAGGGTGTTAGAGGTCGTACCCTTCCTTGCCAATTCGTCAGCCAGTTCATTGCCCTCGATATCCCTGTGTCCGGGTACCCATACGAGGTGGATCCTGAATAACCTAGCAATCTCGTTGAGAGATCTGCGGCATTCAGTGAGAATTTTAGAATTGTCAAGATGTGAGTTTAGCGCCTTGAGCGCAGCTTGACTGTCTGAAAAGATGTGGATACTTTTTCCACTGAGGTCTTTTTGACCCAGAATCTTAGCGGTTTCGTGAATGGCCATCATCTCCGCCTGGTAGACACTGCAATAATTTGGGAGTCTAAAGGAAGCTTCAATTCCAAGATCCTGGGAGTAGATACCTCCCCCTACTTGTTCTTGAAGCTTAGATCCCGTCAGTAAAGATCTTAATGCCGGTAGTTTTAAGGGGGGTTTTGTTAACCCAGTCTAGCCGTGAAGGAATGAGAACCTCATAGTTCTTTTCAAGGTTTAAGCAGGGCACACAGTAATCTGTTCTGTCAGGGCCAGATGAGTCTAGAATTAATGTGTGACCGCAATTATTTCCTATCCAATTTCCAGATTCTCTTAGTCTGAGAGCTGCTATGTTAGCACATTCTCTGGCAAAGGTATCTAGAGGAGGAAGGTGAAACACGACATTCAGAGCACTAGTTGGGGTTGAGCATAATGCCCCGGTAATACATAGACTTGCACTTCTTTGAACCTTAGCAAATTTCTGAAGTGTAGTTTTCTTATTCAGGGTCCTCCACCATACCAGTGAGCCATATATAAGTATGGGGCGGACAATTGCCGTATAGATCCAGCGTACTATTTTAGGGGAAAAACCCCATTTTTTACCAATCGATTTTTTACAGGCAAACAGAGCTATGTTTATTTTTCTAACACGTTCCTTTATGTTGTCATTCCAGATAAGTTTCTTATCCGGAATAACTCCTAGGTATTTCATGCTGTCACTTAAGAGCAACCTCGTGCCGTTCAGACGCGGAGGTTCTACGTTAGGGATTTTATATTTTCTGGTGAAAAGGATGAGATCTGTTTTCTCCGCGTTTACACTCAAACCACAAGAGGAAGCCCATCTTGAGAGGATTGCGAGTGCTCTCTCCATGAGTTGACAGAGAGTTTGAGGAAATTTTCCGTTAAAGACAAGAGCAATGTCATCAGCATATGCAATAACTTTGTAGCCTTCCTCCTCCATGATACGCAACAGTTGGTCAACCGTCACGGACCACAGAAGCGGAGACAAAACACCCCCCTGTGGAGTCCCCCTGCTTACAAACCTACGGATAGAGGATCCCCCAGTTCTGAGTTTACCACCCTGCCCAAGAGCATCTGGTGGATGAGACTCACGAGAAAATCCTCCACCCCCAGTTCTGACAAGGCAGAGGTGACCGCACAGGGGAGGACGTTATTGAATGCACCTGCTATATCTAGAAAGGCAGCAAGCGTGTATTCTTTATCCTCAAGTGATTTTTCAATTGTAGACACAAGAGAGTGGAGAGCTGTTTCTGTCGATCTACCTATTCTGTCTATATAAGCATGCTGAAATTTAAGGAGCCGGTTGAGTTTCGGCTTAAGATGAAGCCCAATAAGCCTCTCCAGTATTTTAAGCAAAAAGGAGGAGAGGCTTATGGGTCTAAAGTCGTTCGGTTTAGTGTGAGAGGATTTACCCGCTTTCGGTATGTGCGTACAATCGGAAAAATATTTGGTGATTATAATTTTTATCTGTTGTACTGCTAAATGATCTCCCTGTATGTTACTGTACTAATAATTGGCCTAATAAATGAAATGAAAATTAAATGAAAAATCGTGCAAAAATTTGAGCAAACCGGGTCTGTAGGAAATGTGAAAACACCAGTGCATGCTCATACAGCTCGTACTGCAGAATGTGAGGTTAGGTTAGGTTAGGTTAAGAGGGAAGGGCAACCCGATGTTGCCTACACGGGGGCCTATTGGTCCATTGTGGTTCCCTATCTCTGTGGACCTAATTGTGGCAAAACCAAAACAAAAATCTTAGTCACTGGAGCAAGGTTGGTCGAACCAACCGGTGCTCCGTATAAATCTGAAAAGATCCATGAGTGGTACGTCCACGAGCTCTTGCAGTTCTCCGTACACTCTGCTTCCCATGTGGCGAAGCCGGCGTTGTTGGAGAATGGGACACTCGCAAAGTAGATGATTGATGGTTTCTGTTTCCTTGACATCTCCACAGCTTCTGCAGAAGTCTGGGTGAGGGATTCCTAGTCGCGAGGCCATTGTGCCTATACAACAATGCCCCGTGAGGACCCCTATAAAGATGCGAGTTTCATTTTTACTAATTGAGAGTAGGGATTGGGTCCTTTTTTCGCAGAGTTTAGGCCAGAGATGGCGAGAGATAACACAGTCGTCTCTATTTGACCAAGAGTTATTTGTGTTATTTCTGGCTTTATCATTTATTTTCTTCTTGAATTCTCCGATTGGAGCCATGATCGACCCAATCACAGAACTACTTTCCAGTTCAGAGCCCTCCCTAGCCAATCTGTCTGCTATTCCGTTTCCCTCTATGTCATGACCGGGGACCCAGCAGACATTGATCTTGTGGGGAGGACTGATTCTGGTGAGAGCTTGCCGGCAGCTCAGTACAGATCTCGATTTTGTTGTTTCGCTGCGGAGTGCTTTTATCGCAGCCTGGCTGTCCACAAAGATTGTAATCCTTGATGGATTGATGTTCCTTGATTGGATTGTCGTAGCTGCTTTCTCGATAGCAAAAATTTCTGCTTGAAAAACACTACAGTAATCTGGAAGTCTGTATGACAGGGATATTTGTAGTGTATTACAGTAGACTCCGGCTCCCGTGCCATTCTCCATTTTGGATCCATCAGTGAAGATCTGGATAACGTGTTCACTAAAAGGGTGGTTCGAATCCCATTCTTCTCTTTATGGAAAGGAGAATGACATGTTCTGCCGAAAGTTTATTTCCGGGGTGATGTAATCGGAGGTGGTGGCGAGATCCTCAGGACTATACTTTGTGAGTATAGAGGCGTGTCCATGTGTCCAGTGCCTCCAAAGTTTAGCTTCCTTAAGTTGAAACGCCACTTTGGTTGCAGTGGTTTTCATGAACTCGTCCAGGGGGAGGAGGTTCAATATAACCTCCAGGCCTGCCTGAGGCGTTGATCGTTGCGCACCTGTTATTCCTAGACAGGCCAATCTCTGTACTCTAGAGAGAGAGTTGAGGTAGCTTGTCTTCTCAGTGGCTTTCCACCATACAATCGAGTCATAGGTTAATATGGGCCTGACGATAGCCGTGTACATTCAATGGATGACATTGGGTCTCATCCCCCATTTGGTGCCGAAGGTTTTCTTGCAGGCGTAAAAGCAATTTATTTTTGGGAGGCAAAAATTTTAAATTTTATTTCTTTTTGTGAATAGCACCAGTTCGGTTTTATCGGGGTTGACCCCTAGGCCGTTTGGCCTAGAAGCATGAAATCAGGCGCGGATCCAGGGGGGGAAGGGGTTAAAAGTCCCCCCCCCCCCCCAAATTTTAAAAGAACATGTATTTAAATGTGATGATGTACTGATGTTTATTATGTGGGCTAAGAGTACCAAAAAGAAAAACATTGGTTTTTTATAATTTACTTTAAATATTCACACCCCTATGCTGTAAGCGTTTGTAGCTGTTTCTACACGTATTGCTAAAATACTGAATTCTGTTCCAGTTTTTGTTTGTTTTTGCGATATCGGGCCTGTAGCTGTTAACAGTCACACATACAATCTCAACCTGAAATCACAAAAACACCGCATTTTTTGGATAAAATATATCCAAACACCGCACATTTTTAATTTAAAAACCCACAGTTTCGATGGTATCGGAAGTGTAGACGTAAAATTCCTTTTTATACAGTAATGGAGAAAAATTCCGGTTTTTGTAGTTTTTATTTATTTTGATGATGGTTTTATGTTGGCTTTTTAGATTTGTATTTTGGTCAAATAAACAGAAAAATAACTTTTATTATTATAATTATCTTCACCCCAGCGTCAACTTGTGGTATTTAACACAAAAAATAATCCTGAGCACCACATCATCATATGGAGTAAATATGGAGTGAAAGGTGGATGGCTATTTTGTTCGTTGCAAAGTTTTTTCCAATAAGTGGAATAATTTTTTCACATATTGCAGCAAAACACAAATTATAACCTTCTTTTGAAAAACCAGAGGTTCGAAATATATTTTAGACTAACGGTTTCTTGAGCAAAGTTGAATTTGATCCGTAGAACATTATCCACCCCTACGATTTTTTGAAAAAAAAAAATTAACCCGCTCTAATGTATATAAAGGGTGGTTCAATTTTAAGGGCCGATGTTGAATATAAACTACACTACACTAAACTACACTTCTCAATTTCAGACTAACTCAATTTGAACCGTTGAAGTTATTCAGGCTTATTATGAAAATGGGCTTTCAAATCAAAATGCATATCGAGCACTTCGTGATTTTTTCGGTCAATTTAATCGTCCAAATCTGCGTACAATCGGAAAAATCGTGCAAAAGTTGGAACAAACCAGGTATGTAGGAAATGTGAAAACACCAGTGCATGCTCGTACAGCTCGTACTGCAGAAAATATTGCTGCTGTTCGCGATAGTGTGGCTGAAGAGCCGTCCACCTTAACTCGTCGTCGTGCCCAACAATTGCACCTCTCACGCTCGTCGTTGATGAACATAATGCATAAAGACTTGCATTTACACGCTTAAAAGGTGCAATTGATTCAAGATCTAAAGCCTCTTGACCATTTCAAGCGTTGCCAATGGTCAGAATGGTGGCAATAAATGGCAACAGTGGATGATCAATTTTCGAAGAAAATCATCTTCAGTGATGAGGCACATTTTCACCTCAGTGAATTCGTCAATAAGCAGAATTGCCGCATTTAGGCAAATCATAATCCAAGAGTGATTGCCAAAAAACCAATGCACCCACAAAGAGTGACTGTTTGGTTCGGTTTAAGGGCTGGCGGCATCATCGGGCCGTTTTTTCCAAAATGAGGCCGGTCAGGCAGGTACTGTGAATGGTGTTCGCTATCGTGAGATGAAAACGAACTTTTTATGGCCCGAATTGGAAGATATGGATGTGGACGATATGTGGTTTCAACAGGACGGTGCCACTTGCCACACAGCTAACGAAACAATGGCTCTTTTGCACGACAAATTCAATGGCCGCGTTATCTCACGTGGTGGCGATGTCAATTGGCCGCCAATCATGTGATTTGACACCGTTGGACTTCTTTCTTTGGGGTTATTTGAAAGAAAAGTTCGATAATCCAGCAAGAATTCAAGAGCTAAAGGATGAGATAATTCGGCACATAAACCTCACTTATGCCTCGGCGTCATCGAAAATTTGGACCATAGGATGGAGGTGTGCCACCGAGGCCGCAGCGGCCATTTGACCAATATTTTGTTCCATACATAATTGAACAGTGGCGTCCGTGGCGTAGTTGGTTAAAGTGCGTGGCCGCTATGTCAAAGAACTTTGGAAACCCAGGTTCGAACCACAGCAGCGACAGAAAATTATTTGAATTAAAATAATTTTTCTGTACGACCGCCACCTCTCTGCAGACAATGGCAAACCTCAGAGAGTAATCAAAATGCCATGTAAAGCTTCTTGAGAACGAGAACTTTCCGTTCATCGCCGTTCGGAGTCGGCGTTAAGCATGTAGGTCCGGTTCTCGGTCAATTGTGTACAAACTTAATAACACGCACAACACAATTGATCATAAGAAGCTAGGTCAAAGTTCTTTCGAGGGCTGAAATGGCCAGTTATTTATTTTTTTTTATTTTTACATAATTGAACTATACCAATATTATCATAATAAAAAGAAACGACAATTATTTCAAAAATAATTTGTGTTTTATTCAAAATCAACATCGGCCCTTAATATTTAACCACCCTTTATATAAAGAAACGCATACGTGGCGAAAAGTACATTGGAAGATCAAGAAATGGAAAATGTTTCTGCCAAAAACCACCAAGATCTTTAGAACCTGCTTGTGCTTCAAATTTGTGTAGAATTTGTAATTAAATAGAAATGGAAAAGGTTTTTCCAATGCTTTGCTTTCCTTTTGTGTTGAGAGTAAAATATCGATCGAACAAAAATATCTAATCAAAGGACATACACAAATTGAACGTGACTCCACTCACTCTCTAATAATTAGAACGAAAAATAAAAAAAACAGACATATACATCTACCATCGCAGTTTCAACAGCTTATTCTTGAGGAGCGTAAAACTCCCAACCCACTCCGAGTCCATAATTTGCAATATTATTAATATACTTCATTACTTCCTGAATTATGAATGCATACCGCAACGGTATGATTCGATTCAGCCAGGTATATGAAAAGTATTGAATTCAAAAAGTCGTTATTATTGACTTTGCAAAATAAAAGTATTTCAGGTAGATGTGTTAGAAACCCGACGGTCAACATGCTTCGCGCCTTGGCATACGACGAATCAGGACGAATCAGGACTAATATTATACAAAACACTTACCACTTCCAAATATGAACCTCTTCCTCAAAAATCCAGAAAACGTTTTAAATTAGTTGAATCCGAACTTTTGCATGCGAAACAACTTTCTTTATCCCAGAAGAAGTATGACCATCTCCAAGAACTAAAAAATTTATTATCTTATGATTGTCAAAGTTTTGACGTGACGAAGTTACGTTGTACTGCTCTAGTTTCCAAAAAATTTGAAAAATGAATTTTTTAAAAATTCATCTGCATTTCATTGAATTGTTACTCGCTGGGTATAGGACCTATGATTAAAAAAATGGTATGACCATAAAGGTTAATTCTATGACTATATTAAAAAAACAAAAACAAAATTTAATACGGCATAGGGACGTAGTGGGAGCTGCGTAAGCAACGCAACTGAAAATTTGTTACATCGAATTATTACTCGCTGAGTATTAGTGCTAGGATTAAAAATGCGATACCCCAATAAAGGCCTACTGGAAGTCCTCACAACAAAATTAGACAAAAAATTCCTGACATCATGGGGACGATGAGAGAGCTGCTCAAAGATCGATAACGCAACATTCATGCAGCGGCGTTGCATTGAATTTTTACTCAATGAGTATATAACCTACGATAAAAGTTTAAAAAGGAAAATAAAGTTTTGATACATGGCCTTACGACAAAAATGAAAAAAAAAATTCCGGCGTCGTCAGGTCGTGAATATAGCAGCTTATGTAACAGAAATGTAATATCGTTGCATGGAATTATTACTCACTCAGGAGGAGTGCTACAGTAAATTTTGTTTTACGACAGCAGGGATGTGCTATTACGCTTCACAACTAAATTACAAAAAAAATTTTGTTGTCATGATTTCAGGGATGCAATCACATAATGCAGTAAAAATGCTACAGCCATGAAAAAACGTTGCATGGATTTTTAACTCTGTGACTACTGGTGCAACGGTAAATTTTAAGGAACGAAAACAAAGGTGAGGTCTTCGGGCATATGACAAAAATAAAAACAAAATTTGACGGCGTGTCAAAAACCCTCAGGGAACCGCCTAATGTGACGCAAATGCATCACTTTTGCTGGATTAATTGAAATTAGAGCACAAGCAATGGGAAAGCAAAAAAAAAGCTAAACGAAAAGCACCAACTCCAAATCCAACAACAACTCTAACATCAACACCAACACCAACACCAACGCCAACACAAACACAAACACCAACACCAACACCAACACCAACACCAACACCAACACCAACACCAACACCAACACCAACACCAACACCAACACCAACACCAACACCAACACCAACACCAACACCAACAACAACACCAACATCAACACCAACACCAACACCAACACCAACACCAACACCAACACCAACACCAACATCAACACCATCACTAACACCAACACCAACACCAACATCAACACCAATACCAACACCAACACCAACACCAACATCAACATCAACATCAAAATCAATATCAACATCATTATCAACATCAACATCAACATCAACATCAACATCAACATCAACATCAACATCATCAACATCAACATCAACATCAACATCAACATCAACATCATCAACATCAACATCAACATCAACATCAACATCAACATCAACATCAACATCAACATCAACATCAACATCAACATCAACATCAACATCAACATCAACATCAACATCAACATCAACATCAACATCAACATCAACATCAACATCAACATCAACATCAACATCAACATCAAGATCAACATCATCAACATCAACATCAACATCAACATCAACATCAACATCAACATCAACATCAACATCAACATCAACATCAACATCAACATCAACATCAACATCAACATCAACATCAACATCAACATCAACATCAACATCAACATCAACATCAACATCAACATCAACATCAACATCAACATCAACATCAACATCAACATCAACATCAACATCAACATCAACATCAACATCAACATCAACATCAACATCAACATCAACATCAACATCAACATCAACATCAACATCAACATCAACATCAACATCAATATCAACATAACCATTAACATCAACATCAATATCAACATCAACATCAACATCAACATCAACATCAACATCAACATCAACATCAACATCAACATCAACATCAACATCAACATCAACATCAACATCAACATCAACATCAACATCAACATCAACATCAACATCAACATCAACATCAACATCAACATCAACATCAACATCAACATCAACACCAACATCAACATCAACATCAACATCAACATCAACATCAACATCAACATCAACATCAACATCAACATCAACATCAACATCAACATCAACATCAACATAACATCAACATCAACATCAACATCAACATCAACATTAACAACAACAGCAAGAAACTTCGTCACGTCAAAACCTACGGGTGTGTCCACTGCACAGCCAACTCTTTTTTTTTTTTGTTAAAAAGTTTTTATTTCTTCCTTTTTAGAGAATATGAAATATTTTATGTAATAGTATTCTTGAGGAAAATTTCAAACATGAAACTTTGTTCTTAAAAAATTTGTTTTGTTAATTCCTGAAAGTTTGTTGGATATTTTTTATTTCAGCTTCTTTACAATTTTTAGTGCCACGCCGTTTCTCTAAGCCCGCCCACTTTATTTACCGTACCTTAAAATGATTCTGCCTAGCCCAGTACCAAATTTCAGTTTCCAAGTATTAATATTAACCGTAATATAATACTTTCCTTAAAGTGCCACACCCTGTGTACAATCCCGCTCACTTTTTTAATGATTCTACCTACCCACCTACCTGCATACCAAATATTAGTACGCTAGTGTCAATATTAACTAAGATATAGTATTTTTATAATATTGACACGCCCCTTTGTTAAATAACGCCCACTTTTTTGGCCGTAATTTTTAGTAACTGTACCTACCCATGTACTAAATTTCAGCACCCTAGTGTCAATATTATTCGATATATAGTATGTTTCTAATATTGCCACACCCATTTGTCGAATAACGCCCACTTTCTTTACAGTAATTTTTAAAAATTGTGTCTACCCCTGTACTAAATTTCATTACCCTAGTGTCAATACTATTCGAGATAAAGTGTTTTGTCTATATTGCAACACCCCTTTGTCAAATAACTCCCACTTTATTGACTGTAATTTGTAATAACTATGCCTACCCATGCACTAAATTTTAGCACCCTAGTGTCAATATTATTCGATATATAGTGTGTTTCTTATATTTCCACACCCCTTTGTCGAATAACGCCCACTTTCTTTACAGTAATTTTTAAAAATTGTGTCTACCCCTGTACTAAATTTCAGTACCCTAGTGTCAATACTATTTGAGATACAGTGTTTTTTTAATATGACCACACCCCTTTGTCAAATAACGCCCACTTTCTTGACCGTAATTTGTAATAATTGTGCCTACCCCAGTATTTTTACTGTAAATTTCAGTACCCTAGTGTCAATATTAACTGAAATACAGTGTTTTTCTTATATTGACACGCCCTTTTGTCGAATATCGCCCACTTTTTTAAAAAAGGACCTCCACGTTCATGGTATCTGTCTGTTGACAAAAAATTATGGAAATCGGGCAAGAGCTGTAGGAGTTATCGATGTACATACATTTAAAAAAAACAAAAAAAAACGGACAAACCAACGAACTTGAGAACCTCCTCCTTTTTGAAATCGGTTAAAAATAGAAGTGCATGAAATTTATGGTAACAATTTACGCTTAAATTGAAACGCCGTGCAATGCAAATTACATCGCTTTGGAGCTGCGCATTGGTATGGGTTGAATGGCTTTTTTAGCGTTAGTGTATAATTTCGTCACTGAAATAAGACCTATGAAAAAATTTTTACTTAATTTGATTTTAGTTATTGAAAGTGATAAAAAAGTATTTTAAATTCCTTCCATGAACAGAAATTTACATTTGAAAAGGTAAGGACTTATTAAAACCAATATCTTTCCAAAACAATGCACGTTATCAAATACGAGTGTTATATAATTGAGCTACAAATTGTGTTAATTAGCCAAAGTGCATTACATAAAATGTATTTTCATACCAATTAATAATATGGTTAAATAAGTTAAGCTTACTTTTCCCCAAAGAGACCCTATAGATTTAGTTAAAAGCAAAAAAATTATGAAAAATTGCCTAAAACCTTCTTTTATTGCTTAAAAAAAATTTGAGCCTGGTTCTGAGCCACCCCAGAAAATCAGTTGGAAATCAAAAACCGTGATGTGAGATCGTCACAAATGTAGAGATTATGAATGAATTTTTACGAGAAAGCTGCCCACGGCAGTTATATGTTGGTCTTTCTAGGATAGGAAAACCATCAAACCAATTTATTCTTACGAATAACACAAACACATAAAAAAACATTGTTTATACAGAAATTCTTACATGATTGCAATTAATATGTCATGGAAAAAATAAACCTATTTAAACGTTAATAAGACAAATGTTTTACAAAAAATGCGTTACTCTATTTTAAGATGCATCGCGGGCAAAGCCGCGGAGGGTTGCTAGTATAGATATAATTTCTCTGCATATTCCCTCAAATATCTTTGCTGAAATATTGTCTTAGTTTTACGAACGAACATTGCACTTAAATCAGACCCATTTTATTATTTTTCTTTTACTTATTTCGTAGCTGTCAAAACTGTGATGACATATAACATCCGTTTTTCTATTTTTAATGGCACACCCTTGTCATGACATACCCTTTGGAGGTGTTTTTGAAATAACTTTTAACCAACAATTAATATAAATAATTAAATAATATTTTACTTAAACATTTTTTTCTAAAATTTGTACTATTTTTGTGTTTACTTTGAAACTAAAAGCAAGCTTTTGCTTTTTTCATGCCCTGCTTTTCACCACAATATGAACACATTCTCCATTCCAAGCTTAATGTGGCTGTCACTCAAGGTGATGTATTTTCGTGGCTGGCAGCCAGGATCCCTTTGGGGTGAAAAATTTCAGTAAAGTTGTGGATTCTTTCCTCTACTCTTTCGGGTTTTCAAAAAACATATTTTATGCTCTTTACAAAAGTTTGAGAAGGGGTGTGGTGTTTGTGTCGTCTGCATATTATTTCAGAGTTATTGTCACCCCGAGGATGTGGAATGTGGGCGGTGACTATGATGTTTGTTTTTCTTTTTTGTTGTTTGTTCGTTTATTTTTCTTAACACTCGCTTGCAGAATTTTACTTGTAAAAGTATTTAATTTTCAGAGATTACCAGCAAATTTCTTTTCTGTAGCAAACATGCGAATGAAGAGTAGAGAATATGAAAGAAAAGAAAAATAAAACATGTCAGAAAAAAGTGCAAAAACGTGACGAGGAAACAAAAGCAAAACTTGTCAAGTGAAAATTTTAAATGTAAGGAACCATGCTGTTAAAAACCGCTGCAGCGTCTAGTTAAAGCGATGTATTTGACAGATTGAGGTAGTTTCAAAATTTAGAATTTTAGGTTAAACGACAGCAGAGCAGTAATAAACTGCTCTGCCAGGCATAAAATGTGTGACGAAAACATATTATTTGCTTATTTGTACATTATTTGCTATGGTAATTTTTGGCTTTTGGAAGTATTTGGCATTTGTAATGAATTGTTCTCTCTTTACTTTTACAGTTCCAATGATGAATCACCATACTATGCCAAAATTTGGTTTTGGGCCTTATAAAAAGACCGGTGTGGGCAGTTTTTATCTACCTAAAATACTAGCCAGTAATTCTAGCTGCGGTGGAAAAGTTTCGCTTGAACTCTCGCACGGAAAAAGTAAACAACTTATCTCACTGCCATCGGAAAAGTTGGACAGCAATAAACGTTACTATGTTACATTCACGGTTAAGGATTCCCAAGCAGCTGCTGCAGATAAGCCAGAACAACAGCAGCAACAATCTGCTAGCGGCTGTGGAGCAGATACTACTGCAAAAGTTTGCCAAGATAACATTGAACGCAAATAAAAATTAGCGTAGGTAAAAGCTTCATTTTGAAAACATTCAAGTATTCATAAATGATTGAAACAGTAGCTAAAGGTAGGCAGTCATTGAATACCAACGGGCGTGTCAAAAAAATTAAGCATTTTATATAGAGCAACTGTATCGCACTCATGGATAAACATTTAAAAGAATAAAATGCCCGAGTTGATAAAGTCTTCAACTCGTTAAATCCCACATTAATTTTCTTCACTATAGTCTGATGAAGCAGATGCTATGTAAAAATATTATTTAAGGAAAATTGTACGAAAAAGATAAAAAAAAAGAAAAAACTCAAAGTACAGTGACTGCGACACAATGCGACAGTGATGCTCACACAAGCAATTATTTTCTATAAAATATTCGAAAAAAAGGGATTATATAAGAATTAGCTTTTTTATAATTTCTTTAAAAAATACTATTGTTCAGTTTTGTAACGTATGCATACTACTCTAATATAACGGTGTCTTGAGTTAAGCCTATAGCCAGGATTTTTCTTAGGACAAAACATTTTTATAATTAAAAATATATTGAAATTTTAATTAAAAATTTATAAAAAAAAAAATAAGTTCGTGTCAACAGGACGTGTAGTATTTTTGTTTTTTTGTTTTTAATAAAACGAAAAATTTTTTAAGGAAGCCCCTTAAAATTTTTGTAGAGAGAGATTATGTACAAAGAACAATGTCTTTCAAGTTACCGCCTCGCCACCTCGACCTTAATCGAAACTATCGATCATTTTTCAGTATTTTTTTTTTTTACATTTACATTGGCCATTTCAGCCCTTGGAAGGAATTTGTCCGAGCTTCTTATAGTCAAATTGTGTTGGGCGTGATATTAAATGTTTGTCTAAAAATGATTGAGAACGGGACCGACTCTGAACGGCTAATGAGCCGCCTTGTAATTGTATCATGCGTAGCAGAGAACTCCACAAGCCTACTTGAAGCCCAAGCCACTTCAAGTACTTGAAATATTGCATGTATCCATACGTGAAAAACCAAGCTCTAGCCTGCTTACAAAAATTGCAAACATATACAAATCATGTCCCTGCTTTTTCGTTGACTTGACTTGTTGTGACTTACTTTGCCGGGTTTGAAAGTTGAGAGGCTTGAAACGATCGGCAGCAATTTGTAAGCTCGCAAGTATCCAATTATTTCATAGTTGCGTTATTTATAAGTTGTGTAGGGAAAATTTGAGCGTATTAAGACTATTTAGGGTTCTGTGGATTCCGTGTTTAGTAGTTTTATGGGGTAGCTGATTTCGAATCTGATGTCAGAATTTTAAAGTTAAAGATGGCGGATAGGGTTGCCACCTAATTGTTTTGTAATTTAACAAATACGGTACTGGGGTGAACACTAGATAAAAATGGGTCGCTGAATCCGAACCATTGTCAGAATTTCAAAATTTGGAAACATTGAAATAGGGCTGCCACCTAATAATAAGTTTTTTAAGAGTTTTAAACATTATCTAACAGTTTTAGGGGGTCGCCGCTTTCGAATCTGTTATCAGTATTTTAAAATTTTAAGATAGCTGTTAGAGTTGCCATCTAATTTTTTCTAATTTTAATAATTCGGTGTTGGGGCGAACACTAAGTAAAAATGAGTCGCTGAATCCAAATTCGGACAACGGATTCCGATTTAGCGACCGAAAAGCTATGTATTTTTGCGAAGATCACTGTCACCATTCTTGAGTCAATTGTACCTTGTTGCATGCAGAGCCAAAATTTTCTTCAATATTCGCTCTAGTAAAGACGTGGAGAGGTTGAGTTCTTGAGCACGGTGATAAATTAAGGTGCTTGGATCAATTTCACTCAGTAGGCTTGGTTTTCATTCGATTTTGTTATCATAAAAGTATTTGATAACAAAGCTCCTTTCCCGCCATTTCAAGTGTTGGAGTGCTGAATTTCTATAAAATTTATAGAGAGTATATCATTTAATTGACATAATTTTAAAATGACCCAAATCGGATGAAAACCACGTCTACCTCCCAAACAAACTGAGTATAGTGACTATTTTAAAATTTTCAAAATGGATATAGTCAATATCATTATTGTGAGTGACTATATCAAAATGGTAAAATCTTTCAAAATTAAAATTTTGAATATAAACTCTAATGTCAAAACGCACTCTTAGATTGAAATTTGTCAAAAATCCCCCTTTCGCATACAAAGTGATGTCATCAAAATAAGAGTATTTCAAACCTTCAAAACTTTGGGTTATGTGTTGAACACGAATGTACTTACTTACTTACTTATCTGGAGCTTAAAACCGTTGGTCGGTAAAATTGCGCCCGCCATTTCAGGTTTGCGCTTGCTGGCGCCAGTTGGAAACACCAAGCGTGGTCAGGTTATCCAAAACTTGATCCTTCCAACAAAGATGTGGGCGTTCCCTTCTGCGTTGACCACCACCGGGCACCGAATCAAAATTATCATTCACTGTAGCGCCGTTTTCCACTTGCTTAACATGACCTAGCCAGCGGAGCCGCTTGATTTTAATGCAATTAACTATGTCAATACCTGCGTACAGCTCATATAGCTCGTGGTTCCATCGAATTCGGTACTAGAAATTGACGCAGATTGAACCGAAGATCTTACGAAGGATCTTTCTCTCGAAAACTCCCAAAGTCTTTTCATCAGAACTGCTCAACGTCCAGGTTTGTGCTGCATATAATAGGACGGGCATGATTAGTGACTTATAGAGCGTGAGTTTTGTTCGTCGAGAGAGGGCTCTGCTTCTCAATTGCCTACTCACCCCAAAGTAACACCTGTTGGCAAGAGTTATCCTTCGCTTTATCTCAATACTGACATCGTTGAAAGAGTTAATGCTGGATCCCAGGTAGACGAAGTCCTTAACAACCTCGAAGGTGATGTTGTCAACAGTGACGTGGTTTCCAAGACGCTGGGACTGTTTATTTGTTGACACTAGGCATTTCGTCTTATCTGCATTCACTGCAAGACCAAAACTCGTTCGCTAATCTGGAGAATGCTGCACTGACTTCGTGCGTATTATGCCCAATAATATCGATATCATCAGCATACACCAGCAGTATAATACTTTTGTAGAATATGGTGCCACTGCGTCTCAAATCAGCAGCTCGGATGATCTTCTCCATAATTAGGTTGAAAAAGTCGCACGATAAGGAATCAAGTTGTATAAAACCTCGTTTGGTATCGAATGGAGGAGTGAGATCCTTCCCGATTTTAACTGAGCTGCTGCTGTTTCTCACTGTTGTTCTGCAAAGACAGATGAGCTTTGCAAGAATACCAAATTCAGACATGGTGGAATATAGATGATTCCTTATTGGAGTGTCAAAGGCGGCTTTGTAATCGAAAGAAAGATAGTGTGTGTCGATTTGTTGCTCTAGGGTCTTCTCCAAGATTTGTCGTAGCGTAAATATCTGCTCAGTGGTGGATTTGCCTGGTCTGAAGTCACACTGATAAGGTCTAATCAGCTGGTTTGCGATGGGCTTTAGTCTTTCACATAATACGCTCGACAGGACCTCATATGCGATATTAAGAAGGCTTATCCCACAGTAGTTGGCGAAAATTGTGGGATCGCCTTTCTTGAGGATTGGGCAGAGCACACTGAGGTTCCAATCTTTTGGAATGCATTCTTCTGACTATATTCTGCATAGAAGGTCAATAATGCATTTAAATAGAGCTTCGCCTCCATTCTTGAAAAGCTCAGCAGGTAAGTTGTGGCTCCCGCGGCTTTATTATTTTAAGGCCAAGCAATAGTGCTCTATGCTCGGGCAGCGGATCTTCAAAATAATTAAAAAATAAAGAGGCCCCAGTCTTGAAACCATCGGCCGGCTTATTATTTTTTTAAAAATTTTCGGATCTTATTCCTGTTACCATGCATCTCAATTTTCTCGCACTCACGCTTTTCCGCTTCTCTTTCTTTCGCTTGAAAATGCGTCTCTCTTTTCTCCTGTTCTCTTTGTGTCGCTTCTTAGAAGCACGCGTTACAGCTGACTGCAGGTTGGCTTTGTAGGCGGCTTCTTTTTCTCCAGTGGCGTCGACACTCCTGGTCGTGTCACTGGTTTCGGCGAGGGCGGTGATAGCCAATCACCTCTTCGGCAGCCGCACGCATAGCGTGGGAAATGTAATTCCACTGCGGGCATATATCGTTGATCGGAGGAGTGCTTTCTTGAAGCAGGAGTGAGAGTCGAGTAGCGAAGAAGAAGGGTTATTTAAACTGAGGCCAAGCCGAAGATATTAAATCTCACTAGTTTTATGATAAATAGAATAGGTAGAATCCCCCTTAAATGCAATAGTTGGCATTTATTTATAAAAAGCATTAAATTTTTAACTAATTCCAATTTTTTTTTTATAGACTAAGCCGACGCTGAGGGGATGCATGCTATAAATACGTATTTATTCGGAAGACAGATGAAAGTTAGAGGTCGGAAAGATTAGTAGTGTCGGTAAATATTGGTTTTAAATAAACACAAAGCGACACTTCCGGGGAAAATTCTCGAACGACTGAAGAATGAATTATTTCGGTAATGCGAGATTCTATTGGGTATCAAAGCAATATTATAGGAGTGGGCTTGAAGAGAACCCGGAAAACACACAAGCCGATGGCATTAGAATATATCTCCCTTAAACACTTTATATGGTAGTACTTGCTTACAAAGTTTAGTCAAAAAACGTTTCGTCGATGCCGAGAAAGTTCAAAGAAGATGGAATATTTTGATCCCCTATCAAATATTTCGAACTTCGTTGGACTCGGTCGCGAAACTCCAAAGAAGACCTTCAACCCTCTGCCTTTATTTGCTTAAGTCTCCTTGTAATAGCCTCATGGGCTAATTTTTTTTTTTAAATAATTGGAATCAATGGCCATCCTTAGCCATAATTTTGTTTACGGACCTGCACAGTTAATTGTTTTTATAGAACATTTTTAAGTAGAAAACGCCGTAAATATTTATATATTCACACCAGAAGACATGAGATTTTTCTTTGAAGTCTGACCTTATTATTGTCTGCTTGATAACATTTAATTCAATTTTAGACAAAAAAAAAATGAACTCTTTAAATTTTTGTAATCCAAGAAAAATCAACCCAACCACCTGATGTGTCCAGCCACTTCTAGCATCCTAGTGGATTCCTATCACCATAGCTGGCTAGATATATTTAAAAAATCGCATTAAAACAATGCGACGTTTTGTGCGAGACAAGATTGCAAACTGATGATAATAGATGGCGATGCTGTCGCTGCTATATTCACAGTACACAGGCTGTCAGTTAAGTGGCAACTTTTTTGTTATTATTTTCTTTTTTCTTTGGCATCGTCTACTTCTTCTGCGCTCCTTTTATTTCTTAGCTGACAATAGCGTTGCTCGCGTTTATGTTGTTCTCGATGATGATGATGATGATGACGACGTTGAGATAAGCGTTGTTATTAACGCTCGGATTACTGGGAGACGCATTTACGTAATGCAGTTACGTGCCTTTGTGTTAACGTTAATATTTACTTGGCAGTGAAATGAATTATTAAATAAAAAGGGTTTAAAATCCAGTTTTAGATAATTTTATCGAGCTTATAGGGATCTATAGTATAGGAAGAACAGATGGCGTGAATAGGCAGACTCGAACATATTTCAAAAAGATTTGATGACGATACGTTTGTAGCAAGAAAGGCAAGAAAAGAGCTTTAAAACATGAAAAAAAAATAAAACAACAAAAAAATGTCGAAGAAAAGGTTGAAGTGCATATTTTAAGCTTAAATAACTCTTTTTGTAGGAAACTTGTTTATTTTTCAAAAAGGATATTCCTACAATAGAACAACTTATGTTATATAAAGATACATATTTGTTTGTGTGTTTATAAAAATCTAGATAGTTATTTAAAATGGAAATTTTATGTATACGTATACATTAAATAAATGTTAAATGTTTAAATAATAAAATCTAGCTATGAACTCTACTTTTAATCTAGTTGAGGTCACATGACAACTGTCGTCGAATAAAAGATTTTGTTGAGTATTATTTGCTGAAGGTAAGTAAATTCACTTTTGACAATATATCAATTCATCAACCAATTCATTCATTACACAAAAAAGAAAAAATAATGATTCGAAGTATTTTTTGAGTTTAAGCCATGCAATTCGGTTATGCAGGTTCTGTCAAAATATTGATTTTTGCCGATTCATCGTAATAAATCCTCATGGAACATCCATACTTTGCTAACAGTATCAAACGAATTAGAAGTATATTCTAGCTACATACATCCATTCAAGTTTCATCAACAAGCACATAATAAATTGTTTTTTTGTTACATCCCCCCAAAGTAAGTGCTAGGGAGTTGCTTTATGTGTTTGAGTGCGTACGTGTGTGTGTGTTATAGTGCATTTATGCTGCAGCTATGGATTTGCTTAATTAATTGAAAACCAGCTTGAAATCTATTGAGTGCTGTACCTTAGACTTTATTATAGTCGGACAGTGAGTTTTACTGAAATTCGACATAAGAGCGATTTAATGTATTTTCATATCCTTGTAACATATACGAGTGGAAGCAAGTACATGAGCTAAATCAAGAGACTCAAGCATAAAGCTCTAAAAAGTATTGTTAACAATGTTTTTGATATCCATCGAGTCATGCACAGGACATCATAACAACAGTTTTTTTCCCCCCATCTTCAATATGCGTGCGTGTGGTGAAATTTCATAGAAAATATCTACCCAAAAAGTGAAACGAAATCTTGTCACGTTCACACAATTGGTTGCTGCTGCTAGTGTCGTTGCAATGGTTACACTCATAAGAGTATCCATAACGAAATTTGCTTCGAATTGAGAATCTTCACTTAAATACTGACAAGTGGCTGCATTGATAAAATGTTCAAAGCTTTCAAGATTGTGAAAAATAAGCCGTATTGGTAATTGTGTTTATACTTTACTAGCTTTCTCCTCCCGGTGCGCTTTGCTGCACCATATCTAGATAAGTACCGGAAAATGTTGCAATGCCTTTAGCATTATTATTTCTAAACCATCTCGTACTCGAAACATAGGGGTCGTTCATAAATTACGTGACCGGTTTTCAATTTTTTTTTTACCCCCTTCCGATACTCTTTGTAGTGCATTTCAAAAACACTTCCCTCCACTCCCATAAAGTAACGTAGTATATGAAATAAAAAAATAATTGATTAAAAAATATTCGAAAATAGAAAAAATAACTGTCGAAAAGCAAGCAAAGAAAAATTATGCCCTTACTACACTTGCCAATAGTTAACAGTCAATTTAGACGGTCAAACATGGAGATGTAAGGATGAAAATGGTTTGAAATGTTGGGTTTTATTAATTTCAAGTTTTTCGAGTTTTTTTTATTTTTGGTCACATTACTCAGATATTACACATATCTGAGACCCCCTCCCCCCATTCGTTACTTATCGAAGTACATTTTAAAACCTCTCTCTTTACTAAATTAGTAACGTAATTTATGAATGACCCCATAGTTACTGCGCAAATTTGGGCTTAATCCGCTCAGTAGTTTTGGAGTCTATAGCAGCGTTCTCTATTGTAAATTTTTTTGCATTTTTTATTTCCCAGTAGCAGGATAGTAACTTCATTCTTACTTCTATGTTCTTTGTCTTTTACTTCCATAACTTTTCTGTGTCATAAATTTGGCTTGTATGGGTTGAGACACACCCCCTTGTCCAATGCATGTCACCTTTTCTAGTAGAAAGACATTACCAAATGGTATCTACATTCTGAGTTTCAATGTTCCGTGACTTTTACTTCTATAGCTATTCTGTATTGTAAATTTGGCTTATATGGGTGGAGCCACTCCCCGTTTTTGAATGCCCGTGCCAGTTTTTGAGTAGAAAGGCCTTCATTGTTATACGACATTTAGTTCTAAAGCAAGTCGATATCATAAATTTGGCCTATGTGGCCAAATTCCCCCTTGTCTAATGTTGGCTCAAATATATAGTAACTGCCTCCTGGGCTCATAGCATCTACATATCAAGTTTCAATATCAAAACATGTACAACTTAGGAATAATAATGATTTTTAAAAAGTGGACGTATATATATAGTTATACCACGCCCAGTCTTAGTATAGTTTCCAACAGTAAGCATACCAACTTATTTACCAAATTTTAGTCTAATACGACCAAAATCGTCTTAAATATAGCATTTTTATTGATTTGTGGGCGGTAAAAGGGGGTATGGAAAAAAGGGGTATGGACAATTTTTACTATGCCTATATTTTTCGCGCAAATGCAAACTAAAGTGAGACTTGCCAAATTATTCCAATATTCCATTTAATTCCAATTTCCCCATATACACCATATGTGCCCACCTGTATTTGTTCACACCTGTATTGCTGTATAAGTTCACTAAAATGCCTATAATTCATGAACCATTACACATACAAAGACCGTTTGTACATAAAAACTTTCGTATTGACGTCACCTTTCATGGGACATTTCCAGAAACGAAATCGGTTTACGCATTACAGAGAACATCAATTTCATTCACAATGCAACTTATTTTTATATATACAGATGAATTATCAGCTAAGCACTTTTTGATTTTTCAATTTCGAAATCATATTTTAAAAACTTTAGTACTAGTTTGTTTTAACTTGATTTAGTAGTTTTATTTTTATATAATACTAGCTTTCTCCCGGTGCGCGTGGCTACTCAGCAACTTTATTGAAACATAATAATTATATTCAAAACTTTTCTTCGACCCATAGTTTGACACCACTGTCATTTTCCACTGCCCGTTACAGTTTCCTAGTACCAGGACATCAACAAATAGTAACTCCATTTTGAGTTTGTGGGTCAATTGCAAAAAAAAAAAAACGTACACAAAGAGGTTTTCATGTGTTGTTTTTTAAGTTTTTTAAATTTTCCCGTTAGAGTGGTCAAATTAAGTGAAAATTAATGGAGAATTTGAAGTTGTTTCTTTGGTTTTTATACGATTTTTGTATTGAACGTCACATAGCAGATATGCGAGAAAAATCGCTAAAAATTTAAAAATGTTGCAAATTAAAGCTTACTGTGATGTTTGTAACGTTATTTCATCAGTTAAATCAGCTTTTGAAAAAATCGCCATTTCAATTACAGAAATAATATATTTTTACCAAAAATACCTACTTATTTTACAATTTTAACGGGAAAAACTTGAAATTTTTCACCAAAAGGACATCAACGTAGAGGTTATTTTCAAAGTAGTAGACTTGCAGCAATGAATAATAGAAAAGTGTTAAATAATAAGTAAATTCAGAAAAAAACAACAGGGTGACGTTCAATGCATTTTATGACGTTCAATACATTTTGTTCCGCTTAACCAAATAATGTAAATCAAATTGGGAGTATAAAAAAAAAATAAATATAAAGTATAAAATTCCACGTATATAATTTACAAAAAATTAAAAATTCAATAGCTAGTTGAATTTGTTTTGAAAGTTTATTAAAACTTCACGTTTTACAATATAACTTCTGAACCCTTTAAACCTACATCTTCATTTTATATCATTGGAAAGGTATAACTTTACGTAAAAACGTAAAAAAATTAAAATTATAAAAAAGAAAAAAATTATAGCTCGTGTTGCTGGCATGGTATTAAATTTAAACAAATTAAGAATGAGTCAGCTTATTGCAATATTTTCAAAAATTTTGTACTTTTCTTCAAAAAAGATGAAATAACTTTTCCAATGATACTATATTACCGGTAAACGGTCTTAAGTTGATTGAGCTATGTTGTCTCAAAATAGACTCTATTTTGTCCGCGAAAAATTATTCAAAAAACTTATAACTTCGAAGTTGTTTTCAAATCAATAGACCAATACAAGAAAAATATTTGAGCCAAATCGGAGATGATCAGCGCAACTGATCACTTCAATGTGAAATGGGCGATATCAGTTAGTAAAAATAAAAATCAGGTCAAAGTCAAACATAGGTACCATTCTTTTTGCTTTCGTTTATATTCTTCATTTCGTTCCTTATCTAGCTTTATTTTAACCCGATAGCTTCCTGCTCTTTCAGCAGGCGTTAATTTTATTTATTTTACTCTTAAATATACAAAAACGAAATACAAAATTAATACTTCAGTCGGTGGTGTGCCATATCTTAAAAGTGACGTTCATTACATTTGCCACTTTTTAGTTTTTTTCTTAGGAATTTTATTTTGCAAGTATACTAATATAAGGAAATTAATCAAAACCTATGAAACAATGATTTTAAACTTGTATTTTTTTACTTATTATTTTTGCTTTAATATAACTCCGCGTGACGTTCAATACATTTTTACACGTACTTAACATAATGAACTTAAAAATAAAAGTTTTTTTTTTTTTTTGTGTTCTCTAACATAATGAACTTAGAGAACACAAAAAAAATTTACTTTAATATTATTTAATCGTCTTAATTTTTAGAATTTCATGAGAACTAATCCCTGCACTTCCTTAATATAACTTACTTGTCATCTATACCACTCTTAAATTAAAACTAACGAAGTGTAAAAAAAAATGTGACGTTCAATAAAATGCTTGGGGATTAAATGTATATCGAAAGCCAAATTCGCGATGACAATGTTTTGAGAATAACAACAAAATAAAACATAAGAAATAAATGCTATTATTAGAAAACAGTTATTATTTGCTATTTTTTTGTATTGTTTTTAACTTTTTTTTTACGTTTTTCATCAAAAAGTGTAAATGGGGACATATGTTTTTGTATTAAGCGAGTACCAGAGAGCAACATAATATTCTTCAAAACAAATGTGCAAACAATTTTAGGATTCTGAAATATATGTTTTGTCAATAAATATTCTTCATTGATTACTTTCTCATTATTTATTTGTTTTCTTCTTTTTGTTTTTACCTAAAAACAGAGTTAAAAGAGCGGGGACAAAAAAAGAGCGTTTTGTATGCAATTGACCCTTGTATGAAAGTAATGATACTTTTACTTACAAAGCTATTTGATATTACAAATTTTTAAGGTATGGGCCGAGCCACACCCCGTTCTACAATGCCCATCCCAGTTTCAATAGCTTAGTCGGCTCAATCATGAGTTTTGAAGCCAGGAGGTCTTAGGATCGATTCCCGCAATGAGCGAACAATTTTTTTTTTATTTTAGGAAATATGCAAAAAATCAACTTTACCAAAAAGTGCTGAAGATAAAAATCTCTTATCTCGTTCAAAGTTAAAAATCGTTTGCAAAAAATACGGTTTTAAGAATTAAGAATTAAGGAATTTTTATTCGTTTATAACTTAGCGAATTTTGACTATCAAATGCCAGAATAAATTAAGTTTTTGCCATAAAGTGTATGAAAATATGCAAAAATTAAACTTTCCATCCATAAAAGGTGATGAAGAGAAATGTCAGAATTTATTACGATTGCTCATATTAAAGGACCATGTTTTTGTATTGATTAATAATAAAGAGATGCAGAGGGGCTGAAAATATATATTTATTACGGTAACTTTTGATCGGAAAGAGATATTAGTATAATTTTTTCACATAAATTATTTTTTGAGCTTAACTATTCTAGAAAAAGAACAAAAACAACTTTTTAATAAAATTAATTTCTTTAAAAAATCACAGTAGAATCACGTTTTTTGATGACAGAAGTTAATAAATTTTTTTTGTAAAATTGGAAGCATTTTTGCTATTAAACCGAAATTTTGAAAATGCAATTTTGAGTTTTTATTATTTTAACAACAAAAACAACTTTTGTGTCATTTTTTGAGTAAAAAAAATATTTTGGACCTTCTTTGAAAGAAATATTAAAAATACATATATCCGCTAAGATAACGGTACCTTTTAAATTGCTTTATTAAGTGCTTGAATTGAGTTTATCAACGAAAATAATTTAAATGAAATATATTCAAAAACAACGGAGTTATTTGCATCGCAAGTAAAATATACGAATTACTGATAGTTTTTTTGTTATTCTAAGGAAACGATGTTATTAGAAAAAGACGTTGTGCCAGAATTTTGTGCAATTTTGAAGATATGTGAATGATTTTGGTGTCAAAATAACAGGATTTCCTTAAAATTAATAAGTCGACAATTTTCGCTTGAAAAAAATTCGCTAGTAGTTAGATTTGCGTTACTTGTAAAGGGCGGAAGAGGCGTGGTCAAAACTTAGTATGCCATAACCTAAGTTAGGATTCAAGTAATATGTGAGCCAAATTTGAGTTCAATCCGTTCAGCCGTTAAGATTTGTATAGTAGTCAAACAAACAGAAAATGATTTTTATTAATATAAATTAATTAAATAGATTCAATAATAAAAATAAAATATATTTTTAATATTAAAAAAATATTTTGAAATTTCTCTAGTCCGTAAGGAATTGAATGTCCATAGACTGAATAAATTACACTAAACTAAATATCTCCTTGTGTTTGTAGTTGTAAGGATACTGGTAAATAAATTTTAACTTTATACCATAAGATTTTAAAACGTAAATGTACACAAATAATTAATGTCATCAGATTCATTAGAGATCTGTTTCGCGCTACGTTAACTCAATTTTATGTGCACCGTAAAGAAAAAACACAGCAAAATAATTTAATCCCGAAGTTTCAATTAGAAGCGTTTTATATTGTATGCAACGTGTGTTCTATGGTTTGCATTGAGCTTACGTACATACATACATACGTGAGCTTTCCACGAAATCCTCATAAATGATGTGCACCTGTAGTCCCTGGCACTTTAATTACTGCCACCTGAAAAGCAAACGTCAAAGCAGTGTGTTGTGTACAGATGAACACTTGGAAGCACACATACTTAACAAGCAATGTGGTTCATATAAATAGACTGCCATACAGACAGACAGACAGACGAGGGACGCATGATTTATACTCCTTGAAGATTGAAGCCATCTAGTCAGCAGATCACAGACTTGCATGACAATCACCAACAGCAAAAACAACATCATCCACATCTATTCATTCATTCGATGCGTGCCAAGTTCTGGCTGCTGCTACTTGCTTCACTCATCTCCATATTTCATTGATTGAGTTCAAATAAGTGTCCTTTAGCAGACTTTGAGTGCTTGCGTGTATATTTAATTGTATGTGAGCCCAGATTAACACCTAAGATTAAAAAATCCCTGACAAGACTTTTTATATTACTACAGGAGAGACCAAAATCTATTTAAATTTGCAAATATTTTTGATTTATGTATATGATAAAAAAGATACAGTAGTTTCGACTATGTCGTAACACAAGACGTAGAATTAGTCAATTCGCTTTTGATGACATCTTTTTTAAAAAATATATAGCAAAATATTTATTCCATACACCTGAGCATATGACCTTTGAAAGAGTGCCGGAGAGGGTTAATATGTATGACCGACCCCATTACTTTTGCAAAAGGAATATTTTTGCCTTTGACACCTATTCTCTCCGACCACTCCTTAGGGGGGCTCCCATACAAATTTTATGGTTTTTGTGCCGGAAAGGGTTTATATGTATCACTGACCCCCAATTTTTTTTGCAAAAGGAGCATTTTTTCCTTTGACACCTATTCTCTTCGTCCACTCCTTAGGGGGGCTCCCATACAAATTTTATGGTTTTTGTTTATTTATTGCATACACCTGAGCATATGACCTTTAAAAGAGTGCCGGAAAGGGTTAATGTGTATTACCGACCTCCATTATTTTTGCAAAAGGAACATTTTTGCCTTTGACACCTATTCTCTCCGACCACTCCTTACGGGGGCTCCCATACATATTTTATGGTTTTTGTGCCGGAAAGGGTTAAAATGTATGACTGACCCCCATTTTTTTTGCAAAAGGAGAATTTTTTCCTTTAATACCTATTCCCTCCGACCACTCCTTAGGGGGGCTCCCATACAAATTTTATGGTTTTGTCGATAAAACCGGAAACTGTCGATAAATAGGTAGCAAATTTAAGCAAACAAAAACATCAAATGTTGGCTTTATATTTCATGTAATTGTGTAAAATTTATATAAGTTAGAGAGTTCTAACATGAATTTTTGTCGCATTGAGGATCAAGCAGACCAACAAGTGCTAACATCAACATTGTACGATCAGTACTTTAGGCCCACCAAAGGCTCAAAAAGTTATATAAATACCGACACCTGATCACTATCAACCACCCTACTTACCTCCGAGAATGACGTATTCTACGTTAAAAGCCATTCGTTTTTTGTACCCATAAGTTTAAAGTTGTAAAGCAATAGGAAGTTAAGACAAATACAGCATAATCAATGAAAAAAAAATCGAATTTGAATTCTATTTGTTCTTACGTTTATTCGAATTTTAAATCACTGCGTAAAGTTAAAAAAAAACATTTTTTTATTAATATTTCAGTTTTTTAGCTTTTATATTTCTTAAAATTTAGAATAAAAGATTACTAAAAAAAACAAAATATCAAAAATCGGGTATCTTAAGAAGCTTTATTTGACATTTTATTTTGTTTTCCTGTATTTCATTTATATTTCTTTTACATTAAAAGAGATTTTTTATTATTTTCTTGTTTTTCATATTTTTCTCTCCACTCGTAATACTTAACATAAGGGCAATATTAAACCTGCCACTCCACATGTAACGCTCATAAGGAGGCAAGTGGGTACAGAAAGAATTAGTATTCTTGATCAGCATCACCTCTTGAATCAATCCATCGTTCCCAAACTGAACCACGATATTAAAAAAAAATTTGCATAATTTGCAAGCGTTGTTGTGATGTTAGTCTAATCATTAAAAAATTCCAAACCCAACGGAGACACTAATGATAACAGAGTTGCGAAATCTGACCATCGTATGACAGTTTTATCCTTCTCGAAAGATAGAATTAATAATTTAATAAATTGACCAATTCAGCCCTTGAAAGGACTTTGACCGCACTTCTTATGATCAAATTGTGTTGGGCTTGTTATTAAATGTTTGTACACAATTGATCGATACCTGGAACTACTAGTTTTATGCCGACTTCGAACGGTAATATGCATGTTCTCAAAAAGCATTACATCTCATTATTTACTCTCTGAGGTTTGCCATTGTCTGCAGAGAGGTGATGACCAGCCAGTGTTGCCGTTTCAAAATGTTTGAGCGAAGTAAAATTTATAACAAAATGAAGTGAAGCAAAGTGAAATTTATTAAAAAAAGGGAGTGTGAACGAAGCGACAAATTTTCAGATGATAAAGAAAGAAATTTGTTTCAACGGTAAAAATAAACAACTATACACAATAAATAATCATGGAAAACTTAACATAAGATAGTAAAAATTTATTCCAGCAAGCTTTTGTTATATTTTTGAAGCAGTGGATACAGCAAATTTCCAAGACGATTTTTGGTCTTGATATGGGAAAACAGATATATAAAATTTTTCGAAATTTATTTGTTTGCAAAAATTCATTTAAATTTAACATGCTCCATTCACTTTCCAACTCTTCTATTTGATTTTCCTTAACCAAATTCGGGAAAATTTGCATAAGTGAAACCAGACTACTTCCAAGTAATGCCGGAACATAATTTAAATAATTTTGAAAAAGAAATTGCACTTGTACAAAATGGAAGTGTCGAAGCATGAGCCTCGAAAACAAAATGAAACACTTCAATTGAAGTGAAAACGGCAACACTGTGACCAGCTATGGGCAGAGAGCGCTCTGGGAGCGTTGAGAAAAAGAATTGAGAAAAAAGGCTTTTGTAGCAACACAAAACGCAACAACAAATCAAAGAAAAAAGACAAACACAGAAACAACACAGAAGCTTTAAGTGTAGTAGTGCCCATACCTGGTGATGACCGATCAGAAAAATTAATTTATGTTAAAAATTTTTTTGTACCTGGGTATGGATGAAACGATACCAGGAAAGGTATCGATACTTGTAATCGATACGGTATCGGTGAGAAAGTATCGATACCACTCAATATCGTGTAGAGAGTATCGATACTTACTCGGATCGGTCAATTTTTTTAAGGATTTTGGACCAATAGAAATAATAGGTATTTTATTCTATTTGACCGAATCGTTTTTTACGAGGCAATTTATAATTGGAATTATTTTAGACAGTAACATTTTGACTCTCTAGTAACAAATTCAAATGGTCTTAAAAGTAGAATTGTCTGTTTTAAAATTTCAATTTCGTGACGGGAGAGCATTTATGGACTGTATGTTGTATCAAGTAGAAGTTCAGAAACAATTTCCGACATATATCTGAATATCTTTAAAGCATGTAATATACTGAATTTCAACGTGTTTTAACATCTAAAATACATTTTTTTGTACTTCATTCCGGAAAACCATTGTCTTCCTGTATCTTTCTTAATTTGTCAGAATTTTTGACACTGTTTTTTACATCCATTTAACTATTTCTCTAACATTTTTAATAGTTGCTTTGATGGAGGAGTTATTTAGAGAGGATTCTACTATCAAATTGATTGTGTGGGCGAAACATGGAAAATGCTTTGCTTCACCTAGTGTTCTCTTCCTTGCAGCAACCATATTAGAACCATTGTCTGTAACAGCGCATGTAATTTTAGGCAATTCAATTTTCCAATCCTTCAAGAAATATCAAGAAAATTCAAGAAATCAAGAAATACATTAGAAAGGTACTCCGCGGTATGGTTGGTGTTTAGTTCCCTGGTGGCAATATTACAGCTAGTTAAAGTGATTTCCTCAAAAAAATCTGTAGTTATTTCTAAAAAACTTTTTTCATTCATTGTTTCCGTCCATACGTGTCACACATAAATCGCTTGCATTACGTATTCTTCTAATAAACTCTACCTTTACAATATCATATTTACCATAAAGCAACTTTTTAAAATGTGTCGATTATGGGACTTTATAATACGGCGCCAATTCTTTTAACTAGTATCGCCTTTGGCCGAAATTCGACCATTTAAAAATTGATTTTTTTTTTTGTATTAGGAAGGAACTCCATATTGACTTTCATTGTTATACGACATTTACTTCCAAAGCTATTCAATGTAAAAACTTTGAATTTTATGAGAGGTTCCACGCCCCCTTTTCTAACGCTCGTTCAATTTTTCCAGTCGAAGAACACTACCAAATAGGAAGTTTCTACCGAGTTTCATTGATTTGTGACTTATAGTTTAAAATTTATACCGAAAATTTGGGCTGCTGAAAATTGTCACACCCCTCTTTTAATGCCCATAAAATGTAACCAGTGGAATGCTACGTGTAATTTGAGGTCAAATACCGATTTCTGAGGTTATCTGACTTATAACTCTAAAGCTATTCGATATCGCAAATTTGGGCTGTATGAGATGTGCTACGCTCACCAAAGATATTCAGTGCGCTCCTTCTCCCTACTCTTATTGATTAAAAAAAAATTATCAAAATCGGTTGGGAAACATGGGAGAAAATGGTTCTTAACTGTTCTGCCTACGCAGATATAGATAATTTGAGAAATCCTTCGCCCTCAACAACGCTGAATGACCTCATGTCTTTGCATATGAAATAAAGGGTGGCGCATAAATAACGTTATGATTGAAATAATGAATAACTTTTTTCTTTCCAATTTCAATTAACGTTGGCATTTAATAAAATTAAGATAAGAACATGGAAATATTTTTACATTATGTTTTAAAGATAATATCTTTCAAATGCTGCCCATTGTTTGCTTCGAGCTGACGTGCTCTTTCTAGAGCATTTTCTATAACTTTTCTTAGAATTTCAGGTCGTAGCGCCCTTCAAGTAGCGCTTCTTATCCAATATTTGCCTTAAGCTGTTGGATGGTTCTTGGCTTATTGGCATGCACCAGGGACCGTAAATAACAGTTATGGTCTCATTTTTTAAAGGAAAACCACAAGTAGTTGGAACAGTCGGAGGACATTTTGGATGACACCATTATGATCCCCCGACATCCCCTTGTTAGTCCTGGGTTGTGTTTTAAATTTCGACTTTAAAAGTAAAAGTTTAAAAATACCAGTTAAATTTTGAACTTTTATTTTTTCGCACAAAAAATAACTGTTATTTTTTGTGGGATATTTTTTTCCACAAAATATCCCACAAATCACTGTATCTAGAAAACTGTTCATGCTAGGGTCATGAAATTTGACTGGTGAAAATAAGAATGCAATATCTACCATATGACAAAAAATGGGCGGGGCACGCCCTTTTTTACATTCTATGATTTCATCTACAAGTCGGATAGAAACGCTGCACTTGCTGATTTAACATTATGGAATTTAGTGATTTACTGAGAGTTCCCTTAAAACAACAAGCATGTGCTCAATTCATTCATATAGATACAGCTAGAACTAAATCTTTTCTTCAATGCACAAGACTAACGTTGTATTAAAAAAAAAAACAAGCACGTGGTCAATCATTCATATGGACAAATGAGGCGATGAGAACAAGAGTGGCCTAACCCACCAACATATCTAATGGAGTCATATTAAGATTTTAAATTGAATTTCTTTTATATTTTTCGTTTATTCACAATATTATTCGCTTTTTCTAAATTTGCTTTTTAGTGGTATATTATAACAAAATGTCAATATTTGGATTAGCAGCAGCAGTTGCGACGCTAGATCTGCATTTATTTTAATTTTCATATTTTTGTGGGTTAGGCCACTCTTGCTCTCATCGCCTCAAATATCTCCGGCTATGCGACAGACTTGCCATGTTTTTATCTTTCAAATTTTATGACCCTATAATAAGCAGTTTCTTAGATTTAGCGATTTGTGGGATATTTTGTGGGAAAAAATATCCCACATATAATAACAGTTATTTTTTGTGCGAAAAAATAGAAGTTAAAAAATTCTGGTTAATTCTTGTTCAATATAATAAAACACAAAAAATAACTAAAATTTTCAACTTTTTTAGAAAAATGGTTTAACGGTTACGGTCCCTGGCATGCACCTTACCCTTAAGGTAGCCCCATAGAAAAAATCTGGAACCGTTAAATCGGGCCAACGCGGTGGCCACTTGAAATCAGAAACATGAAACTGTGTGTGTGACCTGTGACTCCATCTTGTTGAAAACACAACTCTGGGTTGTTCTGAACCTCTGGTCTAAAAAAATTATCAAACATTGCCCGGTATTGAATGCCGTTCACACAAACCGCAACTTGTTCGCCGTTTTCGAAAAAATATGATCCAATTATCTTTTCTGAAGTTATTCCACACCATACTGTGCATCTAAGTGGGTGCATTTAATCTTCAACAATTTTTCTTGGAGTTTGGGTGCCCCATATTTTACAATTTTGTTTATTCACGTGACCATTGCACATTGGGCCAGGAATTTCAATAAGTGGCCAAAAGTCCAATATTTTCTGTATACAAATGATTCTTACGATTAATAACGGGACACATTAAGGTACCCTGAGACGAAATATTATTAATATAAAATTAAAAATTACAATTTGGGAGGCATTTTAAGTCAAAAATTGCAATTTTTTTTTATTTATATCTAAAATTTGAAATCATCAACAGCATAACTATTTCTTAAACTTCTTTAAAAGTTTTAGTACTTTTTTAAACACATTGAATACAATATTGACAATATTGACATATATATATATTTTTTTTTTTTTGTTTTTAACCCTTTTTCCATACACTAAATACAAAAAAATGGGGTTTAAAAAAAAATGCGACGCCTAAAGAAGATTCCCTTAGATTCCGCTCGTAATTGAAATAATTTACATGCTATTACTTTCTTAATATATTTACTTGAAGAGGGATATGCACACTTTTGCACGTTTTTATTTACTTTTGAGAAATTTATAAAAAACAAACGTAGCACAGTGTCACGAGTTCTATGGGATGGGGGACAAAAATAGAAGGAATCATAGTAGATAAATACATGAAATTAAGCATGTGTCATTATTTCATAAATATATAACGCCGTACAAATGTTTATCAATATCGGCCACGCCCTTCGCCCACCTCCCATAAAAAACTAAGATTAAAAGAGCAATATCTGCAGTTGTAGAAAGTGTAGAGAATAAAATTAACTTGAATTTCATTAAATAGAATAAACACTTTGGGAATCTGTTTAGAAAAAGTTGTTGTAAAACATACTCAAAAATAAAGAAAACCAAAACTGCCTTTTTTCTTTAATTGCGTTTGAAAAATTTGTTAGTTTCCCATATAAATTTGCTCATTTTCGCCAAAACATGCTATAGGGAAAGCGTCATAAAATCCGTAATTTTTATTTTACGTGATAGATCTTTCGGAAATGTGCTTAAAAATGGTGTTAAGTGGCAATTGATAAAATTTTTCTCTCTACAAAAATATTATTTTACACTTTTCTTTTATACAAATAAAAACCTATAAGTCCTTCACCTTTACATTGCACCTGAATTTGAGAATGACTCAGTTCAAAATAATGAAAAAAATTAAAAACTACAAAAACAAAAAATCAGAAAAATAAAATATGGGGTTCTACCCGCAACCTCCACGTGTTGACCCTGGAAACTATGTGTGGTTGTAATCGGCCTTCTTAAGTTTTTTAATATTGTTGCTTAGTTGAGCTACGGCCGTACAAAAAACTTTTTGTAGTTTTTATATATTTTTAATTTTCAATATTTCGGCTTGATTTTTAAGCCATCTTCAGGACCTGAAGAAAAATTGCTACGGCCGTAGCTCAACCAACCAACAACCTGGAAACTATATACATAAGTCATTAATGTAGGCTAATTGCGGGTTTTTTGTTTCTCGATTTCATAACATATTTATTGTTTTAAATTCTCGAAAACGATTGTACCCACCCCTATACCCAATTTCAATACCCTAGTCCCAACACTAACTGAGATACGGCATTTTACTAATAGTGACACGCCCCTTTGCTAAATTTTTCATCATGCTCGAGAAAAGATCCCACAAAACACTGTACCGAATTTTAATTACCTATTCCCACTATTAGATGAGATACGGTATTTTATTGATATTGCCACTCCCTATTCTTGACTTCCACCCACTTTTTCTAACATCCTCGGAAACGATCCTACCCACCCCTTTACCCAATTTCAATACCCTAGTCCCAACACTAACTGAGATACGGAATTTTATTAATAGTGACACGCCCCTTTGTTAAATCGTGTCCAATTTTTCATCATGCTCGGGAAAAGATCCTACAAAAGACTGTACCGAATTTTGATAACCTAGTCCCACTATTAGACGATATACAGTATTTTATTGATATTGGCACGCCCCATTGTTGAGTCCTGCCCACTTTTTTCCCGTGCTTGAAGAAGGTCCTGTGTTAAGTATTCTGTACCAATTTTTATTTAATTCTGTCTATGCATTGCCAAGATATGAGTTTTGGCCACTTTTTCAAATTTCTGGCCCAATGTGCATTGAGGTGAAAATGGGCCTCATCGCTCATTATGAGTTTGTGAATAAACTCGTTGTTTTCAAGGCACAATTCTTGCAACCAGCGACTATATTGAATGCGTTCTTTTGGATCGTTTGGTTATAACTCGTGAACTAATTGTATTTTATATGGAAAAAGGTGTATCATATGTAAAATTCTTTCAGGGTCTTCCTCAATACTTGCTTGCACTCGAGCAATATTCTCATAATTTCGAACAGCCCCTTGTTACCCAAAACGCTGAACCAATCGGTAAATTGTTGGAGCGCTAGGTGCCAATCGAACATTAAAGAAAGTTCGAAATAATCTTTGAGTCTGAATATCGAGTTTTTGAACATAGAATTGAACCACTTTGGTTCTTTGTTCAATGCTGAGTCTTTCCATCACAAATTTCCCAAGTATTCAAACGGTTATTCTGAAAAGAAAAACAAAAAAAAATTCTTTAGCAAAAAAATTATCAAACGATGAAATCATAACGTTACTTATGCGCCACCCTATATAATATGCATATACGTTCGAGTATATGAATGGAAAGAATCCATTCTCCTGTTTTTTTTTTTTTTTTTTTTTTTGAAATTTTAAGTAATGCCTTATAATTAATTTCATATAATGTTTTTATCTGTTGACATATACGTGTGTAAGTTAGAATTGGAAAATGCAAAACATCTTCATTTGTTGGTAGTTGCAGAAAATCGCAAACTTCAATTTCTCCAAAAATAGGACCAATAATAACAGGTTCTCTTCTTAACGTTTTTGTCTTCGGCATCTTGAACTAGTAATTATTACAACTGAAATACACTATTACAACTGAACTTTTTTTCCAATCAGTTCCTTGTTCGTTGTTCGTTATTTCGTTCATTGTTAGTTTTGTCGTCAGGGTTGCTTTTTAAGGTCACTACTAATAGTTTCGTCCAGTTCGTATTGTGCTCTCACTCGATAATTTTAAGCTGCATGTAACATAAGTACAACATTTTAATTGAAAATAGAAAATTTAGTCCAATCGTGATCAAGCAATACTAACCATATATGTGACACTCTATTTTAAATGTAATGTGCGATAAATGAGAAAAAAATTAAATTAATAGCATTTTTAATTTAGCAAAACAAATTGAAACAGATGAGTCTAATTGATCAATATAATGAACAATTCCATTAAATAGTAGAGAATTAATTATCTATACTACTTACAACACTATTTCCACTAAAATTGCAAAATCTGAAAAATACCATAACTTCGGTTCCAGGGCACCTAGAGATTTCATCAAGCTCTTAAATTAAAGATTTTGAATAGTGCTATAAAAAGCTTACAGTGAATACACCACTTAATTGTCGCACTTTTTCAGAAAGTATGATATTCTCATGAATTTGAAAAAAATTTTTGCAAAAAAATGTTCAAAATATCGTGCTGAAAAATGGAATGGAAAATATATTGATGATTTTTGTTTTTTTCTGCATAATCTATATATACTCCATTAAAAAAAAATGTGTACACTGATATTCAGCGTATACGCTTTTATATAGATCAATATATAATTTTAATATCATAAACTTGTTCTAAGTGATAAGACAAAAATAATGTTTTTTAATGTGGCTGGAGAAAAAAACAAACTTCCTGCATTTATTTTTCAGTCTGCAAATTGCAAAAGATACTTTATGTGCAATGAAATCTGTAATTCGTCTAATCTTACTCGGACACATGACTCCTTAGGTAACTGTTCCTTAAGTTGTTTTCCGATTGATTGTGTAAAAACGTTTAAATATCTTGGTGTCATATTGGATTGGAAATTGAATTGGCTCGATCATTCCATTGCTCTAAAAAAATACTTAGTTGCAGCTATCAGACAACTTTATTACTTGAAATCTTATTGTTTAACTGAATTACTTAAGTGTTTATACTTTTGGATATTTCATTCTAAGTAAGAATATGGATTAACCTGCTGGGGTGGTACACACATGAATAAAATTAAGCCTCTACTTACTGTTCAGAAGCATGTAATAAGAATTATATGTAAAAAGAGTATTCGTGATAGTTGTTTTCCTTTGTTCAAAAAGTTAAACATCCTTCCTATTAAACATCTTTATTATTTTAAAGTACGAAATTGTTTTTTATAAGATCTGGCTATCTTATTAATAGAAATTACATGAATTATAACTTAAGAATAAATAATCAAAACTTGGCACTAGTTCCACCGCATAACTTGCAACATTTTTTTAATTTTTTTAGTTCGGTTGGTCCAAGACTGTTCAATTGTCATCCTAATTATATTAGATGTCTTCGTAACAAATAAGTTTTTTTAAGAGAAGTGAAATCGTGGCTCTTGAATTTATCCTATGTAAATGTAAATACGCTTATTGATGTAGTAAATTAATTATTAATAAGGTGTTCTTTTGTAATCTATTTTTGAGATTTTATATCATTAATAATAATCAAACTTTTTCTAATTTTCATCATTATCAAACTTGAATTAGAAATATTTTGTAGTAAATTCTTTGATATAATGACCCCATATATTAACACTATGTTTCTCTGTATCGTATATGTTAATCCGCATTCGCCTCTATTTCCTTTGGAAATACAGAATGTGGAATTATTGCTTTTGATCAGTTTATAAAATTTGTATATTTTTATTTATAAATTGTAATTTTGATTTAGAGCTCTGTATAAAAACAATAATAAAAAAACAAAAAAAAAATATTTATCAAACCACTACGAAAAAGTCGAATTTACGCGATATACTAACTTTCTAGGCCATGGCGCCAACTGAAGAAATTAATTGCGGATCTTCTCCCTGCACAGTTTTCCTATTAATAAATCAAAGCATCAGAAAAATTCTATTAGAACTAAATTAGAAAAAAAAAAACGATGCATCCTAATACATGCTTGCTACAAATATAGACTTCCCACCGCCTACGTATATTTACAATCCCGAGCACATGAAGATTAAAAATAGGTTTGTGTGAATGGAATTTATTTTCGCTTTTGCAGCGAAATGGTTAAAAATCATTAACTTACCTCATCGTAACGACTGCTGGTATTCTTTCTGAAATTCTCAAATTTCAATCCTACTCTGCAAAAATTGTATTGAAAAGTATTGCAGCGGAAAGAAAAGAACACAGAGTTACACTTGATTTTCAATAATTTGTTTTTATTTTATTTTGTAGATCTTTAGTCGTTTTCACATAACATGGAATCCATTGAAGGTTTTACAAGAAGATTCTTATATAGTTGTTTTTTATTTTGTTTTTTTTTTTTTTTTTTTTTGTTTTATTAACTATTATTTATTAATGTTGTTGGTAATCGGTTCTTCGAAAATTTAACATTGAATACTGTTGTTGTTGTTGTTGTTGTTGCTGGTTTAATAAATATATTTTTTTATATGTATATTCAAGAGTTAATTTCACAATCAGTGTAATTTAAACTAATTTGTTTTTTTTTTATTAATCTTAAGGAGCCTTCACACTATATGGTTCAGCATTTCAAACATATTTCGAATTTTATAGATTTTAGACAGAAACAATATTAAAAATTCATTTTTATTACATTCACACTATCTCTAACTGCATTTTATTTGTTAAGTTTGGTATGTGATTTATACTGAAACATATAGTGTAGAGGCTGTTTTAATGTTGATATAATTATTTTAAACATTTACAGTATCAACAAACTTTTTATTATTGTAGAAACAGCTTTGTTTTGTGGGGTGTCGGGGATAGTAAATGGAATGGGTGGGGAGACTACATCATCTGGATTAGGCTGGAGTAGGTTATAGGGAAAACTTCCACTACTAGTTGTTGTTGTTGTTGTTCTATGTAGGGATTTTGAATAAAAAAGTTATTTTCTTGTCTTACTGTTAAGTTATTGTTTGTTTTAAATGAGTGATTTTACTCTTAAATCTTCACTGACTGTTGTTCTTACAAGTAAATTCTTTTGATTCTGGTTGCTTATTCTAAAAAATGCTTAAGATATAAATAGATAAAAATGTTTCATAACTTAACGCTTTATGTATGTTAATAGTAATAAAAGGAGTTGATGTGTTTCTTTGTTTTTTTTTCTTTTTTTAATTTTATGAGTTTTTATGTACAAAAGTGGCAAATGCTGCGAAGAAAATGATTTTGCATATTCTTGATGAGTCTGCTTTATATATATATATATGTTTATAAGTTATTATATTGTTATTATTTACAATTATATTTTTTTTTTGTTTGTTCTCTAATGAAACTCCGCAAAGCCTTAATTAGAGTTAAATTAAGTCTATTTCCATTTTAACAGTTAAAGTTTGATTTCTTTCAGCAAAGAAAAAAGTTAAATATTTTGATTCCTTGAATTAATTACATACAACTATTTTAAATTTAGTCACTTATAAGTTATAACAAGTAAATTGATGGCAAATGTATCTTTTTCTTTACTATGAGAAATACGCTATTACAACAACACTATCTTGTAATCAAAGTTGTCATACTTCCTTCGATATTGTTTGAAAGCAAACGCTTTCAATACTCATGGAAACATACACACATAGTACACAGTTTAAGCAGACTGAAGTTCATCATTGTCCTTAATGTTCTCTTTACTTAAGTGTTATATATAGTTTGTTCAGATACTATTCTTGTTATTTTTTACATCACTCCCGTATATTTATCCATTTATCCTTTTTTTTTATTGTAGCACATAAATTGCCTTCATAGCATACACATTGAAATCTTTTAAGTTTATATCTCTTTATAAATATCTACTTATTTATATTAATTAAAAATTATATTCTATATAAACAATTTATTTAAATATTTAATCTATTTGTAAGTCTTACTTATTTATAATGAAATTTTTTTCTATTTTAAAGTCTTCAAAAATGTTGCCTAGTAGTAAATTCATTTAAAACAAGCATTATTTTTGACTCATTTTGATTTCATTCATTCACTCATTACTTCAGCGTTGGATCCAGCGTTGTAAATTCCAGCTCACCTCGCGGCAGTATCAGATCTGGGTCTGCAATATATACTATGTTGTTTAAAAACGAAATTCACAAAAATCAAAGTGGAATTGAAGTAAAGCACAAAAGATACAAAAAAAAAAAATAAAATAAAAAATAATAAAATGAGTTGATTATCAAGACAATATTGTTAGTAGTAATAGATAGAAAAAATAAGAAAGAAAGAGAGAGAGAGAAAGAAAATGCTTTATTAGTTAGTAATTTAATTAGGGATATTTACTAATTCTAGTTAAATATAAGTGTGTATGTGTTGAGTTTTTGTTTAAGCGAGCGTGTTTATTAATGGCGAAACTAATTTGTAAAGGGGTGGCAACACTTAAAAAAGCACAACAGTTATATGATAAAATTAGAACATTCTTTTAAGGTGATAATCAAAACATTATTGACGTAACAATTTTACGTTTGCAAGCTCCGTATTCACACGACATGGCTTTTTGTGACTTTGTCCTATTCTTACAACTCAAGTTACTACTTCGCGGAAAGCGTTTTGAGACAATTGAGGCGTTAAAGAAGAATTCGTAGCAGCAGAAGGCAATTCCTGAATCATCATATGAAAAGCGTTTTCAAGATTGATGAAAGCTTTGGAATATGTACTTTGCTTGCAATCGAGATTACACTCAGGAAAATAAAATTAATATCGATGAATAATTTAACCGTTTTCGTTTTATTAAAGAATTTCGGGTATTTTTTTAATAAAAGGTTACAGATACAAAACGACCTCTATTTTCAACAATATGGAGCTACACTAAGGGAAAAAATATTAAATTTATCCAAAAAATTTTTTAATTTATCCAAAACACGAGTAATTTTTGCACCAATAACGCATTTACTTAAATCGACTTCGTAAATATTTAAAATTTATTTGAATACTTTTTTAATTAAATCAAATATTAAAATATTTAAACAGAATTAATAAAAAATATATTTAAATTTTGCACGAATATATTTAATTATCTCTCATATATTTACTATTTGAAAATAAAACTATCGCATTTAAGGAAAATTTATATAAAAATATTGAAATTGAAAAACAATTTATTTGAATATTTCCCACGAGCTGCGTCCATCAAATGCCATTTGGTGGTATATTTTATTTTCTTTTTTGCTTTTTTCGTTCTCTAATTTATGCTAAATAGTTGATGCATTATTATGGCATCAAATGTCAAAAATAGTATAAATTATAAAAAGAAAAAGTAAGATAGAGAATAAGCTTGCGAACATAGTGAACGCCTGTTCAGACAGACAGGCAGACAGGCGCAGGCAGCAACCTGCTTAGAAAATTTTCCGTGCAGAGTGAACGCGAGAAGCAGATCAGTAGTGGAATTCCCAAAAAGTTAACGATACGAAATCGTTATGGTTAACTAACGACGTTTGTAGTTTGCAATAACGAATGTTGTATTCTCAAAACAGTACTTAGCGACAAAATTGTTAAAATGTAACATTCACAATATAAGCTACAAATGTCGTTAAAAGAAATCAAAAATATGGCACCACCGTGCTTTTTGACAGCTAGATAGGTCTTTTCGATAGATACATGCTGAATCAGCAGCTGCATCGCAGCTTTTAGCAGAGGCAGCGCTAATGCAAGCAATTGATTGCGCCGAATTGCTTCTGCGCTTAAGAGGCTGTCGATTTCATTTGAGCGATTGCCTTCAACGAACTTTTAATTGTTATAAGTATAACTTTTTTATTATTTTTACTTTTATTATTATTTTTTATTATTAGTGCTCTGAAATGTGCCTTATTATCCGTTATTTTGTTGTTATTTATTTTAAAAACTTTTCTTTATTTTTTTAAACTTTAAATAAGAGCGTATAAACTATTGAAAATAAAGTTAATAGAATTATTTTTATTTTGATTTAATTTTATTTTATTTAACCATGATGGTTAACATATGCCTCGTCGTGTTGTGGCCATTTTATGCATATTATTTATATTTTATAAAATCACAATCGCATGTAAAACAATCGCTTAACGTTGTTATTTATGTTAGCGACGCTAAAATATTCGTGGTTAAGCTAGCTACAAATAACGTTAATGAACTGTCAAAATTAACGACAAAAATAGCTATCATAGATGTTGGGAATACCAGTTAACGATAATTGTAGCAAAGGCCAGTTAACGATAACTATAAACGTCGTTAACACGTTTGGGAATTCCGCTACAGATCAGATCAGTGCTATAGAAAGTTTGTTGTTGTTTTGTTGGTTTTTTCCGCATTTTTTTCTGTTTTAAATGCTTTGCTAATGCCGTTTGTAAAGAATTTTAATTTTAATAATTGTAAGGGTTTTCTATACATATTGTGCTACGAAAAATAATTACCAACAACAACATACTAATAATAAATTGCACTAATATTTTATTTCATTATTGAGTATTTTATTATTGAGTACATGTTGTTGAGTACTACATACTTGTAGTACTCTCTTGGAGTACAACTCTTGTTGGATTTTTTTGAGTAATTAAAAAAAATATTGAGAACAAAATGCAAAGAGTTCTTTGCGTTCGGTTCTACGAATTGTGTGTTGAATAGCAAAGATAAATGAAATCAATTATAACACTGTTCTACAAAAGAAATTTTTTAATGTACAAGAGCTCCCACCGATATTTTCTGTTTTGCCGATCTATATGATGACTTTCTGTGTTTTCAGAATGTTTTCATCACTTCGATTTTTTCGTCAAGGACCTTTTTAATAATTCACTTCGTTTTTCGTACTTTGCTCTAACTTAATGTATCATAACTTTGCTTCTATTCATAATAATTTGATTTTTTACTAACGATTACACTTCCAGTCTTCCATTTTTGCTAAATTGTCGTAAATCATTTTATTATTTTACAAATGTAGGAGATTACGTGAGCAGAAAAAGCATTTTTTGTTTAAATTGCTTTTAGATATTAAAAATAATCAAAAAATTCTTCTTATATGATTATTTTGGCTTATTGGGTATAAAGTCCAGGGTATTGGATTTTCATTTCTTGTAAAAAAAAAAACAAAATTGTTTAACAAATAACTTAGTTATGAACGATAACAACAATGAAGTAAGTGAGTTTCTAACCTCAGAACTGCAGCGCAATTTCCTGATCTCAGAATACTACTTGAAATTTTTGTCAATTCTTGTAACAGCTGTCAAAGTGTTTCTTATCTCTTTATCTATGGTTTTATTAAAGTAATAAAAACTGACCACAGTGCCGCGGTGTAACACTTTTAAGAAATTTTAATAACGACGTTATTAAAATGTGCGATAAACGAGATAACTTTTGTTTCATATGTGGTTTGTTTACCGATTCGAATCCTAAAATTGATTAATTGACAAACCCTGAAGTAATCTCACTGTATGAAAAAAATTTTAATCGGTGTGTTATGCGCAACAAGTGGTACACACAAGAGCTGTACAAAATATTCCATTCATAGAATTGGAATAGTGTACACTATAAAGGTGCAGAGTATTTCAGTGTAGCCATGACATCGAGCAAAAATGTTTTGTGTAAAGCGAAGCCAAATTAAACACTAATGTCATGTCTTGAAAGCTCTTTGTTAGTATGATTGTGTTTTGAAAATATTGATATGAAATAAAATATCAAATCATAGAGCGACACTGAAGTAAAAGTAAGGGAAAACATCGCGAGCACACTGAGTGCAACATGCACTCACAAGAATTAAAAAAAAAGTTATATCTCGAAAACGAAGCAAGATAGGCCAAAAACAACATCAGATTTGGCTTTTCTAAAGAGGGTTATAGAATTCGAGACGCACAGGTAGAGGGGTCGGACGATATGATAACCTTAAAAAATTAGGAAGAACGCCAAAAAATTAGGAACACTAAACCAAATACTTACAAGGAGATGCATGCATTTAAGTGAACCAATGATTTCGCTTCACAACGCATTCACAAAGAAGCAAGTTGTTGTTTCTGTTTCATATTTTTATTTCTGAAAATATGTTAAACCATACTTTCGTTAATAACTTTATTATTAAATAACCGATTTAATTTTTTTTTTAATTAGTTCGAAAATAAAAACCCTTGTCTTTGGAAGAAAAACATTAACAAAATTATGTCCATAGGCTTCTTTTGATTTCGTAACGTTAGAAAATGGAAAAATGAAAAAAAAATGTGTGTTGATTGTTTTAGCGTTTATTATTTTGAAACGGATTGGTATATTTCTATTATTTAAATAAGAATACAAAACTGCAAGTCTGACCTTTGTTATAATATAAAGGTTTTTAAAATCAGTTGAGCAGAAGCAATGTTATGACATACCAAGAATGGCAAGGTACGAATATTTTTACTGATTCATTTATTAGGCCCTTGACAAAAAATTCGAAGTGATACAAAAATTCTGTAAATGCAGAAAGTCATCATATATTACCACTTAATGAAATAAATCCGCGGGTTGACTTGTACAGTTTTCGTGTAGAACAGTGTAATTGAATAATATTATTCTTAATATGTGTAAAAATGTCTAAAAACTAATCAAGAAAACATAATCTGCTCGTAATCAGCTTCGAAAAACCTGAGCCGGCCTGCTTTCACGCCTGACCTGATCTGATCTGCCTGATGCCACCCTGCACACTTTGAGCAGGTTTATATGAAAATGTATGAAGCCAGTTTTGTCGCGCTGACCTACCTGTCTGCCTGCCTAACTGAATCGGCGTTCACTATGTTCCCAACCTAAGAAGGAAATTTTGCAGGTAAATGACAACCGGTTCAAGACATTCTCCAGAAAATACCGAGTTGTCACTCCACCCTACATGATTTCATCATGCATCCCACTCACCATCGCACTCACAAATCATATTTGCCAAACATCCAGGTTATATTACCCTTACAAAATTAACAAAATGAGAATTATAAGAAACCTGCAACTGCAAGAAATAAACTACAGGAACAGAGTGTGATGCTGTTGCTGCTTGTCGGAATATGTGTGTACGTGATTGATGCTGTTGCTGCTTGCTTGTATGGAATATGTGTGTGCGTGTGTTGTATAAATAAAATTCAAATACGGGAAAAAACGAGTTGTAAGGAAAACATTTGATTTATCCACGTAAATATTTAAATAAAATTTATACTCAGGCGTGGATAATGCTAATATGCGTTATTTCCCTTAGTGTACTTGTCATACAAGTCGAGAAACAATAGAGACGTGTAATGCATTTTGGGTATATAAATTGGCCAACAAGATCTTGGGGCTCAACACCTTTCGACTTTTTCTTTTAGGGCTATGTTAAGAGTCCACCATCCGTGGACACCCTATAGCTGTCAAAAGATGCGAATTTTGTAAAGGAGAATGTTAAAGAAAGAGAATTCCGAAAAGGGTCAATATTTGAAAAAGGAATGTAATAAAGTTGAATTCAACACTGGGAATTTTAGAAAATGTTTGAGAGATCAAAAGACAATGGTATGTTTTGGTTGAGTTTTTATGGTTTCGGGGTTCCCATTTACTTTCAGCAGGTTTCTGTTCTATAGCCGCAGCTTAAAACTAGCTTGACTATAAAAAAAAAGTGGTGAGATCTACACGATAACGCTGTATCTAAGTACCGTGTTGCGGTTCGTATTAAGAAGTGGTGATGACCTTTATGGAATTCATATGGAACAACAGTAGAATTGCCGTGGAAAATCCATTGTATTGTCACTAAAGTCAAGAAAAACCGACTACTATCGCAAATTGATTTCAAAGTTGAAATTGCTATACAAATACTTTTATTTCAAAAGCAAGCCGAAGAAGAAGAGCCATCAGAAAATTTACAATTTAAAGATGTGGCATGTCCAAATAATCTTCAGTGTGTAGATGTCCGTGAACTCGTAATTTGGTAAACTCCAGACCATTTAAAATCTAAAAATATTAAATAATTAATATTCAATATTTTTAATAATTATTTTCTACATTTCATCATATTTCTAATAAAAATATCTATTAAAAAATTACATTTGAGCACATATTTTTAAAAAAGTGATTTGCTTCTCATGCTCCAACGTTACGTTTTCGCAACAGTCATCCACAGTCACCCTAGGTTACCAACATTTTTGTGTTTTTTTCTTATTTTTTTATGTGGTCAGAAAGGTTCTTAAGTGCATCACACAAAAATTCAGAACTGTATCTGAACGGAATCGGGTAGCGGTACAAAATGGGTTAAGTATAACTAGAAAATTCATGAACAAACATTTAGAAAAGATCACTTTTGGGCCAATATTCAAGAATTTTTGTATTTTTGAAGTCACGAAGTTACGTTTTACCGCGCAGGTTCCCAAAAAAGTTGAAAAATGCATTTCTTCAAAATTTATGGCGTTGCATTGAATTGTTACTCGCCGAGTATAAGAGTTATGACTAAAAAAAAGGTACGACCGTAAAGGTTAATTCTTTGACTTCATTACATAAGCAACAAAAAAACAATTCAGAACGTCATCGGGACACGGTGGGAGCTGCTTAAGCAACTCAACTGAAAATTTGTTACATGGAATTATTACTCGCTGAGTATTAGTGCTAGGATTAAAAGTTTGATACACCAATAAGCCCTCACAACAAAAATAGACAAAAAAATTTCTGACGTCATAAGGACACAGAGAGAACCGCTCAAAGATCGCCAATGCAACATTCATGCAGCGGCGTTGCATTGAATTTTTACTCGGTGAGTATATAAGCTACGATAAATGTTTGAAAAGGAAAATTAAGGATTTATATTTGGCCTTACGACAAAAAAAAAAAAAAAAATTTCGACGTCACCAGATCGTGAATACAGCAACATATGTAACAGAAATGTAATATCGTTGCATGGAATTATTATGCACTCAGGAGACGTGATGCGGTAAATTTTGTTTTACGACAGAATAGAGGTGTTATTACGCCTCACAACTCAATTACAAAAAAAAAATCTTGTCATCATGATTTCAGGGTGGCTACCACATAATGCAGTAAAAACGCTTCAACCATTAAAAAACGTTGCATGGAATTTTAACTCTGTGACTACTGGCGTGACGATAAATTTTAAGGAACGAAAATGAAGGTGAGGACTTCGGGCACATGATAAAAATAACAAAAAAAAAAAAAAAGTGACGGCGTCATAAGGCCCCTCATGGAACCGCCTAATGTAACGCATATGCATCACTTTTGCTTTTTTTTATACCTAGTCCCGAATCAATGTTCTAAAAAATATTGTACACCATAAGGTTTTCTCACAAATCTCTGCAAAAGTCCCGGCTTAAACGGATCCAGGCTTGACACAATTCCTTGCTATTGCATTTTAAATTTTTTGTCTCTGACGTCAATGTACGAGTCTTTAACCAACATATATAAGACTTGACTCTCAGTCCTTAAGCTGTATGAACTGGAACTTAGTTGATTGACCTTAGATTATTCCCTTTCCAATGTCACACTCGTTTGAAGGACATGAGTCTTAATGTGCTCTTAGCAAATATTTAGAATTTTATTGCATAGCCATGTGTGTGATTCATAAATATCATGGCTTATTTAGATATGCAACAGCCATTAATAGACGTTTTGTGTTTATGACATGTTCGTATGATATATTTAAGTTACAGAACGTCAAAGGCAGGAAAATATAAGTAATATTTTTGCATTTCTGAAGGGACTTACCTAACACACATAAACGCACACACACAAACACATTAATTTACTCACTCCTTTCACTCACATCCGCTAACAAAAGGAGCAACTCGTTTTCACAAGCAATTCACAGGCACTTTGTTTGCGCTTCTGCTCTTGTAGCTCGTATCAAGACCGCGTGCCTTCATTTATAAAATAAAAATTATTCTTACAGACGGTATTCCTGAGCATACAAAATCCCTGCTCAGAACCTGCTCAAAGTCAGTAAAAGTTTATTTTTTTTTTTTTTTGCAATCTTGGTGTGTTGTCATCATTAGCGAGCTGACTTCAATTGACACACACACACTCACACACTTTGGTTTTCAAATGAGGAGCAAAGAAGCACAGGTGGAAGGTTGAGCGTGTGGGGTGACGTGAGTGACGCATTGCTTAGTAGGATTTGTGTTGTTTTCACCGTTGAAAACACAAAAAAGCCATTCATTTTCGTCTTTAGACTTTAAGCAGGTGCACAGCTACAAAGGCACTCACACTTGCGCTGACGGCGGCTGACAAAGCGGGCAACAACGTGCTGTGTGTTTTTTATTTTGCTGGCTAGGACGGGTGCGCACACAACAACATTCATAATTTGCAATGAAAAAGGCTCAACAAAAGTTGATGTTGAAGTGTGAGATGGGTGATGTTGGCTTCAACGCTGTAACAAAAGATTTCTTGAGCATCCCAGCACAGATAGCTACTTTGAAAAAGTTTAAACTTTTATATTTACCCTAAGTATTCTTAACTTTCAAAGCAGCAAGTAAAGATATTTTTTCTTTTTTGTACCCAGTCAATTAAAGTTATCCAATGCTTAAAGCTTTCTGTTGCTGTAGCTTTTAAACAAGTATAACAAAAAATTCAAATTTGTTTTCTTTGCTCAATTGAATGGAAGATTATTTTATGCAAAATAATATCAAGGCAATGGACTAAATACCCTTGCAGGCTTAATAAATTTGATACCTTTTTTTGAGAATTTTTCATTTGCAAGTTATTCTTGCTAAGACTTTTATAATTTTACCTGGAAGGCAAATAGTTTGAGATAATTTTTAGCATTCTTTAGGCAACTATCGATTTAAGTTTATCACAGTTTATGACAATTTTTGCTTTTTTGTATTTCTGTTTTTTTTTTTTTTATCTTAAGATAAGGACAATATTGTTAATATTGCACACAAATAGCTCCAGTTTGAAATATAGGTCGAAGTTGACTTCAAACACCATATTGTCAACACTTGGGTACGATTGTACCCCCATTCATTATATATAGGAAAAGTACTGGAAATTTGTTGTATATTGCTATTTTATTAACGTTAAAGAATTTAAAAAGTATGCTTTTTATTTAAATAAATTTAATTCATTGTTTTTAAGTGATTTCTTAAAGGTAAATCACGTGAAACTCTTTGGTAGCGAAGTCACTTGCCATTATACGCCAGAAGAATAAAAATAAATATAAATGTTGTGCTTGTACGCTTCTAAGTACTTGCACAATAAAAATGTAGCAAGCTTTGAAAACGTTTTGAAAAGGCAAAGAAACCAAGAAATAATTCAAATTTACAATCAACATTTTTAAAATAAAGGTTGCAACATAAAGTAATCACGCAAAGTGCTTTAAGGTACATATAACCAACCAAAAAGTTGATGCACAAATCTACATAAAAAAAACTGCTTTCGTTTAAGAATGCATACGTCGAGGATTACTATAAATGTAAAAATTTTAGAAAATTAACTCATGGTCGAATTAGTCCCGAGACTAACTACTAGGTGGCACCTCTAACGAAATATCGATATAATATTTCGATAGTTATAACCTTCAAGCAGTACGTGTAACAATTTCATGACAATCTAACGTTTAGTTCAGAAGTTGCAGTGATTTAAGTGACGCCACTTTTGATATTTTCAAAAGAATGGATTCAAAGCAATTCAGTGTGTTAATTTATCACTGTTTTTTTATGGGAAAAAATACCGTCCAAGCTGAGCAATGGCTTCGAAAGTGGTATTCCGACTCTGCTCCGTCAAAAGCAACCATTTGCCGATGGTGTGCTGAGTTTAAACTTGGTCATATAGACACAAATGATGCTGAACGTTTAGGACGCCCAAATGAGGCACAAAACATAAAAAAGTACACAAAATGGTATTGGCCGACCGTAAAGCGAAGGTGCGCGAGCTAGCTGAGGCTCTGAAGATATCGAATGGCAGTGTCGGAACAATATTTCAGGAACATTTGTCGATGAGAAAGCTGCTTTCCAAATGGGTGCCGCGTTTTCTCACACCGGACCAAAAACAACAACGTGTCGATGATTCGGAGAGCTGTTTGGCACAAGAATTAACATGAATTTTTGCTTCGGTATGTGACAATGGATGAAACATGGATCCACCATTACACACCGGAATCAAACCGATGAAAGCAGGCCAAAGCGACCAAAATCACAACAGTCGGCTGGAAAGGTTATGGCATCTGTATTTTGGGATGCGCATGGAATTTTGTTCATCGACTATCTCGAAAAGGGAAAAACAATCAACAGCGATTATTATATAGCGTTGTTGGAGCGTTTGAAGGATGAAATTGCGAAAAATCTTCCATTTGACGAAGAAAGAAATTCTTTTTCACCAAGACAATGCACCGTTTGACAAATCGATGTAAACGATGGCGAAAATCCACGAATTGGGCTTCGAATTGCTTCCTCATCCACCATATTCGTCAGATTTGGCCCCAAGCGACTAGTGGCTCTTTGCTCAACAATGCTTGCCGGCAAGAGATTTTTCTCCAATGAAGAGGTGATGGCTGAAACTGAAGCGTATTTTGAGGCGAAGCACAAATTGTTCTATAAAACCGGTATTGAAAAGTTAGAAAAGCGGTGGAATGAATGTATTGCTCTTGAAGGAACCTATGTTGTCGAATAAAGAAGAATATTTGCAAAAAAAGTCTTTTTATTACTTAGTCTCGGGACTTATTGGACCAAGTGTTATTTACTATATTAGATATAAGGTTGAAATCGAGAAAAGGCACAATCGTATCCAAATGTAGAGCTAATTCTCCATGTGGATCAATGAACGAGATTTTTTTTTCGAGTATTTTAAAATTATTAATCTTTTCAATTTTATTTCTAATAAACTCATGAATTATATAAGAAAGTATAGAACTATCAATCGGGTGATCATGAAAAGATAAGTTCAAATCCTTTTAATGTTTATTTTTTAATTATCTTAACCCATTAAAGCCTTATCATAGAATAGATTAACCTTAACCTTAAGAATACCAATTATGACAAAAAAAAAAGACAAAAAAATCATGACGTCATAAGGCCACGAAGAGAGCCGCTTCTAGATTGAAAATACAGCAATCATGCAACAGCGTTGCATGGAATAATGTTCGTCGAGAATATCGTAGCGGTTATTTTTATAAAATGCACTCTAACAAAAATGTAACCTGCAACCAATCAGTTGCTAGCAATTATTGTAGTAAAATATCGCTAAAAGAGCGTTTATTAATAATATTACTCTCTCTTGGATTATTTTATGAGCAAAAACAAGCTAAAAAAAGCGGGAAAAAAGAGAGGAAATAGAGAAATTAACAAAAAAACGCTTTATTTTTGACTGAATTGAAAGCTCACTCTGCGTGGCATGATATTTCGTATAAAACGCCAATTGTAGCGATTTAACAATCAGTTTTTAGATTGTACGATAAGAAAAGAAAACAATTATGGCGTATTCAGGTCACGGAGATAGAAGCTTATGCAACAAAAATGCTATATTGTTGCATGGAATTATTACTCGCTGTGTAAAAATGATAAGTAAAAATTTTATTTTACGATAGCAAAAAAAAGGTTTTTTGACTTCATAATGAAAATGAAAAAACAAAATATTGGAGCGACAGCAATACGTTGGCAACCGCAGAATGCAGTAAAAAAGCAACAACAATACAAAATTTCATACAAAAAATTATAACTCCGTGACTATAGGCGCTACTGTAAAACTTATGGAACGACATGAAAGCGAGGTTTTCGGTCACATGATAAAACATGAATAAAACAAAAATTAAAGGCATCATGAGGTCTTTAAGAGATCCGCTTAAAGTTACCCAAGTGCACCATCGTTGTACAGATATATATTGCATGATGCTAAGGTTAATGTAAATATACCACACAAAAGCAAAAACAAAAATATACAACAAAATACACAATTTAAATAAGGAAAAGTATTAGGACAAGAATTTGGATATGAATAAGGATAGAGATTAGAAAAAGGATGAGAGCAAGGATTAAGACAAAGATTAGGACCAAGAATAACATCAGGAGTAGAACAACGATTTCGACACAAGGACAATAATTCAGACACGGTTTGAGAGAAGGTTTGAGATTAGGACAAAAGATGCAGGCACACTTGAAGCCATATTTAGGGCAATATTGAAAAAAAAGGATGAAGACAAAGATTATGATTAGGAATATGACAAGGATTTGGATACGCTGAGAATAAGATTTAAGATAAGAATTTGAAAAATTTATGGGACAAGAATAAGAAAAGGGATTCGAACAAAGAATGGGTTAGTAATTTTAATTGGTGATATTGTTTAAACAACAATTTGGACAGGAATAGGAACAATTATAAGGACAAATATAAGAACAATGATAAGGGTGATGACAAGTTTGAGAACAAAAGATAAACAGTCACTTCAAGACCTACGAGTGTGTCCATGACACAGCCAACTCCTTTTTTTTTCTTTAAATGATTACAACTCGTCGTAGGACGGTCTTTTATACTAGTATTATTATATTTCATTAGACATACATAAGTGATCGAAAAAGTTCCTGTTAAAAATGCCTGTCACTGCTCTCATGTCTTATGTCCGACATTTTCAAAAATGGATCGTTTAAACCCCAAACATCGCATGTGAATTGTTAAAACAAATTTCAAAAGTAGTTCATCTTCCGTAGCAACTTTTTGCGTTTGAAGAACATCTAATAGCATTCATTATCGTCCTATTGTGCAAGCATTTGCAAAGACAATGAGGAAATTTGAAGCAACTGAAACCTTTACGGATATGCAAAGGCCTCTGCATTATCGTAATGTGCGCTTGGTGGTAAATATCGCTTCCGTATGTGAAATTGTGGCTGCACAACCGAATTAGACAATGTCCCGACGTTCTCATCTGTTAAGCCTATCGTCGGGGCTTATTTTGACATACTTGACACAAAGACTTACACCTCCATCCATATAAAGTACAGCCTAGGCAATCATGCCTGCTGACCATTCACCAACATCTGGAGGTGGATGAAGATTTTCAAAGAAATTTCCTTCAGCTATTAGGCCAATTGCTAACTCGGCGTGGACGTAAACTAGCAAAATTTTCATACTTGGGGCTCTGAAAATCCTGAAGAAATGAAGAGGCCGGTACGATTTAACTCCATTGAACTTTTATTGAGGAGCTTCGTAAAAGGTCATGTTTATGTGAGGGGTGTCGCCCGCCCCTCAAAGTTGGCCTTCAAGCCCATTTATTCAAATGTAGTTTGTTTGTATATGAGTATCTTTTTAAAAAAACATTTTACAAGAATATGATGTATGGCAATGTTTTAGCTCTTTTAGTCAACAACATTAGCCTCAAAGAAAGTTTTTTGATAAAATTAATATTTTAGAAAATAACCAACAAAATACCAAAAATTATATGTACCAAAATTAAATTTATATGGAAATTATTTGTTCTAAGCATGTGCGGTAAAAGCTTATGTCTATTAAATTATTTCATACATAGCTATAGTACGTATAGTCAAAAGAAAACTAAACAAAAACAAAATTATTGAGTTATATTAAAAAATTTATAACTCTTGACTTACAGTAGTGGCGTCCGTGGCGTAGTTGGTTAACGTGCGTGGCCGCTATGTCAACGAACCTGGAGACCCAGGTTCGAACCCCAGCAGCGACAGAAAATTATTTGAATTGAAATAATTTTTCTGTACGGCCGCCACCTCTCTGCAGACAATGGCAAACCTCAGAGAGTAATCAAAATGCCATGTAAAGCTTCTTGAGAATAAGAACATTTCGTTCATCGCCGTTCGGAGTCGGCGTTAAGCCTGTAGGTCCATTTCTCGGTTAATTGTGTACAAACTTAAAAACACGCACAACAAAATTGATCATAAGAAGCTAGGTCAAAGTCCTTTCAAGGGCTGAAATGGCCAGTTATTTATTTTTTTATTTATGACTTACAGTAGATTTTTTAGAGTTCGAAAACCGGCGACGATAGTCGCTAACAACCTGCAGTACAAATTGTTTTTGCTCTTCATTTCTTGTAAAGAGCTTATTATACTCATCCATCAACTCCACTCCTCTTTCGGCGGTATCATTGATGACTCTTAATTTTTTTTTAATGTTTTTACCGCTGTCATATAGCAATCCTGCGCAGGCCATTCGGACGGAGTTAATGTCATGAAAGACGTATCAATTTGAAATCTCTCAAAAAAATTTCTTGTTTGAGAAGAAACAAACTGCTCAAGCCCACCACTAATGAATTTTGAAACTGTTTGTTTTCCAATTGTGGCGCGGTTAAAGTTAATTTGTTTTTCTATTTCAATATTCAAAGCAGCGACCAATAAATATTCAAAGTTTCAATAAATTAAGAAAATATATATGAGCAAAAAGATTAACCGTTACAATAGATATGTTTGAAACGGCCATATTTTACGAATACTGTTAAAGTCTAGTCATCATAGCAACAAAAAAAAAAAAAAATATAGTTAAGAATTTAATTTTATATCTATAATTTACATTCACTACGAAAACTACAAAATGGATGATAATAATAATAATAAACTGGCCATTTCATCCCTTGAAAGCGCTTTGACCAAGCTTTTTAAGATCGAATTGTGTTGTGCGTGTTATTAAATGTTTGTACACAATTGATCAATAACTGGACCTACTAGTGTAATCCGTCTGGCAACTTGGCAACCCTAAACTTTAAAAAACAATTTTCTAAAAAACTAGATTGCTCGAATCTGGGCACGGTTGCCACTTTGGTGTCCAAATTTGGTCATTTTTGTTTCACTTGGTCGCTTGGTAATTTTTTTCTACATTTGGTCACTTTTTGTAAAGAAATGATATTTATAAAGAAATGAAAAAAAATTTGATGTTCTCAAAAATTAAATGCATGAACTCAGTGCCATAGATAGCTTCTTGCAATGAGAGGGGATGAAATTTATTTTCGTGACAAGAATACATAAAAAAAAATTTGTAAAAATCGAAAAAAAGTTTATATTAAAAGTTTTAACTTTTCTTTTTATATTTTTTGTTAATTTTTTTAAAGCGAAAAATGCAGCTGGCTTGGATTGTTTACTTATCCCATTAACTACGGATGGGTATTTTTTTACCCATGAAAATGCTTCCACAGAAATGATCATATCTCGGGATTGGTAAAAGATAAGAACTTGATTTTTTTTTTTGTTGGTTTAACAGAACATGGAGCTATAAAATTTTTTTGAAGTGTTCCCAGAAATTTTGAGGTTAAATATTACATTTTCAAGGTCAAATGTGATGGAATTTGAAAATCATAATATATGCTCTATTATCATTTATAAAAAATTTAATATATAAAAAAAATCTAAAAGCTCTCGCGGCCAATTAACATACGATAGCAGCTGTTGAAAGAAAATTCCAAAATTAAGATTGCATCACTCTGATAGATTCTATAAAGAATCTGCTACCTTGGGTATAAAAATACCCAACCGACGATAGTGAGTTCTAAATTTTCAAAAATGAAAAAAAGGGCATATGTAAACGATATTTTGCATAAAATATTTAGCTATTTCATGTTATTTTATATGTTAATATTGTCTAATAATAATATTTACATAGATTAATAATATATACACGTTTTTTGAATGTATGTATGTACTCGTATATAGTATCACTGAGCCTTTTTTACTTTCTTTTGATCTTGTGGAACGCTGTTATGAAAGTCCGCAAAACATTTTTTTGGGATGCAGTGAGTTGTTACACTTACCACAACCATAAAAAGTTTTGCCACCGCATTGACGGCAACGAGCACGTCTTTATATTTTCTGCACAAAGTGTTCTTAGCCGTCTGTGCTCATGCCAACAACTTGTTCGTTTTCAGAACGGCGCACAGTGGGGTATTCACCCATGAAATATGGTATCAATTCAATTAGGAGACGGAGGAGTTTTTTGACATTTTTTTTTAGTTACAATGCGTCCAAATAAGAAAAAAACAAGAATTAGTTGATATCCTTCAGTGGATTTTTTTTTTGTAATTAAAAACAAATTTTTCATACCTACAAATATTGTCATTTTAAGTTTTTTTTTTTATATATTTTATTCACTGCCGCTTGTTAAGTCTTTCTCATTTGTGTCAAAAAAATCGACATCACTACTTTCACCTATATTTTCATCATTATCTTCATCGGATTTTTCCGTATCTTCAGCGTTGTCTTCATTTGTTGGTGGTACAAGCAAATTAACAGCCATTTGTGGCAACTTTCGCAACTTCTTTTGTGGTAATTTCCTTTTGCTTGAAATAATTGGGTCTGAAGTAATTAAGAACCTATTTAAAATATCCTCAAGAGTTTTTTCTCTGCTTATTTTTCTTGAAAAATGCTCTCTGAAAGATTTAAAGTCCTTATTTCTTGCTTCTTGTGCCTCTTCTGAAAGTTGACCAATCGGCAATAAAGCATATTTTATGATTTCAGGGCCATGAATTAAGATTTTATGCACAGTTGGTGGCATATTATACCATGAGTATTTTTGTACAAAATATCTTGCTGTTTCAAGCGCATAGTCTCGAAATTTTTCGATGTTTACTTCGTGTCCACATGAAATTACGATTAAAATAATATGCATTCTCTTAATAAGCTCTACATCAATCTGGGTTATAGATGCTGTTATTTCTGCATTTTCAAAAAAACTTCCAAACCCTGGCTTTGGTTTATCAATAACTAAACCAAGTTTTATTCTAAATTCTTTACGAATTCTCGACTTGTTTGCTGATACAACCTGTTTCTCTGCTTCCTCTCTTATCAACCATTTTTTGACTGGTAGCTTGTCAGCCAAATGTAGCAAGCACTCAAAAAATCGTATCCAACCATGTAGTGTTGATAAACCAAATTGAAGGTTTTCGACTTTTACATTTTTTTGAATCATTAAATCAATTGAATTGAATTCTTTAATAGTACATTCACATAAATAGCACCTCTGTGTAGATGTTGTTTCAGTGAGCGCGTTGCATACCTTACCGTCTACCATGGTAAGCATAAGGTTGTGGCTTACCTCGATTAATCTCTCTCCACATTGTTCAGCAGATTTGCTGAGGCCACATATTTGTGCTGCTACTCTATTTTTTTCTTTTTTTGACACATTTGCTGTTTCTTTAATAAACTCCATGCGAAGTGGGCGACAAAATCTTGTTGAAGAAGGTCGGGGATTTTGCCAAATAACTTTAGATCCACAAACTAATTTGATTGGGACCATGGAGGTTATAAATATCGATGCATCATTTGCATCCGGACCGTGAAAAGCTTGCTTGTAGATGCTGTTGCCCGAACTTCCGTCGAAACCCCACTTCGAAAATAAGCAAAAATTAGATAATTCATTATCCTCCAAAGAATCTATAACTGGCTTTTGCAATATAAGCAAACGCTGGATTGTTAAATCTAGCAAAGCTTGCAAGTTTACTTCGCAAAAAGTTTCAGAAATTGTTATAAATTCTCGGGAAGGATAACAATCTTTTTTTGCGCTCTGCACAACGCTATAGCTGGGAAACTTTTCGGGTGCAGCTCCTCTAATAATGTTGTACTGATGGCGGGATAATTTTGCTTCTACAAGCACAGCTAGAGCATCTTCTTTACTAATTTTAGTAGGATTTCTATATTTTTCATACAATTTTTTATATTTAATTGCCCTTTCAGGTGAAGTTGTCAATTCATGTAACAACTTTGATGCTTCAATGTGACCTTCAGCACGCAAACTCATTTTTGTGGCATACGCTAAAGCTGATAATGGAGTTGAATCTCTTAACTCTTTACATTTCGCTCTTTTAGTTCTCTCGCTGGAATCTTCAAAGGACAGTTCCTTTCGCCCACGTTTCTTCAAATTAGAAATGGAGAATGCTATTGATGAAGCCAACCAATCGCGATTTGAATTAAGAAATCTTTCTTCAGTTCTATGTGCCCTTGTCCACCGCATCTTAAATGCGGAAATAAACTGATTAATTATTTCATCAAAATCATTCATATATCCCTCCGCAGGACGAATTCGACGCATCATTTCGTCTCTCAAATATTTAAATTTATCGCTAAATTGGGAATGCCCAGATCTTTTCATTATATCAAATAAGTTTTGACGAGATATAAACAACGTGTTTAAAGCAGTTCCTAAAAGAGACAGCGAATTTTATGTTTATATAAATCGAACTGCACTCACTATGCACTATATGCACTACTCACTATGAACTATACTTCACTAGTATACGACAAAACAAACTATTGTCAAATAAAACACAAACGTATGCAACAATGACTTTTCGGCAAGGTTCAAACCAAACTCAAGATTTCACATTAAAGACAAATAATACACGCTACATTAAAAACAATTTAATTTTTTTTTTAAAGTTTATTCGTCTTTTATTTTTTTAATATTAAAAAGAATATGTAATTCACATTGTAAGAAAATAGATCAATATCAATTAGGATAGAATATTCAAAAGTAGTAACCCATGTAATAGGGTTTCATTTAAACAGTGAATACATTACAAAAATATTTAATTTTTTAAGTCAGTTGTACAGCCTATACCGCACACCAACATCAACAGCTTAAGAAGAATAACAAAACAAAAAGAAATAAAAAAAAACATTGCATTTCAAATACAACACTGCCTTGCATTACATTGTTGGTGGGTGCCTGCACTTGCTTGTTTTGATTATAGCGGCGGGAGTTCTCTTACAAAAAGCTTAATAAATCCCGAAGAGGCAAACATGGCACAACCAAATTCTAAACACTTATTACGGACAGTCTATATTTAAAGAAAATCACAATTAGATGACAATGGTGCACAAAAGAAAACACTTTAACACCACTTGAATAACAAAAAACTTAATTTTTTTAATACATTTTTTAATCAACAAAAAATAGTTTTTTTAAACATTTACTCAAAAAAATTTGTATGCAGTAAAAACTACAATTACCCGAAATTGAAGGTTCCATTAAAAAAACTGTCCACAAATATCTTTTTTTAATAAAATTATATCTTTAAAAAACTTGAAAATTTCAGAAATTTCACTGCGCGCGAACGAAAGCAAAAAAAGTTGATTTTTAACCGCGATAACTTTTCAACCAGTAACGTCATGTTAACAATTTTTGTTGCTAGCGACGAAAAATTTTATTATCTTTAAACTGGTATCAAAAAGAAGTTGGTACCTCAAAAAATTTTTTTTTTAATTATTGCCAGAAAAGCGCATACAATACCCCATTGTGCGGCGCCCAGGTGGTGCACGAACCTTTCCAAGGGTTATAAGAGATTCCACCACGTTAATGCGAAAATCAAACTGACTTTTAGACTTTGTATTTTCATATTTTGCGCAAAGTACATGCAATTTCCAGGCGTTAACCATGGCTGCGTCGAATCCATTAGTAAGCAGTGGCCAATACCATTTCTTGCCACGTACTCTGATGCGGTAGTTATTTATTGCGTTGTCAAACAAATCCATTCCACCCATTCGCTGATTATATTGATGAATAAGCGACGGCTGTTCAATCGTCGTCATTTTATGAATTTTTCGATCATACCGTTTAGTGCTTTGCATCGGCGCATGACTCGAAAAGTTTGTCATCACAGTCACAACCTGATGTAAAAGTTCATTTATTCGAAGTTTAGTGCTGCTGTTAACAATATAGTTACCGAGTTGTCGTTCCAGCGCACAGCAAGCACATCATTATTTTTGTCAAATAATATATCATTTGTGCCACGAGGCTTCTTTTTCATAGCCTTTACATCCATTAAGGGAGCATGATTTGTCCGATTAGCACGCACAGTTCCAGTCGCAACGTAGCCATTAGAGTTCATAAGACGCATTAGCTTATGACTGGTAAAAAAGTTGTCGAATGTGACATTCCTGCAATCTCAAGGTGGGACAGCAGCTGTAAAACTACATCCTCACCTAGTCCAAGATTTTTATCCTTACTTGAGGAAGCCCCAGCATACGGAATGAATTGATAGCAGTATCCCTCAGAGGAGGTCATGCACCAGTATTTATAACCAAATCTGATTGGCTTGTTTTTTTATGAACATTTTACAACTATGGCGCCCGTAATAGGCTATTATTTGTTCATCAATAGACAGATTATGCGAAAAAACACCAAATTGCATAAATTTTAGATTTAGTATCTCATTGAAAGGTGAAACTTTTAAAAACTTATCATTTGAATTCAACTTCTTGTTGTCGCAAACGTGCAAATATTTTTTGATTACCCGGAATCTGTCTCTGGTCATTGCTTTTTTTATACATATGAGCAACCCAAGGACTCACGATTGGACCAGTATGATTCTATGTTAGGCAACGGATGGTATCCGGTAATATACAATATGCCAATAAAATTTTTCATTTCTTCTATTGTTGTTCTAAAGCCAGGAATATTTTGTTGTCCTGCGTACTCGTTTGTAGATTTGACGATAAACTCAAGGACTTCTTGGTCCATAAAACATTCCCAAAGTTGTAATGGAGAATATGATCCTTATAGAAAAATATCAATTAGAATACATATGTGAAAAAACAAACTTTGAAATATACGGTCTTTACCTATCTTTTCATACAGCACCTTATGCGTATTACAGGTATCGTCATGGGGCTGCTTTTCAAACTTATAGCTAGTTCTTCGACTCCACTTTGACACTGAATTATTGCACTGGTTTTTATTCTTTGTGCCCTTGGAAAAAGACTCCTGCGGCTTGGTGCTTTCATTGGCAGCAGAAATTCGTCCTAAATTATTATTGTCGTCATTGTATGCGTACTCCACAACAAAGTTGTCTACCACTTCACAAATAGGCTCATAGTCTTTAACTTCGTTGATAATTTGGACATTTTCGTCCAAATCTTCGTTGTCACTTATCTCGTCGACAACATCAGGTGGTATAATAAGCACATCAATCTCGTCTGCGTAGCAAGCATCATCATCTTCACCGCTCCATTCGTCCACTTCAGCCTGCAGCTCCAAGGCAGTCAGAAACTTTCGTTGTCTAAGCTTTACCACAAAACGCCTGAATTATTTATTGTTTAAAATAAAATTACTGCACTTTTAATTATTAAACAATGCTAACAGGTTCTATATTTTGAAGGCAAGAAACTTTTAAACAACTTTGACACTTCGATTTGCTTACGTTTTTAAAACAGCTGATAAAAAATAGTGCTGCCATTGATGCAGAATTTGTGCCCTTTTAGAAAACAGTAACGACGGTTGGGTATTTTTCTATCCATTTCATATCTCGACAACGATGAAAGATATATAGTTGAAATTTAATGTGGTAATTTCTATAACCTTTAGAAGTAAGCACATGGAATTAAAAAAAAATCGTACGAGGCGTTTAGGAGCCGCGGTTAATGGGTTATTCAAGGATTTCTTCAGCCGATATTACTATTTATCGATGAATCACCAGTGTGTCGAACTTTATTCTTACAAGTGCTTGCAATGGTTGATACCCTTGTCCATCACCTTTAGCAAATAACACACATGGAATGCAAATATGCAAGCAATAAAGCCAGAAATATGCAACCAACCATTTGTATTGCATGGAAATATTAAACAGCGAGTCTACATATTTTGCCAGAAGATGAAATTTATAATTTAAAGGCGTAGCCCACACAATAAATTTCTTCTACCATCTTTACTTTAGACTATTTTGTGAAATAGTGGGAAAAACTTCTATCGACGGGGGAATCTATCCCCTAAATTCCCTCTATCTACGCCACTGCATGAACTGCACCTGCATAAATTGAAAAATATAGCCAATTATAATTTTGTGTGCATGTACTACATTTTCAAATTTATAATGTTTTGTTCACATTTTACTGCATTTGGTCACTTCAAATTTTCAATTTTGGTCACATATTTTATTTTCAAGTGGCAACCGTGAATCTGGGTAGAAAACGAGTAGGCGGACGAGACAGGCGAACGAGAAAAGTTAGTCTCGTAGATTTTTTTCATAAAGAGTAGACGTGCGTGTTTGATATTGAAATTGTTGAATTTATTAAATTGTTGAATTGTCAATAATCTTTGGTGAGTTTAAAAAAACGTAAGCAATATTAATTAAATATTAAAATATCCTTTTATATAAAAAATATGCGTTTTTATTACTTATTTTTAAGCCGACTCCGAACGGATAATTTGCATGTTCTCCAGAAGCTTTACATATCATTATTTACTATCTGAGGTTTGCCATTGTTTGCAGAGAGGTAACGACCGAACAGAAAAATTAATTCAATTGAAAGAACTTTCTGTTTCAGATGGAATTGAACCAGGGTTCTCTGGCATATGGGCCACGCACTTTACCCACTGCGCCACAGCCGCCACAAAATGGATAACTATTTAAGAAAGTCGGCCAAAAATGGCATCGGTCCATCCAAATTTCTCCGGTTTGGCCAGTTCGCTACTGCTAGTTAGTACAGGGCAAATTTGTCGCCTATGTTTATGATGGTCGGACTTACACCGTTACAATATTTAATAGAAAATATTGATGCAATTTAGACGTTTGGCCTGAAATTGGTGAACATTTTCCATAGATCAACTGAATGCGTTAAATGGTTAAATTTGCTTATTTTGATACACTAAAATGGTGTTATGTACATTTTTACAAAAAAAGTTTTAAAGAATTTTTCGAGATGGCATCACTAGTATTAAATCGAATCGGACAATGTTACAACCAACTTCATTTTGAAGCCACATCATGAGGCTTTCTTTTTTAGCCTCATCATAAGGCTTTCAAGTTTTGGTTTTTGATTTTAATTCCGATGACAAATGTACGAAGGATATCCAGAAAAGTTTGAGGATGCCGAATTGGAGGCTATATTGGATGAAGACTCGTGGCAAACGCAAGAATAACTCGCAAAATCAATGGAGATGACTCAACAAGCCAAGTCTTTTTGCTTAAAAGCAATGGGAATGCTCTTAAAGGTAGAATATTGGGTGCCGTGTGAATTGAAGCCGAGAGACATTGAATGCCGTTTTTTACTTGTGAACAGCTGCTTCAACGGCAAAAAGAAGGGGATTTTCGCATTGTATTGTGACTGGTGATGAACGATAACCCCAAGCGCAAAAAATAATATGGGTCACCAGTCCATACGCCAAAAACGACGCCAAAAAGGAATATTCATAGTGGCAAGGTCATGCTCAACTGATGGATTTCACCCAAGCATTGAAGCAAAAACGGCCAGAATACGAGGAAATTCATAACAAGGTAATTTTGCAACATGACAACGCTCGGCCACATGTTGCGCAGCAGGTCAAAACTTACCAGGTTGAAACGCTGAAATGGGAAGTCCTACCCCAGTAAACGTTCCGACTACTATTTGTTTTCGTCGATGACACATGCCCTTGAGGATCAGCACTTCTGCTCTTTTGAAGGAGTCCATAATTGGATCGATTCGTAAATGGCATCAAAAGACGCATCGTTTTTTCAAGATGGTATCCAAAAATTGCCAGAAAGATGAGAAAAAGTAGTGGCTAGCATAAAGTATAAAGAATACTTTGAAAAATAATTTCGTAATACATTTTCACACAAAATGCTTTACAATTTTTTTGTACATCCCACAGCATATTTGTTTTGCATTTTAAGATTTATGTTGAACTATTTGTACAAACCGTTTGAAAAGTTTTACCTTTGTAATGATTACCATTACCTCTTACATGCAATATCAATCTGACGACCAACTGACAATCTGGACTGTGATTCTGAGCCTGACCTCAAATCAAATCTTTCATCAATGCCTCTGCTTAAGCAGCTTTTCATGTAACATAAAAGTCCTGCCATGTTTACTACGCAAGCAAAACGGAAACAAAAACAAAATACAAATACAATCAAAATTAATTAAAATCAACTTAAGGATTTCGAATGCCCTTAACATAAATAATAAAATAGTGGGAGCAAATGTTTAACAGAGCAGATAAAAACAATATTTATTGTTACACAATTTTATTCGTTCTGTTGTTCTTAGAAAGGCAGGCCAGCATCGGAGAAGCAACAAAAACAACCTAGTTAAGTCATAAGAGAGCACAACATCCGGTCATAAGACGACGTCTTTTATGTCTTATGGATTTCTGACATAAATAATTTGGATTCTGAGTTTAAAATGCATTAATTAACATTTATGAGTCGAAGAATAATATTCAATATTAATTGCGTAAGATTTCGACGGAATTATTGGATTGTCAATGTATTCAAATGTACGAAATATAAACAGATAATTGTCTGTATGTATATAGCACATAAATGTGTGGCATGTGTGTCAAATGCAGAAGAAAACAGATGTACGCACACAGGCACATAATGTTAATGCAATAATAAAAACGAACATATTTAATTTATGCCAAATGGCTTTTTCGTCTTTGACAGGATATACGAGACATCCTGCAATGTTCAGTTGTATTTTGATATTGTTATTGTTATAGTTGTCGTTGTCGTTGTCGTTATCATTGTCCTTGTCGCTACCATTGTGTTTGTTTTTATTGGTATCAAGTTGTTTTTCTTGCTGCTTGTCCGTCACTAACTGTCACTGATGACTGTTCTGTTATGTTATGTTCTGTTGTGTTTGTTTGTTTGTATGTTTGAGTTGGTTGTGTTTGAGTTGCTTGTGCTTGCATAACTTTCAATTGTTGCAATTGTTTTGTCTTTGGCTTTTGTTTTTGTTGTTGTTGTTGCCTAGTGTATTCGAATGCATGCTGCTGGCAGAGCAAAGTGCACAGCATGCGTTACAACTGATTTTTTTTATTTATTTTTTTTTTCTTTTTATTTAAATATGAGTTGAAAGAGAACCGTAGGGAATTTGCCTATTGTATCTCGATCTTTGAATATCAACAATTGCGTTGACAAACGGGTCCATGTGGGGTCCATCAATGTTAACTAAGAGATACAATTTTTTTCCATTTATACTCTCGCTAGTTAAGTAGGTCGCTCTAGTTGAGATATTTTTAATATCCTTGACTAGCTTTAGCCTATTATTGCTTATTCCTAGAACTCAATTGAATTTATAATATTTTAAGACTAATTCAAACCCGGCTGGTTATAAAAGTTATTAAAGAACAAAAACAAAAAGAAATATTCTGTAGAATTTAAATTTTAGCTACTTAGAGAGATAGGGAAACAAAAAATTTTAAAAATTGTAGGAGAAACTAAAAAAACAGTTGAGGATAAAAATGTGAGCATCTCTACCACAAACCCAATGTTGCACATTACCCACTGGCGAGGGGGATGTGGTTGAAAAATTCTTTAGCGAAAATTGTCCATGCCATACAGCAGATGTGGTAGGCGCTAGATATGCAACGGAGTGCTGCAGCTGAGGTGAAGCTGAACGCTCGAGTAGTGGTATCAAAACATCACCTAAGAAAATTTTGTACATTATTTCATTTTTATATAGTGAAGAATCCGCAAAATGGCTACAATGCATATTTATGTACATAACTACTCGTATATAAAGGAGCAAATGCTACTTTTTCAAATTGAATTGGTGAAAGTTGCAAGTGATTACTTGATACCATTCACGAAGTTTCTGAAATAATAACTTGAATAAAGAAGAGGTTGATATGAAGAAAGTTGATTCTACGATAGTTACTAGAAGAGCTAGACAGTGTTAAACTATAAATAAATTAAAAAATATAAAAAATTACAGTAATTCCTACAAAAATCTCTAGAATTGACTCTTCCAAACGAATACATTTCGCTTAGGTTAAGACATTTTAATATTCATCAGCTGATACTTTGAATTGGCTTGTATAGAGGTTGCAACCGAAAGTTTACTCTTTAACGAAGACAACGTTGATGTTACAGCTGTTTTAATGTATTTTCGAAGTTTAATTACGAAGTTTTATATTAACTTCGCTTAAAGTACACTTAAAAAAAATTCGAAATGAAAGTAATGAGAGGCTATATTTTTCAAATACCAATCAACAACCATGATTTCATTCCAACAAATTCTGTTAACTGTAAAATCTTAAGGCCTTCACAGGAAACAACGTGATGCTTATTTCAGCCGTGTAAAAAAGTTGTTGATGTGTCAAAGCATCACACAAAGTCGGGTACGGGGTCTACTCAAAAAAGCTAGGGGTATCGTAATCCCCTAAACACTTACGTTTTCAAACCGAATGAGTTCTCCTTCATTTTATTTCATATCCAGAAACGTCATTTGTTTCCTGTGAATCTTTAAAGCTTCAGATCATAACATACCTGAAATTCTTAAATAAAACGAAAATGATTCAATTATTCATCGATATGAATTTTATTTCCTTCAAAGTAATCTCCATTGTAAGCAATGCAATGGGTGATGGGACATAAGCTCATTAGAATGGCACGATGGCGACCTTATTGGTTCAGAAGTCACCTTATATCTCGCTAGCAATTTTCAAGCTGCTGCTCAAATAAAACAAGGAAACACAAAGAAAACATACATCACAAACAGATGGGCTTAACTGTACAGTGTACACATTAGAGTGGAACGAATTTTTAACCTCATGTGCTTCATATATTTGCAACTACGAGTCAAAAACTAAATTTCTGCATCTTTACTTTTTTTCTGCGACATAACTTTTGAATGCGCCCGAGGGTTTATATATTTTATGCCAGATTTTTTTTTTTTTTTTTTAAATCCAAAGTTTAGTTTGAAAAGAAGTTCCTAATTTTTTGATGCAAACCTCTTCATTAACGCATAAATGATAACTAGTCAAGAGAGCCCTATGATACTATGTATGCGTTTAAAGATATTTAGGATCAAAGATCACCGAAATCGGTCATTCGCTTATATCTCCGATCCTCTTTGTATGACAGAAAATATGCTCAGAACAAAATTGTAGATCAGATAATTCTCTACAAAAATGCTCTTAACAGTTTTAACATAAAAAAAACAGTTTCCACGCTATGCGACTAGATATATTTGAAAAACCCAAAGTAGAAATTTCATATTAACTTTGAGCAGAGCGGAGATATAGAGTAACTTCGGGTAATGTGATATAGGCAGTTTTATATTTATAACTAGCGATACCCGGAGCGCATTGATGCACCCGGCAAGTATATTGGAAATAATAAGTAAATTCAAAACTCTTATTAGTCCCTTAGTCTGACACCACGCTCCACTGCCCGTTACAGTTTCCCAGTAGCAGAACATCACTCCCAGGTGACAACTCCATTATGAGTTTCAATATCCTGTGATCTTAGCTTACATAGCTATTCTGTATAGAGAATCGGGCCACACTCCCTTTTCCAATGCACATACCAGTTTTCCAGTAAAAAGACTTTGGCAATTAGAAACTCCATGCTGAGTTTTATTGTCATGCGACGTTTAGTTCCAAAGCTATTCAATATCAAAAATTTGACTTGTGTGGTCGAAGCCATAACCCCTTTTCCTATGCCCGTTCTAGTTATCTTGTTTATTTATAAAAAACTTATTGAATCACACAATGTCAATTCTATAAAGTAAAAAGTCACCCGTTCCTTTTGTTCATTTATAAATTACAGGAAAACCACCGTCAAAGCATGTGTAGAAAAATTGCATGCAGCGAAACAAATAAACATACGTACATACAAACATATGTACATACAAACATACATACATACATACATACATACATACATCAACTCGGATTGAATCTCATTCTCATCAAAAAAATCCTCAACATGCTAAAGGTGGTCAGTGAATCCCCTTTTAACAAAACTGTGTTAGATTAATTCTCCACCTCAAAACTGCTTTGAACGTATTAGAATGTACTTCGATCCAATTAGCTTTAAGCGCAGCAAAGTATGTATTTGTTTGTTTCTTTTGTTGTTTTGTGCTTGCTGAGAACAAAAAGAGTATAGTAGCGAGAAACATGCAGTTTATTGAGGCTCTCGCAGCACAAACGCATGAAAAGCTAACGATCAAGCAATGCATGGCATTGTGGATGATTTTTTAAAAAACTTAACACTTTAATTAAAGATACTTATTATTGAAATTTCGAAAAGAAAATAACCAATGAACCTTTTGTAGCACAAATGTGATATTTTAAAACTTATTTCAAAAAAATCGGACCAGTACTTTTGGAGTTTTGCGGATACAAAACATGTTCACTTTCATTTTATATAATAGTATAGATTACTCGTAATAACATTAGCTTAGCTTAGACTGCTTTACATAGGATAGTTTATTGATTCATTGTGCAGTGTATAACGACTTCGGAGCTCTATACCGTTACAAAATTTGAAACTTTTACAACACAATGAAAAAAAGCCATATAACTCTGCTTAACCCGCATCCATCGTTTGCATCAAATTGATGCAAATTCTTGAAACACATTCATATATTAAAAACAAATATGCATATTCAAATACAGAATTTTGGCTACCTCCCTAAAATATCAAAATAAACAAGTGAACAGTTCTACAGTTAGAGATAGTCTTAAACTTATCGCGCTAGAATAGTTAATAAATTGAAAATATTCCAATGAATAATATTGTCTTTTTGTATCTGCATCAAATTGATGCACAACGTACTTTTCGTTTCCAGAAATTTCCGATTGATGCGGGTTAATGAAATTGGCGGGTAAAGTGATATAATGCGTTCGGATAATGTGATATAGCTTATAACTCTTTCAACCAAAATTAAAAACACTAGAAGATATCTAGTTACATTAATTACTTTATTTTTCAAGAAAAGTATAACGCGATAGCAAGTACAAAGCGAGAATAAATAAATTTTTTTATTATATCAGTGTCATTATATAATATATATCATTATATATCATTATATATCATTATATATCATTATATAACAACAAAGTAACGTAAACTATGTAATGAAATGGAAAAGTACAAAAAAAAAATAAGTTTTTATAAAGAGTAACTCTCATAAATAAATTGCTTGCCATTTATGGCATTTTTCATACACAACGAAAAATGCTTTTTTCTGGGAAACTAAGTATGGTGGTACAAAAGTACCGCCTACACTCATGCAGCTAATAACCGTTAGATCCTCTCTCTGCCAATGTAATGAAACTTATTTTCCTTTTGCTGTCAATATTTTCTTACTTTGCACGATAGACACTCCTGTCTCATCGACATTCCAAATACAAGTTGGGGAAAATTTATATTTTTCGTGATCCCGCTCGAACAAGCTATAAAATTTACCCACATTTTCACCATTAAAGCCTTTGACCCTATTCATTGAGCTTTCAGTTAGACTCCTTATGCTAATGTCTGATTTGTACCATTTTAAAAATGCGTACAACTAGTCTTTTCCAGAGCATTCCTTACTTACCGAAAATGGGTGGGCAATGTTGTTTACTTTTGCCACTTGATATGCAAGTGAGCGAATATCACTTCGAGTTAGTCCCCAAAAACGTTATTCCATTTTTATAATAAACCTACCCGCCCAAATTCCATTTCCCGAATGAAAACTGATTTACATTCCAGAGGCGTGGCTAAAATTTCGCTAATAGGTTTATCACTGCGAGCTGCTCTTTACAGCGGTACAAATGGAACTCCAAATGTCTTAGCCTCCAACAGTATGCCCATTGCTCCTTCTCTAAATGCCAAAATAGACTTACTCATTCTTTCTGGATCCTACTTACGCATCTGTCCTTTGTTTGGCATTATCTACAATTTATTATAATAATAATTTATTATTGATAATTTGGCGGGGAATGTGATATGGGATATCACATTACCCAACTTTGACTATATCACATTAGCCGATTTCGGTTTTCGAAACAATCAGGTTATTTTTATAAAAATACACGTCAGAAAATAAAGAATTAATCTCATATATGATTAATAGCATTCAAACACTTAAAAATTTATATATTTAAACTTTCAATTCCGCTTCGGTTTTCTCGTACTTCACTCACAAAGCTCACGCACAAAAAATATAGAATGCACAGATGAAACAATTTCACAACAATGAGTGCAAACACAGTGAATGAAAATGTGCAGAAGACTGCACCACGTGTGTTTTTCTGTTGCCTTTATGTTCACATGTATATTCTTGTCGAAAATTGTGTATGCAGGTATATCACATTACCCGACCATATCACAATACCCGAATTTACTCTAAGCAAAGGACCGATTTTGTTGATCTTTGAACCTGAATATCTTTTAGCGCATACATAACAAGTTGTTATTAATGAGTAAATGAAGAGGTTTGCATCAAAAATATTAGCTCTTAATTTTTTTTTGGATTTCAGAAAAAAAAGTCTGACAATGAAATATATAAACCCTTGGGCGCAGTCAAAAGTTATGTCGCAGAAAAAAACTAAAGATGCAGAATTTAATGTTTTTAAGCGTAGTTTTCAAAAATATATGAAGCCCATGAAGATTTTTTGCTTCCATACATTTCGTTCCACTCTATTTAGTACACATCCCCAATAACTAGGCTTATTTAGCCGACTCCAGACCTCAGGCGCTCTATAACCCTTCTCCCTCTGTGAAGGTCACTCTGGAAGCCTGTATATTTCTCCAAAAAATTATAATATATAATTTAATTATTTTTAAGTATTCCACATTTTATTTTAAAATAATACTATTGCACATTATAATATCTTTAACTGTAATCTTAATCGCTATAGCAAAAATGTTCACATTCTGATATTGAAAAGTTGCAAACAGAGTTACCTGCATCTATATCTGAAAAAATTCGATGTCTTCTTTATAACTGCCTCAGATTCTATGGATTACATTATATCTAAATTATGTTGTTGCTTTTTGGTAGTAATTAGTCTATGATTTTATGGGGTAAGCTCTGAAGAAGCAACAGATTTTTTAAGAAGTCGCTTCTTCAGAGCTTACCACATAATTTATTACCACATTCTATTTATTTTCAAATATGTCGTCACTCGACCACAAGCGAATCATTTTTGCTGTAGCTTTCCTTCGATTTTACACACTTTATTTTATACTTTTCCAGAAAATTCTCTCATTTCCACTAGATATGCACTGAAAAAATCAATTTTTCCAAAGTTTTCCTTTTAGTACCTTAATTTGTTTTGAGCTTGCACTGTGCGAAGATGTCGGGTAATTTTCGCATAGATTTTTGCAATGTACGTGGACTGAGGTCAAATTTTTTCTCAGTATATGCACATTGTACTATCAATAGGCCCGAAATAATGGCACTAGGCGAGACCCAGGTGAGTGAGGATGCAGATGCACTGGATTTCCATATCCCTGGGTATCGCTTACTGTCATTGTTTTCTCTTCATAGGGGCATCGCTCTTTTTAAACGTTCAGATATAACATACCAGTGCCTACGTGATCTGGGCAGTGCCGATCCGGAGTTCAGCTCCATTTGGGTAATGTTCAGAGTGCGTTCGCACGTATTTCATTTCTGTTACGTTTATAGAAGTCCGAATCTAGGGAGGGAGCCTACTTTGAACAAACTGGAGTCGATTACGTACATTTTGGGGTTGTTCCCTGACAGCGAAATCGTTGTTGCCGGCGATTTCAATGTCCACAATCCGGCTTGGCTAAGTCATTCAGGACAATCGACTCCTGAAGGCCAATATGTTGAGATCTTTGCCGAATCGAACCAATTGATTCAACTTGTGAAAGAGCCAACTTATATTCCACGAATTGGCCTGCAGAGCGAAAAAGTCCTAGACCTTTTTCTGACCTCACATCATGAAAAATATGAAGTGAGTGTTAGTGCATTTCTAGGTAATTCGGACCATTGTACTATCTCCGCTGCTTTTCCATATTCTAGCCTACGCAACTCTACGCCTAAAACTCCGAAGAGAATTGCTTGGTTTTATGAAAAAGCAAATTGGGTTGCGTTAAATAATTTTTAGCACAACTTCAATTGGAAATTATGTTTCGCTGATAGAAATGTGAATGCCGTGGTGTTAATGGTACAGGAAATTATTTTATTGGGTATGCGGTCTTTCATTCCCAATAAGATGAGAAGCATTAAACCAAAAGACCACTCCTGGCTTAATGAGACTTGCAGGATTGCAGTCAGGTCCAAAGAGGAAGCCTTTCAGAATTGGCGTTCCAGCATGAATGCTGATACGAAAAGACTTCGCATCCAAGCTAGGAATCGCTGTAATGCAGTCTTAAAGCGCGAAAAGTTTCTTCACGAAACACGCATAAGAGAACAGGTTCTTCTCTGCTCCAAAGGAAGCAAAAATTTTTGGTCATTTGTAAAGAGAGTAAAGAATCAGACTTCTTCGTCAATCCCAACTCTTTTGAAAGATGACCAAATCTTCACCGATAAAGCAAACCTGTTGGCAGGATTGTTCCCGATTAGCAATCAGCCACTGCCTCTTGTTGAAAGTACATCTTCTGCAATGCAGGATATATATTTTCGAACGAGATCAGTTAAAAAGTTCCTTGCAAATCTCAACACCAACAAAGCCTCTGGTCCTGATGGCATACCACCAATTGTACTTAAAAAGTGTGCTTCTACATTAGCTCGGCCTTTGCGCAATCTTCTCAACATCTCCTACAGGACAGGAGTATTTCCATCTTGTTGGAAGTCGCAAATGTCCAGCCGATACCAAAAAAGGGCGATGCCACGAACCCTGCAAACTATCGGCCTATTGCGATATGCTCTACACTTTCCAAGGTCATGGAAAGTATAAACTTCCACCTGATGAACTATCTGGAGCGCAACGAACTTCTCAGTGATCGCCAATATGGTTTCCGCAGGGCTCGCTCTACTGGTGACCTTATGGCTTTCCTCACAGAGAAATGGAACCAATGCGTTCATTTATTCGGTGAGAGTAGAGTTGTTGCTCTGGATATTTCTAAGGCATTTGACCGAGTGTGGCATAAAGCGCTCGTGTCTAAACTAATCGTATATGGTGTCGGTAGTACATTTGCTCGATAGATTTCGTGCTTTCTTAATGGCAGATCTATCCGTGTCGTTGTTGACGGTGTTTCGTCCAGAGAGCACACCATCAATGCAGGTGTACCGCAGGGTTCAGTCCTTTCTCCAACTTTGTTTCTGATTTTTATCAACGACCTTCTGTCGTTGACTTATTACCCAATTCATTCTTTTGCGGATGACAGCAGCATTTGTCATTCATTTTCGTTCAAAAAACGCCCGAGCTTTTTAGAGATTGAGAGAAAAAGGCAAAATATGAATGACACACTTCTTAACGACTTAAGAAAAATATCTGGGTGGGGTCGTGCTAATAGAGTTGAGTTTAATGCAAGCAAGACCCGGTGTTGTCTGATAACCCACAAAGGAATGAATTGCCTCTTAGCTCCCCTTAAAATGAACGATGTAAATCGTGTTGCATCACATGCTCTTGACGTTCTGGGCACATCGATAAGATCTGATTTTCGTTGGAATGATCATATTTTCGATGTGTCGAAAGAAGCGGCCAAGTGCCTAGGTTTCTTAAAACGGTGCAAAAGATATTTCACCCCATCTGATTTCCGCATATCTACACTTCATACATCAGGCCGAAAATAGAGTACAACTCGTACATTTGGGCAGGGGCTTCAAGGTCCTATTTGGAGCCTCTGCACCGAATTCAACGACGTGCGATATATTTGATAGGGGATGAAAATATTTCTTCTTCACTCAACTCTCTTGGACATCGACGCAATGTTGGGTGCCTTAGTCTTTTATATAGGTATTACCATGGGAAATGTTCCAGGGAGATACAAGACCTGACACCACCAGCTCGAGTATTTCCCAGGTCCACTCAGTCAGCACTCCAAGCCCATCCCTATACCATTGCTTTGTTGTCCAATAGAACATCGCAACACAGAGATAATTCGTTTTTCGGTCGCACAGTAAGATTGTGGAATAATCTCCCTGCGAATATGTTCCCCGATGGCTTCCAGCTGTGTATGTTCAAAACAAATCTTCACCGACACTACTCAATCTTTCCACCCTCCAACTAAACTATCACCCTTCTTCTGAATCAACTCAATGCTTACGCATTTATAGGGGCATTTATATCCCCTGAGCGTTGGTTTAGTCTAAAAAAAAAAAAAAAATCTGTTCGATATAAAAACTTTGAATTGTACGGGTGGTGTCACGCCCCCTTGTCTAATGCTCGTTCAATTTTTCCAGTCGAAGAATACGACTTAATAGGAAGTTCCTACCGAGGTTCAGTGATTTGTGAATTATAGTTCCAAATTTATACCGAAAATTTGGGCTTCTGAAAAGTACCATGCCCCTCTCTAAACGCCCATAAAATGTAACCAGTGGAATGGTACGTTTGATTTGAGGTAAAATACCGATATCCGAGTTTGTGTGACCTATAACTCTAAAGTTATTCGATATCGCAAATTTGGGTTGCGGATGTGCCACGCCCTCCATAGATTTTCAGTGTACTCTTTCTCTCTATCTAATTAATAAAAAAAAAAATCATCAAAATCGGTTGAGAAGCACGGGAGAAAATGGTTCTTAACTGTTCTTAACATCGTTTTCTTAGAATAACAGAAAACTTTCAGAAATGCGTGTGTTTTACTTTCAATGCAAATAACTCCATTGCTTTTGAATATTTTTCATAAAATTTTTTTCGTTAATAAATTCAAATAAATTCAAGCACTTAATTTAAACCATTTGAAAGATACCGTTAGCTTGGCGTATATATTTTTAAACTTGTTTTTTTAAATATGTCCAAAATATTCACTTTTACTCAAAAATTGTCACAAAAGCTGTTTTTTTTTTTTTTTTTTTGTTAAAATAATAAAAATAAAAAATTTATTTTTGACTACTTTAACATGGCAAAATCTTAAGTAGCAATAGTGGTTTCAGTTTTACGAAAAATTTTATTAACTGTTTCTGTCATAAAAAAAACAGACCTACCCATGTGAGTTTTTGAAGAATTTAGTTTTTTTCAAATGTTGTTTTTATATTCTGGGATAGCTAAGCTCTAAGAAGGATTTATGTGAAAAAAATATACCAATACCTCTTTCCGATCAAAAATTATCGTTAGAAATCTATTTTCTCGGCCTCTTGGCATTTCATTATAACCGATAGAAAAAAACATACAGCTTTAAAGTAATTTAATATTTACTTTAGTGCAGCTTATTTTTCATTACTTGGATTTTTAAAAATATTAAAACAAGGACTGAATATACAAATTATACATCCCCCCTCCAACTACCACTGACCAGCAAAAACCAGCTTTAAGGGCCTCCGGGAGTATTTCAAAAAAAGAAATTAGACTTTTTTAATTTTTTTTTTTTTTTTTTGAAGCTGTGTTTTATTTTAGACCAAATTTTTCCAACATTATTAAAGTTTAACTATTCAAGATTTATCCCTGATATTTTGGTTCAAAAATATTCGACGAGAACGCAGAAAAATGCAGTGCCATGTAAGAGCTTAAATTTTTCGGTGAGCAAGATATAAAAAATATTTCCGGCTTAGTAAAGAGTTCTCGGGGGTTTAATTGTTGATTTTTGAAAAATATTGATTTTTGACAAAATGGCGGGCGTAAAAAGAAAATTTTCATTTCTTGTGCACAAAACTGAGGTCGTTTTAGGTTATAAATCAAAAAATACGAATACTCAAAAAAAAAAAAAAATCGAAAGATTAAACGCCCCTTAACGAGTCCTTAAGCGTCGAAAATTTGGTTGCAATCGGATGAGTAGTTTTTGAGCAATCTTGCTCACCGCAAATTTAAGGTCTTTCGCGGCATTGCACTTTTCTACCTTATTGACGAATATTTTTGGACCAAAATGTCAGGGATAAATCTTGAATAGTTGTACTATAATTATGTGAAAAAAATTGGTCTAAAATAAAATACGGCTTAAAAAAACAATTTCAAAGAAGTGCAATTTCTTTTTATGAAATACTCCCGGAGGCCCTTACGGGGACATATAGGTTCGAAATTTAAAAAAAATTTTTTTCATAAAAGGAAAAAAGATATCGTTTTCAAATTTTGCACCTATATTTATTAATATTTAAAGAATACTAAACAATTTTTTTAAATTTTTGAAGCGGTTTTTGATGTTATTTGATTTTTTTTTAAAAAATGCCAAAAAGTTGACGGTGTGCAGGATATCACCAGTCTGGAACATCTGAGGAAAAAATAAAAAAATCAAATTAATCCCGTTTTAAGTAGCCATCGCCTGAACTAGGATAATTTTTATCCGCCGAAAAAAAAACATTGCAGCTATTTGAAAAAAATTCGATTTTCGAGGTTACAAAATCTGTCGCCATTTTGTTTTTTTTTTCGGCGGATAAAAATTATCGTAGTTCAGGCGGTGGCCACTTAAACAAGGATTCATTTGTTTTATTTTATTTTTTCCTCAGATGTTCCAGACTGGTGATCTGAGCACGGCACACCGTCAATTTTTTGGCATTTTTAAAAAAAAAATCAAATAACGTCAAAAATCGCTTTAAAATTCTGAAAAAAATTTTGTTGTTTTCTTTAAATGTTAATAAATATATGTGCACAATTTGAAAACGATATCTTTTTTTCTTCTATGAAAAAAAAATTCCCGAAAAAAATTTTGTTTAAAAAGTTGTTACCTATATGCCCCCTTAACACCTTTGCCGAAAAAGTTATAGTTTTAAAGATATGCGCAAAGAAGTGCTATTAGTATAAATGAGAAAAATGAGAAAAAAATAATAATTGTTATTTCTATTTCTGCTTAAACTCCAATTACTACTTTATTTATACATATACCAAATTTCCACAGAATAACAAAAAATAGCTTGGGAGACACACGATGTTTGACTTGTTGTTTTCTTTTGAAATTTCTGAGGGAAGATTTCCTACTCTCTGAACTACTAAGAGATCTGCTTGTTTGTTTTACTCCCACTAAATTAAAAAAAAAAAAAAACACACACACAAAACAATATTAAAAAAAAATTGCCGAGGGATATTCTGATGAAAGGCCATGTTTTTTCATAAAAACACAATTAGTAAAAATTGTAATTTATTGTCAAACGTGATTCTTGGAAATTTCATGTACCTTTGAGCATTTAAGTTAAAACTTATTTTAAAATTTATGATATTCTTATTTTTATGAAATGTCCCAACTCCATAATTACCTTCTCACTTCAAGTTGAGTACTTTTTATAAATCTAAACACACTTTATTTCTCTCTTATATATTTGTAGGTATTTTTCCATTAATAGTTTAATTTAGGAAAGAAACAATTTTTTAGCAGTTATCCGAAGGTGCTTATGCCTATATGCATAATGCTATATATTTTATTATTAACAAATTTTTCTAAACATAAAACATTAACGTGCAAACATTCATTTAAATAATCAAAGCTTAAAAGAAGTTAAGAGATTAAAATTTAAGTAAAACTAATATTTTATAATTTATTACTTAAAATAAAAAGTAAAAAATATATTTATAAATCATAAATTGTTCTTGCTACTAACTATGCGCAAACGTAAGTTGAAATACTATAGAAATATTTATTTATTGATGCAGCACAACATTAAATATGAAGAAGCTGAAAATATGATTTGTGACTATCGTGATCTGAAAACTTTTTCACATTTCTTGTTGTGCGCAATCTTAAGCAAAGGATAACATCAGAAATTACAATAAAGAATAGTATTTTAAAGAATTTACAACATGACAAAAAAAATTATTTGTTCACTAAACATTAGATCTGAATACAGAACTAATAGATATGTTCATGCTTTTTGTTCGCTGCGAGCCAGTTTATGTCTGCACGCTTAAATGTTTAGAGATAGGTACAAAGATCACTTAAATATAAATAAATATATATCTATATATACTTGTGTACTATTAATTTAATGACTACAATCAATGCTTTTAAAATAATTTATTTAAAATTATATAAAATAAATTTTTAAATTATTTATGCAGACAAAAAAGTATGCAAACAAAATGAGCAAAAATTATCTACAGCCAAGAAAATGAAGAAGCTACAGGAAGTGCAACAATAGAGACTCAACTAGAGTGTGAGTATATGCAAAAGTGTGCGTGTGGGTGTGTATGTGAGTGAGTGTGTAGAAGAAAGTCAGCGTTTTGTGCGTGCGGCTACAATTTATTATAAATAGTTTTTGGAATTGTACCGTTCAGACTGGGCTGCGCATATTGTATGAAGCCCTCCGAAATGTAGTGATGTTGGCTGCTTGTTGTGCTGGCACTACAGCGTGGACCCATTGTAACGCCTGTGGCGCGACTGCGTATCTCAGCGGGCCGCACTGCCACATCGTCATCGTGCAGTTCATCCTCTTCGATATACATGGAGGGGACATCAGTGCGGGCAGGTCTGAAAATATGAGAATATTTTAAGAGGTGTAAATAAATATTTTAATGAATATTGTAATTTAATATCTATGAATGCAAAATTTCAATTAACCCACTACCTCCCAAACGACAATCAATTGCTATTCAGCCTTTAGAACAGGGACTTAAATTGGGCAGGGGAGGCATTTGCCTCCTTCCCGCTAGTTCTCAAATAAGTTTCTTAAATTTGATTTAAATTTAACTACATTTTGAAACACTGGAGCCTAAATAGTAGCCTTTTTTATTTTAATCGGGGTTGAGCAAAATTATTGACACGCATTTTTAGATTTGTACTTTTTTCTTTTTTAGACTAAACCAACGCTCAGGGGATGCCCCCTATCAAGGGCGTCCACAGGGGGCGCAGGGGGGCACTTGTCCCCCTCAAATGAAAATTTTATATATTTTTATTTCCTATGTGTATATTATAATTTTTGTTTATATGTTACAAAGTTTTAAGCTCTTAAGTTCTGATTTCTTACACTATGTTTACATTACCTCGAAACTACACAGTTAACTTTGAAATTGGATACTTGACTGCATAGTTTCCCATACAAAATCTTAACTATCTCGCAAAGCAGTTAAGTTGAAACTGCGACCTAAACCATCTCATTTTGCTATGTAACACTGTGTTTTCATCAAGAACAAAAGGAAATTAAAAAAATGACAAGGAAATGTCACATAAAAAAAGCAAAAAAAAATATTTGAAAACATTTTCTTTTCTTTTGATGATTCGGATAAAGACCACCAGTTTAGAAAACACTTCTTGCTGATGATGAACAAAAACTCCTACAAGGCTTTTATCACTATTAATATTTTTAATTTTTTTTTTTTTGCATGAAAATTTCATTTTCAATATGTCTCAAAATTTTGTGAATAAACGAAAAATTAACGTCAAATAATGACAAAGTTAACTACGCTATTGGCAGTGTAAACACCAGAAACAGTTACCAAACTGCATAGTTAAATGTGTAATGTAAACATGATATTAGGTGGTACGAAACTTAGTTTCATCTGAGTTTTGTCATTTTTTGTTAAGATTTCATTCACTACTTATGTGCATTGTTCATATAGCAAATTCGACTTGCGCTACGACACGCTCCGTTACGTTTGCATAACCAGCCCTGAGAAACGATTAACAACCGATTTTGTTCTCTAATTATCGTCTGTTGTGCAACTATTGTTTTTATTAATTGTGTTGTATATGTGGAGTCTAAATATTATTTGAGAATTCAACACGAAGTTCTTTGATGTGTGAATGGCAAAGTGTATCAACACTTTGTTCCTACCAAAAGTAGCGAGGCGGCCCGCAACGTTTGTTAAAAACAATATTTATAATTTTAAACAAAGTGTCAACACACTTTGCCAAAGGGAGCTAGAGACGTGTCGGTTTCAAAAAAGTCCTGTCTGAGTCCGTTGTCTAGTCGTCTGAGTCTAACTATGTCTGAGTCATTATCTAACTACACTCAAAGTGAGAGCAAAAGTAACTTACTCTCATCGAGTATTAGTTTACTTGAAATGAGAATTAAATCATTCTCATCCCAAGTCTAGCTACTGTCAATTATTTTTACTAATCTAATCTGTTCTTATATATAATTCTGTATATAATTTTATATATAATTCTGTTCTTATGTATACAGTTGTAATAAAATATATAATAAATAAAAAATATATAACAAAATAAAAAATATCACAAATAGACATAAATAATACACAAAATAATTTTTAATAAATACTATTTGATAAAAAATAAGTAGCGATTAAAAATAAATAAAGAAGAAACTTACGAGAAATAAGAAATAATATACTATAAATAGTAACAATGTTAAATAAATAATAATAATGAATAAAAATAAAAATTAAACAGATAATTTACTATCTGAAATAAAAATTTGTTTGAATAAATATAAACAAAAACCTAGCTCATCTAAAAAGAGAATGAAGTTTAATGAATAAAATGTTGGATAATAGGATAAGATTTTTTCCCATTGCTAAGTGGGAGCTTAACAATAGGAACGAAGAAAGCCGAAAAAATATAAAAAGATATTCAACCCGATGAAAAAAGTAGAAAACGACCCATTACCTAATGCCTGGTTAAAGCCGTGTAGGCGCTTGGGTTTACTTTAAGAATTCTTTTCTCTTACCACCAAGTAAGCTCATCAGAAGGATTTAAAAATAAAAATTACTCTACCGACCCTCTATAGACTGAATGTTACTCATTCGAAAAAGACTAAGGCTAATCAAAAGAAATTTTTAAAATTATATAAAACATTCATGTCTAATTAAGGTACTACTACCGTCTAGAATGCTAAAAAATAACATATATTCAACAATTTTTTTTCACTTTCTTTATTATATGTATATGGTTATCAAACTTTTTTTACAGTATTAAACAGTGGCTCTCCGCAAAATCGCCCAAAAAAAAAAGGAAAAATCACCCAAATGAAAAATCACCCAAAAATTTATGAAAAATCGTCCAAAACGAAAAAACGAAATTTTGCCCAAGAAAACGAAAAAAAGCCCAAAAATTTTTGGAAAAATTACCCAAAAACAAAAACGAAAATTCACCCAAAAAAATGAAAAATCGCCCAATATTTTACATTGTGTTCCCACACGATATACGAAATTCCCTTGTACGAAATGAGCATTTTCAAGGACAGTATTTTTTTTTTAAGTCTATTTTAATTCAATCATCAAATGATCAATAAATACTTTTTATGTGGATATTATATTATAATACTATTTATGTAGGAAGTGCGTTGAATTTAAAAATTTAATTCATTTTAATTTTATATAATCTCATACTTAAAAATCTATAAAAACATTTCGTACAAGGGAAAAATACTGATTCTTTTTCAAAACAACAAAATTCTTTGGTTATCAAAAAATTTCAAAAAGAAAAAATGACGGCGGAGGTGGTGGGGGGAGCAGGGCGGGGCGACGGGTGGCGCGTGCGATCCGTCGCACTACGCGTAATCCGCCGCGCCGCGATACGCGCGATCCGCCGCGTCGCGATGCGCGGGCGTGGTACTAAATATTTCCTTTGACTTGACCAAGCAAACTCAAGCAAAGAAGAACCGCTGCTTTTACTTTAAATACCGTTATCTTTAAGAACTGATTGACGTTTCTTATTTAACCCTTAAATGCACCGTGCATCTTTGGCTTACGGCTGTATTTTTGGTTTGATTTTTTTCAAATCGATTCTATATTATTTAGAATATTATAAGTCTTAAATAAAACTAAAGTTTTTACTTCTATTTGTCATACTTTTTTTAAAAAATTATGTACAAAGTCAAAAACAAATTTTTTTTTTTATCTAAATAAACACTATTTTTAACAGTTTAACTTCTAGGATCAGATAAATAATTTTGATTAGGAAAAAATACTGACCGCTTTCAAAACATGTCCTTTAGTGATCGAAAAAATTTCGGTCATTTGGCACCTCACTGGTTCAATTTAGTTGGTTGTCTCTTTAAAGATACAGTGTGCACTTTTGATAATTTTAACTTTTTAAAATAAAAGAATTAATAAAAATTTCATAACACATTTCTTTTATTTTAATATATTTTAATAGGGGTTTTAAGTGTGGGTAAATTCACATTGTATCTTTATAGATACAACCACTTTTCAAAACTAAAAAAAATTTTCATAAAATTTTCATTTTACATAAAATATATTTTTTCGGTAAAAATCGGGGTACTTGTGCATTTAAGGTTTAATATTGAAAACGAAAGATCACCCAAAGAAAACGAAAAATCACCCAAAAACGAAAAGTGAAATTTCGCCCAAAAGCAAAAAACGAAATTTTACCCAACAAAAATGCAAAATCGCCCAATTTTTTAATGAAAAAATTGGGTGATTTTTCATTATTTTTTTTGGGCGATTTTTCTTTGGGCGATTTTGCGGAGAGCCTTAAACAGTTCTTGAAGATTACGAAAAAATTTTTTTATTTTTATTTTCTATTAATTGTACATTTAATATAGGGTGTTAAAATTTTCTTCTCAAAAACACTAAAACATTGCATTGCTGCTAAAACAATGGCGGACATTTGAAAATGTTTTTCAAAAATCGCCTTTTTTTCGACCTTTTTTCAGATTCAAAAATTTTATATATTTTTTTTGTGGTCAAATTGTGGTAAAGTACCACACAGGATATAAAAACAAACAAAATGCTGCAAAAATTATTAACAACGGCCTAGTAGATCCGGAGATTAAAAAAAAGTCCGCCAATTAAAAATACCTTAACTCGAGAAAAATGCGTGTAAAGTTTTTTTTACACCTGCGAGCCGAGAGCGCGCTTCAATTGAGTCGTTATATCTCGGCACTGGCTTCGAATTTCGATTTACTATTTTAGACAGTTATTATTGAAGGTATAAAGAATCTAAAAATGTAAAAAAACAAAATTTCATTTTTTGAAAATTCTAGACGGTAATAGTACCTTAAAAAAACATTAAGCATGTTGCTCTGTTCATAACTGAACGAGGATTCAAGAAAAACGAATATAAAAAAATTTTTAAAACACAAACACAAGATAATCATGCACTCTTTTAATAAATAATACACACACACACACATTCATACAAACAAAAGAAAAAATCAAAACAGCTACTTTAAATGAGAATAAAATAAAATAAATGCCTTGAAATGCCCCCTCGACAAATTCCTGCGGACGCCCATGCCCCCTATAAATGCGAAAGCATTGTGTTGATTCGGAAGAAGGGTGATAGTTAGTTGGAGGGTGGAAAGATGGAGTAGTGTCGGTGAAGATTTGTTTTAAATTGACACAGCGCAAAACTCCCAGGGAACACGTCCGCAGGGAGATTGTTCCACAATTTAACTGTACGGCTGAAGAAAGAATTATCTCGGTAATGCGAGATTCTATTGGGCATCAAGGCAATGGTATAAGAATGGGCTTGGTGAGCTGCCCGAGTGGACCTGGGAAACACACGAGCTGATGGCGTCAGGTCATGAATCTCCCTTGAACACTTCCCATGGTAGTACCTGTACAATGGCTAAGGCAACCAACATTGCGTCGATGCCCAAGAGAGTCGAGAGAAGATGAAATGTTTTCATCCCCTATCAAATATATCGCACGTCGTTAAATTAAACAAAAATTATAAAAGATATTATAAAAGATTTTCAAATCATTGAATTCAATTGGGACTTCATGAATGCAATCAATGATTTGATGAAAAAAATTATTGCATTCATTTTTTCAAATCACCGGTTGGAATTTGAAATTCCAAATGACATTCAATGATTTGAAAAAATGAATGCTTTCATTTTGAATTCAAATCACGTGATTTAAAAAAAGGTTTGCATTCTTTTACAGCTCTGAAATAGATAAAATATCAAACTTAGTTATAAAAAAATAAAATAATAAATAACTGGCCATTTCAGCCCTTGAAAAGACTTTGAACTAGCTTCTTATGATCAATTTGTGTTGTGCGTGTTATTAAGTTTGTACACAATTGACCGAGAACCGGACCTACATGTTTAACGCCGACTACGAACGGCGATGAACAGAATGTTCTTGTTCTCAGAAGCTTTACATGGCATTTTGATTACTCTCTGAGGTTTGCCATTGTCTGCAGAGAGGTGGCGGCCGTACAGAAAAATTATTTTAATTCAAATAATTTTCTGTCGCTGCTGGGGTTCGAACCCGGGTCTCCAGGTTTGTTTACATAGCGGCCACGCACTTTAACCAACTACACCACGGACGCCATCAAACTTAGTTAAAAAATTATAATTGTTGTTGTTGTCGTAGTTGTGATTGTTGTTTGTTATGTCAAAGTAGACCAGAAAAAAAAAGGTATGCTGCTGGTTGTTATAAAAAAGTTGTTGTGAATATGAAAATAAAAAGCAAAACGGAAATATATTAAGAATTATTGCCGATATCGTCGGTGCTAGAATTAAAAGGGTCGTTCAAAAAATAATTAAAAAAAGGTATTTTTGCGGATTTAAAAAAAGGTCCAGCTCCGTTATTTTTCGAGCTACCCTGATGTTTCTAGTAAAATAAAAAAATAAATAAAAAATAAATAACTGGCCATTTCAGCCCTTGAAAGGACTTTGACCTAGCTTCTTATGATCAATTGTGTTGTGCGTGTTATTAAGTTTGTACACAATTGACCGAGAACTGGACCTACATGCTTAACGCCGACTCCGAACGGCGATGAACGCAATGTTCTCGTTCTCAAGAAGCTTTACATGGCATTTTGATTACTCTCTGAGGTTTGCCATTGTCTGCAGAGAGGTGGCGGCCGTACAGAAAAATTATTTTAATTCAAATAATTTTCTGTCGCTGCTGGGGTTTGAACCTGGGTCTCCAAAGTTCGTTGACATAGCGGCCACGCACTTTAACCAACTACGCCACGGACACGCCGGATGTTTCTAGTACCGACGAGAAAAACTAAGGCCCTACTCTGTATTTCGATGCGAAAATCGCAAAAAAGCTTAATCAGTACTCCGTAATGCGATTATCACTTGCAATTTGCTATTTGAATGCGGATCGCGGAGTAGGGCCCCTGAAATTTAAAGCATGTGGTGCAAAGTGGTAATTGTGGTAAGTGTACATTAAGGCGCCTCACGAAGAAAAGTTGTTCGGGTCGGTTGCTCAAAATAATCCCTGGTTTATGAAATGATGATTTCTCAAATATTTCAACTCGAGCGATAGCCATCCATGCTGGAATGGTTTCAAATAACCTATGGAAATCGAGTTTTTTGTTAAAACATTGACTGGTGTGGTAGTTTATAAAAAATAACAAACGATCAGAAATAATAGTAATGAAAAAGTTTTTCCAATATGGATTAAAAAAATTTATAATTTTGCCTTCGGACCGAAGATAATGCGGATTTTATCCATTTTTTTATATTATTTTCACTAAAATTTATATTAAGGTTTTTTTTTTGCCATGTTACTTTTCAATAAATTTGAATTGTATGGACAATGCCCCTTGACCAATGATCAATCATGGTTTGTCAGCTCAAAGGACACAACTAAATAGTACGTTTTTACCGAAATAAATTTATATGTGATTCATAGTTCGAGAGTTATACCTTAAATATGGGCTTTTAAAAGTGTTACACCCCTCTTCCAACGCCTATAAATGTTTACCAGTGGAAACGTGAAAATTTAATTCGAATATCGAAATCCGATGCTGTGTGACCAATAATTTCAAAAATATTCGATATCGCAGATTTGAGTTGCATGGAAGGTGCCACGCCCCCTTGAACTATGCCCGCTTCACTATGCCTATAACCATCGCACAAGTGTAAGCAATAAGTTGACAAAGTTTTATCGCAATCGAATGAACAGAATAACAGGGCATACGTTCGGAAAGAAAATGTGCGCCTACAGCGCCACTTGTTGAAAATTGTTCGACTTTTTTTTTCATAAACCTATGCGTAGCAATTACGAACAAACCCACAGAAGGGAATATCCAATTTGATCCAGTCGTTTTCAGGTTTTAAGCATCCGAACAAACCAAGATTAATTTTTTCATCAGAAATAACCAAGATTCATAAAGAGTAGGCAAAATTGATGATTAAATCATTTATATCTTTTCTTGAATTTACACTTGTTTGACCATGTTTTTGGCAGTTGGGCTTTTTTACTCCAAATTAGCCGCTATTCAGACGAGTATCTACTTTATAAGCTAATAGAAATTTAAGAGACATTTAAGCATTGTTTTTATTCGAAAAACAAATCTTACACCTCTTGTCTTGCGACTCTTTGATTTGAGAAAGGCTTTCAATTTGACAACGAATTAACACTCACATATTTTCTGATGGCTCATGGCAGAATAACGAAATCATGGGAAGGCTTAATCATGGGAAGGCCTATATTGATTAGGTATAAACAATTAGAACCCTTTTTCGTCTAGCAGAGCACTTAATTTTTATTTCAAATATAGATGATAATTACTTTAAACAAAGGCGTATTCTTCGCTTCACATCTGCAAACAATTCCCACTCTCGAAGCGAACATTGAAGTCATCACCGCCGAAATAGAATCAGTAAAAAAACAATCACAAATCAAGAACTCACACAAGTACAAGTGTAATTGACTAAAAAGAAATATATTTCCGGTTTGAAAATCCTCATCCTTAGAGTATACACAGCTTTTGTTTCAGGGTGGAGTTGCTTTTGGGTTATTATATTCTAAAATACATTTAAGGGCTCGCCTGAAATTATGCAACATTTCCTTATGATTTGCTGCATAGACAAATTGGGATAGAACATTTCTATGTATTTCGCAAAAAGTTCAACAGAGCATCATTTCATTTGAGTAACAGCTGAAAGCGGCCCAAAAGCAGGCAATTGTTATAGTCCTTTAATCATTATTTATGACGCTTTTAATCATTGCTCCTTATCCTTGTCCACTATGTCCGCTACTTATTGAACAACAAAAGATTAAAAGAAATACCGGGTGTCAAAAGTAGGGCTATAAAAATAAAAAAAAAACAAAAAAATTGCCTCTAAATCTGCTTGAAGTCAGCGAAGCTTGCATAATAAATCGCACGTGCGCCACAAAGTATGCTTATTTATTTGCTGAAAGCATAAATAGAACAAAACATATGAGAAATAAAGGAACTTCAAATAATCAATAGTTTTATATTGTGTGGGTATATGTGTATGTGTATATGTGTGTATCTGTGTATGTGTGTGTCTATGTGAGTTTGATGTAGATAATGTATTCGTTGTTTAATTGCCCAATAGGTAATTAAACTAGGCCGTTTATAAACGTTTTAAAAAACAGTTTTTGATTATACGGTTAAAATTCAAATTTATTTATTATTATTACTCTTAAGAGGCGTCACTAGTGTGAAATTTTGAAAATGGTTTATTTTTGATAGTTTATAACTTCCTTTATATTTTTATTTGAATTAAAATAATTTTTCTGTACGGCCGCCACCTCTCTGCAGACAATTGCAAACCTCAGAGAGTAATCAAAATGCCATGTAAAGCTTCTTGAGAACGAGAACATTCCGTTCATCGCCGTTCGGAGTCAGCGTTAAGCATGTAGGTCCGGTTCTCGGTCAATTGTGTACAAACTTAATAACACGCACAACACAATTGAGCATATGAAGTTAGGTCAAAGTCCTTTCAAGGGCTGAAATGGCCAGTTATTTATTTATTTTTTTTTTATATTTTTATCTGAAATATTTTTTTGAGTTACAGCCATCTGAAAGACAGCTGCTCATCGGTTCGAAAATTGCGTTCGATACTTTAAACGCGTCCTTCTCAAAACTTCATTTTTGAAATTTGCTGTTTCATAATGCGAAAACAAATCATGCGATCGATTTGATTATTATTGCATCTTCTTTAATTTTTGTTTCTTTATACTATGAGCCTCTAGTTTTCCGATTGTATAATAAATGTAATTTTGGCAGGCCAAAAATCATCAAATTTTCGCACGAAATTTTAAACTGTTTTTAAAAACTCCGCCATTTTGTTAAATTTATTTCTTTTTTGATCGAAGGTCGTGGTACGGACATTCCTTCTAGTTCAATAAGCTATTTGGTTTGTTTTTTATTTCAGGCACTGTGAAGCTCGCTATTATTTTTTTTTTTTTTTTTTTTTTTTGTTGCCTCGAGAGATAATGAATAACTCGTTGAATTTTAAATTTTTTGGTCCAAAAATGTTAGCATGTGTTTATTCTGTATCCACAAATATATCATTAAAACATTCAAACATTCCATGCAGTAGTTTTCTTTAAAAAAATTCCCAAAAATCATCTTTTTTTAATTGGTCACTCTAGTGGTGACTCTTAACCCTTAAATAAGTATTGGGGTCTGGCTAGACTCTTTTAGGTTTTATTTAAATTTTTTTTATACTTCTACTTTTCGTATTGATTTCATATTTCAGGAATTCTTAGAGAAACATTTTCTCTAGAGAAACATTAGAGAGAAAAATTCCTCTAAGAAATCCTAGAGAAACATTAAAAAATTTAAATTCTAGTCATATTCCAGCCACACCCAAAGAATTTTGGAATTCCGATTTTTGTTTTTTTGTTTCTTTATTGTTTTATACTAGTTGGTTACCAGAAGTGCTGCCATATGGTCCGGATAGCATTGCTGCCATATAGTCTACCATATATCAGATTTGTTACGATTTTCGGACGGGAATCAAACTATCTGATACAAGGTGGGGCAAAAGTAATCACCCAATGTTCTTTCGCTGTAATTTTTTTTTTTTTAAATGATAAACTTTGGTTTTGCTTGTGAAATTAGTTTATTTAATCCATTTGAATTTATTCCATTAAGTTGAGAAAATGATATCCAAATGGCCGCCACCAGAGTAGATAACCATACGGACTCGTTTTATGGCATTTTCCATCATTCTTGCCAGAACTTCGGGCGACAGGTTTTCACATTCTTGGCGAATATTCTTCTTAAGAGCTTGAAGAATCTGAGGCTTGTTGACGTATACCCGCGACTTCAAAAATCCTCATAAAAAGAAGTCTGGAGCGGTTAAATCGGGTGATCTGGGCGGCCAGTGCAAATCACTAAAACAAGAAATAAAGCGACCCGGAAATGCCACCTTCAGAATATCGGTTGTCGCTAGAGCAGTGTGCGCTATTGCACCGTCCTGTTGGAACCACATGTTCTCCAGTCCCAATTCATCCAATTGAGGAAGAAAAAATTCGGTAATCATGGCTCTAGCTCGTCTGGTCTATGTTCCGGGCTATTCTTCTACATCTTGGGTAACAGCAGCGATATTCTCAGTTATAGGGTGCTCCAATAGTGTGATTACTTTTGTATTTGCCCATAATTCTTCAATAAGTTTTGATTTCATAAAAAATAAATTCGATCCGATTTTACATAAATTGGCCCATACAACAGAGAACCCTGGTTCAATTTCTACCAGACACAGAAAGTTTTTTCAATTGAATTAATTTTTCTGTTCAGCCGTCACCTCTCTACAGCTAATGGCAAACATCAGAGGGTAAAAACTACTTGGGATGTAGTTATAATAAATAAACTACGATTTGCATAAAATGTACATCATGTATTTATACATGAAATTGTGTTTTTCTTGTTAAGTGTAAAATACAACTGAAAATATCAACGTTGTTGTTTTTCAGAATTTCACAAATCAACAGAGAATTTCACGATTTTTTTTCTTCTTTTTTTAAGCTTTCAACACCTGAAGTCTAGGTGCATTTCCTATTCAGTCAAGTCTGTCTTGATTCGAAATGGGGTGATAGATTAGTGGGAGGGAAGGGTTAGTCAAGTGAAACATATGTAGGATGTTCTAAGCGTGGTGAAAAGCCGTAGAAACATGTGAATTTGAATCTGAGGCAAGTGATTCAATTCAAGTTATAATGTAATTTCATCCACAACTATACCAACTTCAACTTCAAGTTGTAAATATGGATGAGTTTTCAATTTCAGTTGATTAGAAATGAGGAAAGAAAATTGCAAATGGGAAAAATTAAAGCGTAGGACCATGGCCGGTATTCGATCCCGGGACCTCTGGGGTGGCAGTTGAGCACGCTACCTACTCGACTGCCGAGGCCGCCTAAATAGAACTCCGTAGTAATGAGCCACATACTAAAAACCGATTTGCACTCCGATTAGCTATAGAAGGATTCCTTGGCAGGCCAATTTCGGTAATGATTCAGATATGTATATATTTTTGATATTAACAAAATTTTTTTGTTTTTGTTTTTTCAGACAACAAAGGACCAAATGTGTTTCAGTGGGCCCAACGTTGTGGGAAAAAAACGCGATTGCCAGTTATGCCATGTCAATGACAAAGCCCGGCGTAAAACTCGTTTTTACTGCGAAATATATTTGGACCCTGTTTGCCAGCAGCATTCCAATTGCACTTACAAATGTTTTAAATGTACTCGTACAAACATGTAAAAAAAATAAATTAATACATTTTTCATTAAAATTATTCATTACACTTGTGTATTTTCGTATATCCCAAAAAATGTGAATATCAACAATATCCTGAAATTTTTCACTGAAACTCATTTAAATATGTATGGGGTCTGGCTAGACTCCTGCATTGTTAATATGACAATTAAAGTGGGCAACACACGAGGGTTAATATAAATGAAACAATTATTATTGTCTTTACGAGGTGTGTTCAAAAAGTAACGGAAAATTTTTAATTGCACGGCCTGTGTAGGTCCGATTGGCAACATTTTTTTGTTTTAGTTGCTGTGTTAGCAAACATGTCTAGAAAGTATCTATATCTTTTCAGCCATATTGATTGTTCACTGATTTGTCACCTGTTGAAAGAATAACCTCATACTATTCTGTTTATCAATTAAGCAGGAATTCATACAGTGCATCACAATTTAGAGCTTAATAGCCAGTTGTCGGTGGTTGGCAAAATTTTCGATAGGAAAGCTAAGAGACTTGAATTCGCTGAAGTAAAGACATAACACTTCATCAGATTTACTACTACTTTCAATGAGATGAAAATGAATTTTCGAACTAAGGCTTAACCTAAAAAAAAAAATTTTGTCCTGCATGATTCAACGCTTTTGCAGTGAACCAACCTATAAATGATCAAAGGGTTTTCCAAAAATGTAAAAAAAAACAACGAAAGGTTGGTCTTACATATCGGCAGAAGCTATTAGTTGAGTCGATGGTAAGACCCTTCATACCAAAGTTTTTAAACAGTTTGTAAGAATCGAATCTCAAGGGATATTCGGATAGTCCGGTATAATCTGTTTTCGGGGTTAAAAACTCACAACAGCATTAAGATATGCGTTATTGTTCGGACAGTAAAGTAATTACAAAAATATACAAACAATACGCAAAGAAAAAAAAATGTTTATCTCCAGTTTGCCGCAAACGAACTTCGTTTGTCGTGCTTGAAATCGTTATTTGCAAACGTTTCAACATTTGTCAAAGAAATAGTGGCGAGAAACGCGTCATTTAGTTACGGGATATTAATTTCGTTTGTTATAAACGCGAGTGATTTTTAAATTGCAGCAATTGAAATTTTTTTTTTCTCAACTGAAAACTTTGTTTGTATTTCCCTTCGTCGTATAAACACAACGCTTATAGTTCAGAGTTACTTTTTTGGACAAATTGTTACTATATAAGTAAATTGGTAATTTGCTTAAGACGCGGACGGAGATAGCAAGAGAGGTGCGATGAGTGCGGTCGGACATAGGGAGAAAGATAATTAATATAATAAATAATAATGACCGAAATAGCTTGCGGTATATATATAAGATATATTTTTAAAATGGCAACTATTCGTTTGAGGCAAATACAATCCGCAAACGAAGTGTCGTTGGTGAATTTTCAGTTGCGGTAAACGAAAAATTTCCTTGCGTGTATCGCTGGCTTAATTTGTCACCATGCACTACTTTAGTGCCCCAAAGGAATGCTTAAGATAACCTAAATTTCCAATTCAATTCAAAGCGCATATTACATGAAAATTACTTCAACAGTTTCAGGACTCCACAATGAATACAATTGAGAGGACACAGACATCATTTGAATATTAGTATTTTGTATAGTTTAAATAAAAATAAGATTAAGAGGAAATAAATGACGTCAGAGAAGAAAAAAAAACAACAAGTCAGGATAAGTCCTCATCATCGTTGATTGATCAGAGATTGATATGAAAAAATAGCGAAATGCTGAACACATTTAATGAATACATTGGGCTCTTTACTAAGCGATCAATTCTGCTGAACGCTGAGCTATTTAAAACACAATCAGCTGAATGAGTTCTGAGCCACATAAAAGAGGCATATTCAAGAGTATTAGTTTCCATTCCATCATCCGTAAAAAAAAATAAATAAAAATCCGTAAAATATTGCATAAAAAAAACATTTAATCCCACTTCTTTGCATTTTATTTTTTCAAATAGTTGACAAGCAAAATCAACTGTATTTATGATAAGTGAGCTCAGATAGCATTAAAATTTTTCGCTACCAAAAATGGCGAGCGCTCCTCGAACATGTTCCATTTAGCAGCTCTTTCAGCAGACTTTAAGTCAACAGTTGTGCAACAGTTTTGTCTGCTGAACGCAACCATTGTGTTCAATTTTAAAATATGTTTCTTTTTTAGTGTACGTGTTGCATGTGCAGCTCGTTCAGCAGACTTTAAGTCAACAGTTGTGCAATAGTTTTGTCTGCTGAACGTAACCATTGTGTTCAATCTTAAAACATGTTTCTTTTTTCAGTGTAAAAAAAACATGCGTTATTCAGTCGATCGTCCGGCAGCATTGAGCTTACAAATATCAACTTTTAAAAAAGTTAAACAAAAAGTTCTGGCCAGATACCTGGTCTGGTCTGTTCAATCTTTCACTAAAGTGTGGTTGCTTAAATTTCAACAACAAACTAATGAGCCATTTAAATAAACAAATTGGTAGCTTATTGGACGCGGAATTAATAAAGCTTTCACAGTCGTGTAAAAAAATTTGGCAAAAAACTGTTAAAGTTGGAAAATTCATAAAAAAATACAAAAAATTATTTTTTTATATATTGCCTTTTCGTTTGATATATTTATCGTTTATATACCATTTCAAAGTCCCTTATTTCATGGATGATACGTCGGTTTCAGTTTTAAAATCAAACTTAAAATACAAGAGTTACGTTATGAAATGAACGTGTACCTACCAAAAATCGGTTTTTACCCTAAATTCAGATTTTGGGGGTGTATGCGAAATACTAAGAATGCAGCAATTTCATGTTTTATCGTTTCTGCAATGTCTACCATGTTTTTTGCCAAAAAGTATTTTCAGTGTGTCACCGTATTAGTGTACGTTCGTAAACGTTATGAACAAAGATAACAACAGGTGCATCAATAGATTCTTAAAGCAACCAAATGGAAACAATGACAAATCCTTTCGATTATTTCGTTAAGTTTGAAAGTTTGAGTTCATTGACTTATCGATTTCAATTATTTTTGCAACTTGCGATAAGTAGCAGCACTCAGTACACTACTAGTAGTACATAGAAAAACCAATGCCCTATGCCAATAGCAAATTGAAATATCAAATTTTTGGTTAATGTTTCATGCTAATGTGTAAAACTTATATAAGTAGAGAGTTCTTACACGAATTTTTCTCCAAGTGTGATTCAAATAGATCAACAAGTACTTAAATCAGCATCTGCGATCAGTACTTTAAGAAAACCAAAGGCTCAAAGTGTGACATCAACATCGCTTGCTAATCGCAATCAACCACCCATCTGACCTTCGAGAATGACGTACTACGCCAAAATACTACGCCAAAACGAAAAGTCGAGTTCGACGGAACTACTCTAGTTATAATTATTATGATAAGAATCGTGGTCTTCGTGACTGCTTATCAAAGACTATAGATTATTTTGCTTTGCCTTGCATTTTTTATTAACCTGCAGGCGGCCGGCATTTCAGAATTTCCAAAAGTCATACTTTGAAAAGTTTTTCCATACAAAAAGTTCCCAATGGACTAGCAATGTGGGCCGACTTTGAGGTGTTGCCGATCGGCATCATCCTGGTCGCGAGGGAGTATGCACGTATTTTTTTGGGCCGAATATTGGCTTTTTCACACCAAAGTTGATATATAGGGATTTTTGAGGGAGCTGATTACGAATATGCAGTCTGATTTTTGATATTCAAAATGGCGGACCCAAGATGGCGGATATTATTTGAAAAAATATCGATTTATGCTAAGCTTGATACAGAACTTGAAAAAAATCAATAGAATTACACCTAATAGGTGTTCTGGGGGTTTTTGAGGTCGCTGAACACGACTCTGATGTCAAATTTGCGAAATTCTAATTAGCGGTTCCAAGATGGTTGACTTAATTATGCTACTGTATGTACTACCTTGAAATATTTGAAAAATACGTCTCGTTTCATACACGAAAGTTCACGGTACGTGAAAAGAATTCAGGTGTTGTATGACAAACGACATCTCAATATAAAGTTTTGTATCTATTCAGAATAACGCGATTGAAATGAATATAGACTGTAGACAGTTGGGGTTGTTGCACCCCTCTAATGGGTTGTTTTATTATATTGTATGAGTCGAAAATAGTCTAATATAGTATGTAGTTATGACATATGTTAGTATTTAAGGTTTTTGAAGTGTTATAATCGGTTCTGATTCATGATGCCGATCGGCGTCATCCCGGCAGCCTGCAGGTTAAATGCTTCTAGCATTTATTAGGTGGTCTGCAAATTTTTCCAATACATATAAAAAAGAAAACTCATTTTCATCGAATGAGATGGCCAACTTAATCCACACGACGAAGTTTTCTCTGTAGCGCTTAGTTGTCATGCCATTCCTACTGGGTCTTTGTGTGATTTCTGACTGCGACAATGAGGCGCGAGCGTGATCCTTGAACTGCATGCGTGTAGGTGTTGTTCGTATGAATGCGTATGTGTGTGCGTGACACGTAGGGTGCTTTTAATTAGCGTAAATAATAATTTAATAACACTTAAACGCTTATGGCATCAAAAAGGCGTTCAATTATGTTGCCGCCTCCATAACTGCCCGCTGACAGCAACTAATCACGAAAATTATTTAATTTTTATTACAGAGTGCTCGGTGTTTTTTTTTTTTAATTAAATTTGTTCTTATGTTCGGCTCGTATTAAAATCTAATTAAAGGCTTTAAATGGGAACTTTTATGACAAAGCATTCAAAGTAATGTACTTGTTGATGCCATTATTTTCTGTTGCCTGCTGCGATGTTTCCCTAGTAATAGCGGACAGAGTACTTGATAAACTAAACAGCAGTGGTTTGTGTGTCTTTGAAGTCTCTGATAGTTCAAAGTATTGAAATTATTCATTTTTAGATGACAGTAGTTTTAATTAAGAAGATTGAAGGACTATCCTGAGAAAGAAGATGTGAAGAAACTTGCAGTGGCACTTAAGCTTTTTTTACAAAACTTAAAACGTCACATTTAAAAACAAAAACAAACAAAGTACAGCAAAAAAGCAGATAAAGGATAACCCATAAATGGTATTTTATTTTTGTAATCACATCCTGCGACTTGACCCCGTTAGACTCTGTTGGCGGGAATAACACGAGTTCGAGCCATTCGTGAGATAGTCCCAGAAATTGCCAACAAGGCCTTGGAAAATTGTGTTGACAGGATTCACAACTGCGAAGCAAGCCAAGACAGTCAGCCAAATGAATGAAATCTTGTTCCATATATAATGGGAATGTTTGTTCATTCTAAAACAGCTTAAACATAAATTTTGTTAATTTTATTTCATTTTCAACTAATAAAGAATATATTATATTTCTTTTGACCAAAATTATTTAAAATACCCTCAAACTCGTGAATATAAATGTATAATATCCGAAGTTATGAAGATTTTATTATTTTGATGACGTCACTTTGTATTGGGGATAAATGTGGTTTTTATTAAATTTTTTTTGAAAATTTCAAACTAATTGTACGTTTTAAATATCAATTTATGTGTTGAATATCAAGTCAATACCGTTCGCTACGTGTGCCCTTGTCAGCGTACGACTCGAAGGGAGACATAAGTAATCGTAGGCGGTTGCGGAGGTATACTCTACTTGTAAATACTTTTCGCTTTCGACAACGAGCGCATACCTTTTGGTGAGACTTTGTGACCTACCAAAATGTGCGTGCTTCTAGACGAGAGTGTTGCAGTGTAAAGAAAAATGTAGCTTTCAGCTAAGTCATTGTCACTTTTATGATTTGTCTAGAATCCTTGGACAATAAACTATGATTTTATGACAAATAGTTAATACTTAAGTAATATATGGAATAAATTGAGCTATTGCGCGTTTTTAACTCAAATCTATTATTCTATTTATAATAGGTTTCTATGTGGAACTGTATAGTTGGATCCATGGTAATTTTATTTTAATTTTGTCCTCTCATAAAAACCAGAGCTGTGGAGTCGGAGCCGGAGTCGAGGAGTCGATGTCGGTAATGATTTTTGGGTGAAGAAGTCGGAGTCGGAGTCTTAAAAAATGCGCAGACCGGTAAAAAAATAAAATAAATACATATTTTTAACGAATGTCGCAATAGCACAAACTCTTATAGAAAAATTATTAATTTTTAACATTAATTTGCAAAAGTCCCCATAGACGAACAACTAGTCGCAAAACTGGTTATTGAAAATAAGTGGTCTTTTTTTACTTGAGGTGCCATTTCTTGTTTTTTAATCAGTTTAGTTATTGTTTTATTTATACACTAAGGGAAAAAATATTAAATTTATCCAAAAACTTTTTTAATTTATCCAAAAAGCGAGTCATTTTTGCACCAATAACGAATTTGCATAAATCGACTACGTAAATATTTAAAATTTATTTGAATACTTTTTTAATTAAATAAGTAAATAAGTAAAATATTTAAACAGAATTAATAAAAAATATATTAAAATTATGCACGAATTTTTTTAAAATATCTTTCAAATATTTACTATTTAAAAATAAACTATCGCATATAAAGAAAATTTATATAAAAATATTGAATTTAAAAAACAACATATTTAAATTGAATATGTTATAAATGGTTTTATAGTATTATTTTCTTCTTATAAATTTATTATTTATTCTCGCTTCACTTTTTTGTTCTCTAATTTATACTATTTTTGACAGTTGGTGCAATATTAGGGCACCAAATGTCAAAAACAATATAAACTAGAGGGAGAAAAAATAAATATACAAAATATATGTAGATAGAAGCAAAATATGTAGGTAAATGACAATCGGTGCAAAATATTTCAGAGAAAATATCAAGTTGTCACTCCACCCTACATAATTTAATTTCTTTGCCAAACATGCATACTATATTACCCTTGCAACAATAACTAAATGAGAATTATAAGACCTGCAAATGCAAGAAATAAACTGCAGGAACAGAGTGCGATGCTGTTGTTGCTTGTCGGAGTATGTGTGTACGTGTGCGATGCTGTTGCTGCTTGAGTATAAATAAAATTCAAATACGGGAAAAAACGAGTTGTAAGGAAAACATTTGATTTATCCACGTAAATATTTGAATATAATTTATACTCAGGCGTGGATAATGCTAATATGCGTTATTTCCCTTAGTGTATATAATATATATATATAACTGTTTAGTAATCAGTTGCCAAACATCAAAAAGTTTTGATTTTTTGCGGTTTGACATCAACCAGTTGTCCATCTAGTTAATCTGTTTGTAGCAAAATTAGTAACCAAACGAAAAAGTTCATTGTAAAATCAATTCGTTCGATGAGTTTAATGAGTGATTTCAATTGAAAAAATATTTCAAATAAGTTTTCTTGCAAGTTTTTCTGATACTAGTTTTCTTATAGATAAAATGTATCAGTAAGTTTAATAGATACGTATATTTTATTATTTAATTGAATTTGAATCGCAAAAAAATGAAATGTTTTTGATATGTAATATCTTACCGATCGGTTTCCAGCATGTGGAAGCTATGACGTAAAATGCGTCGGATATCTGTAACAGGAAGTTGGGGAAGCAAGCGCCATTTAATTTATCACACAATTAATTGCAGAGCTTCTAAAATTGTTCACAGAGTGCCTTTTAGGCTCGAATAGCTGCTACACAAACCACAAACATATGTTTTAAACACAAACCACATTGATATCTGTTTTAAATCACAGTAAACTGAACGAAACCACAATTTCCCTTCAATTTTATTTAACTACAGCGCATGCTACTATTTAGTTTAGACACAAACCTGTGTATCCTTCATGTAAAAGAAAAATAATAATCTAATTTTTTCCAACATCCAAAGTGAAAGATAACAAGACCAAACAGCTGTTTTTAGCGTACATGGTTAATATTTTAAATATATATAAATCTAATTTGATTATAATAATTTTGTGATTTGCAGGGATGGGTAAATCCAGAGCAGTGATGAAAAATTTAAAGTTGGATAGGTAAAGCCACAAAAATTGAGAATAATTCAACTCAGCAAGTCCCTGATACGACCTGCGGAATGTTTTTAAAACTTTTCAGATGATTTCAATTACTATAAATGTTTTTTTAACCAGGGTTATTACCAAGGCAGACAATGGAAAACCTCAGAGAGTAAAAACTGCCATGAAAAGCTTCTTGAGAATATAAGCCGTTCGGAGTCGGCATAAAGCTTGTAGGTCTAGATCTTGATCATTTGTGTTTAAACATTTCGCAAAAAGCACAACATAATAGATCATAAGAAGCTCGGTTAAAGAGCTTTCAAGGGCTGAAACGGCTTTTTCGTTGTTTTTTTATTACCAAGGTGAGGTGTCAGATATTACATATCATATGCGACTACTGTAATGCTTTTTTTTATGATCGGAGTCAGAGTCGGTGTTTCAATATTTGGCGGAGTTGGAGTTATGATTTTTCGAACCGACTCAGCAGCCCTGATAAAAACATATGATTATCAGTTATATTCAGTTTTCCCCGGGATTTTGTATGAACGAGTTGGATTATTGAAAATTTGTGGTTGATTGTGTGGACTTCCTATACAAAAATCTATGGCTTTCATATAAATAGGCTCTACTGGGATAATATATGACCAAGTGGGGCTATTGGAATTTGCTTAAGCTTTGTGGACTCCTTGAACAAAACGCTATGAATATGAGTCAAATAGGTCCCATTGCGATTAGCTTTGGAACTAGCTGGTCTATAGGAAATTTTTGAACTTATGGACTCTTTGGATAAAAATCTGTGATAATCAGTCAAATAGGGTCAACTGGAATTATGTATCAGGTTGGATTATGAATGTTTTTTATAGGTTTTGTGGACTCTTGCAAAAAATAATCGAAAAATATCAAATAACATGGCGCAAATTTATTTAATATGTAAAATTTTATTAAAAAAAGAATCCAATAATCCAACTAATTTCATATATTATCTCAGCAAAACCTTTTTGACTGATTAATCACGGATTTTTATCCATGGAGTCTAAAAAATACAAACACAAATTGCTTTAATCCAGCTAATACCATATACCTACAGGGTGTTTATTTAGCTGCATTAGAAGTTTCGATGGTTGTTGTCTATGGTTTGACAGTTGCGAATGTCAAACTGTGTTAACATATCTGCGCAGTAAGGTTTGGCAATTAATCATGAATCGTTTAACGCCGGAACAACGCTTTCAAATTGTGGAAATTTACTTTAAAAAAAAAAAATCTTTTCACGAAGTTCATAGAGCACTTCTTCCATTTTACGGTTAACATAATCGGCCTAGAGAGCAAGCAATTCATGCAGTTATTGATCGTTTTTGCCCTAATTTTACTCTTCTCGCTTCAAAACCATCAACAAGACACAGAAATACCGAAGAGAATATTGCTGCTGTAGCGCGAAGTGTTGAAGAATACGCCGAAATGTCGATTCGTCGCCGTTCACAACTTGTTGGCCTTTGTTCTTTGAGTACGTGGAAAACTTACGTAAGGATCTTGGATGACGTGCCTATAGAATACAGCTCGTGCAAGAATTAAAGCCAAATGACGATCGTTAATGTCGCACTTTTGTTGATTGGGCTAATTTGAAACTGGCCGAAGATGAGCATTTTTACCGATGAATTTTATTTGGTGATGAAGCTCATTTCTGGTTAAATGGCTTCGTCAATAAGCAATTTGAGCTCCATATATGGAGCGAAGACAATCCTCAAGCCATTAACGAATAACCATTACACCATTACATTAAAATTTACTGTTTGGTCCGGAAAGAAGGAGCTACCATTACAGTGAACGGCGAGCACTATCGAGCCATTCTGACTCATTTTTTTGTTTCCAAAAATTCGACGACATTTAGTTCGAACAAGTTGGCGCAACTTGCCATACAGCACGCTTAACCATAAATTTATTGCAAAGTAAATTTGGTGACAACTTTATTTCCAGAAGTGGTCCTGTTAACTAGCCTCTTCGTGCGTGCGACTTAATGCCTCTTGATTACTTTTTATGGGGCTATGTTGAGTAATTGCTTTATGCCGACAAACCAGCAACTCTTGAAGCATTGTAAGCCAGTATTCAAGCCACCATTGACGCCGTACGGGCAGATTTATTGGAAAAATTATTGAAAAATTGGACTGATCGAATGGATTATGTAACTCATAGCCACGGCGGACATACGCCGAATCTCATATTTAAAAAATAAATGCCATTAAATTATCTACCAGATTATACTAATAAAAACTCCAACAATATTTCTGTCTTGCATTTTTATTTAAAGTTATCAAGCTCTTAAAAAACACCCTATATAAGTAGCATTCCTCGATTCTTGTGCATCAATTTTCATTTCACAAAAAAATGAAAAAAAATTGCAAAAGCCTACTTTTAATTATTGCCTTTCATTGTCATGCACTGATTATGAACTGTCTTATGAGTTTCAATCATCTCATTTGCAGAAGCGTCAGTGGGCGCGTACTCAACACATCATTTTTAGCGTTTGCGTACATGAGCAAGTACGGTTGCTACTTTTTTATTTGGCTCTCGTACGTGATCGTGCGACGTTTTAAAGGAGCGCAAAAGAAGCTATGTACGAGCTCGTGTGCATACATGAATTTATAACGGTTTTGATTTTTTGAAGACGTAACTTGTATGAGCAACTCTAAGTCCATTGTGAATGAATGATTATCAGTCAAACAGGTTTCACCGGATTATCTATGAAACTTGTGGGGTTATTAGAATTTGTTTGAGTTTAGTGAACCTCTTGAACTATGGGGCTTGAGTCAAATAGGTTCCGTTAAAATTATCTCTGGAACTAGCTGCACCATTGGAATTTTTTGAGTTTTGTGGGCTCTTTGTATTAAAATCTGTTCGTATCAGTCAAGTAGGTACACTGAGGAATCAGGTTGGATTATAAACGTTTTTTATGGGTTTTGTGGACTTCTTGGAAAAAATAAGCGGACGAAGATGGCTGAAACGATTTAACTCGAGATATTGATCAATATTAACCTTCATCGGTCCCTAATTTCTAGAAACGAATAAGTTCCTTGTGTGTAAATTTTACACACTTTTTCAAGAGCCATATTTTTATCGATGAATGAAATTAATGCGATCTAGTCGTAAAAAGTTATTTATTATTCCTTTCTTTATTTATTTAAAAGAAGATTTAAAAAACCAGCCAAAATCCTAGCACGGTCGATTTGCTGAAATTATATTAAAAAAATAACAGCTTGAAGTTGAAAAGTGTGTGTAAAATTTACACAAGGGACCGATTAAGGTTAAATACATTTTTTACACCTACCACGACTTCTTTTGAGCGATACAAATGAAGAGAAAAAGTTAATATACCCCTTACACAGTAAGTGTGGGGGTACAAAAAGGTGTTTTGAGTTCATAACTGTAAGTCCATTGTAAATAGATCGAAATAAAACACACAACCGTCACTTAATTTATGAAACTCAAGTTTCAGTTCTTTTATTAAAAAAGCTCATCTTCAGAAAACACCGTTCATTTTAGTACAAAAAGCTCAAGCCTGTGTTAGATAACACGGGCGCATAGGTCAGACGTAGAATACGTTAGTCATTAACAGCCTTATTCAATATATTTCCTTAAACAACCTTTAAACGCTTGTTTAGTTACGCACTGTTTAAGGCTTTACGCAGCTTCTATGCAACCTTGCTAACATTGTTATTCATAAACATTTTTTCATTTTCTGCTTATGATTGTAAAGTTTGTGTCTGAACTATAGAAAATCTCTACAAAAATTAAGAATTCCTATGGATTTACAATGGCCGCCGCATAAAAAAATGCTACAAGGGCGCATATGGAGCATGTCTTTGATATTAAAAGAAAAGACAAACAAAAATCATGGTTGTATTTACGTAACCTTTAACCCTGGAGTAGTCGCGTACCTAAATGTGACGAGAGTGGTCGCGCGGATTACATATGTAATCCGTTTTTTAAAGTTTAAAATAAGAGATGGCAATTTGAAAATGCTTAGTTATTTGTTTTAATTTTTATTATTACTTTATTTTATATTATATTTATTTAAAAAAACAACATAAACATAATTCTTATAGTACGTAAAATCAATGAATATCGATTGCAGACAATTGTAAAATTCATAATTTTGCATGACTGGATTACAAATGTAATCCACGCAACTACTGCAGGGTTAAACGCCAATTTCGCTGCCTCTAAAATGTGTTTATGAATAAGGCTGTAAGACATTGAGGATGTCTTAAAGACGTGGCCAACTGGGTAAGCACAATTTTGTTTCTCTGCTTCGCTTATCAATGTTGTGTATGTACACATCGTTTGCTACTTGGTCATTATACTTCTTCTCTTTCACTTCTTCTCTTTCTCACACTGGTGCTGTGATGAACACACAGATAATCGTACTGCTCTTACACATGATGTTATAAAACATAAAATACAAAGCATATGAAAATTAATACAAAATTTGAAGGAGTTAAATTTTGATTTACTTATAGAATCAAAAAAATTATATGTAGCAATATGATTATTTAAATACAAATCAAAAGAAGACATATTAAATATGTTACGACCATACTTGAATTTTCTTCAATGCATGCATAAAGTATTAAAAACTTATAATGAAAGTGACAAACATTTTCTCAAAATTTTGTGCTCCAGATCAACACCCCCGTATAACGTATTCTACGTTAAAACATCAATAAAATAGTGTTTTTTTTTTCCAACTTCGACTATTTATAATATATACGCAAAATAAGTTTTTAAAAAAAGTACCATTCACTGTATAAAATATTCTGACTCAAATAAAAGAAAATTTATCTCAGCATGGTCGTTTTTAACCATGTGGAGGGCGTTAAGAATAATTCATTTTTAGGTCCAAAACACCGAGTTTTTCATGATAGGAAGGGTTTTTTCTAAACCCTGTTTAGCTTTCGGAAGTATAAGAAAAACTTTACTATTTGGTTATTTTTGGTAAGTAATGCCACCATCTAAATAAGCCGCATTTAACATGCTAAAGCTTCCCCTAACTCAATTTTAGCTACTTCAGACAATCACGTTTTTTATTCTTATTTTATTCGCTCTTATATCGCCCCGATACAATATCGAGTAGTTTATTTTTTTATATGGGTATGTATGGGTGTGGGTATCATCCTAATTGGATGTACTTATCGTATATCCACAAACTCAATCTTATTCCGAATTAATTGAGCTGAACAGATGGACTCTGCTGCTGCTGCTATTGCTGTTCCACACACAATACATATGAACGGAACACACTACTCTGATGGCGGTGGGTGCGGGCCTGTAGTGTAAGGAACTTATTTTATTGGTAGCTTAAGGTTACTGAGATTATTCAATGCTTAATTCTCTAGTAGTAAAGGTCAAAATGAAGCAGTACATTTATGTGTGAACATATACAGAGTTGTAACACAGACTGAGTTACAAACGTATGCGTGTGGCCGATTCTAGTTTGATGGGTCTAAGAGTGTATGTGTGTGTGTTTGTGTTTGTGTGTATGCATGTAGAAGAAACAGAAGAAAAGGGAGCAGAGCAAGCTGTATATACTCGTATATCAGTCATTTCGCATATAAAATTAAATGAAATTATTTGTTCTCTTGAGGCAGTCCTAGAATGTGCAGAGGAGTGCAGAAAAGAAGAAAAGAGAAGAGAAATCAGGTAACTAATTAAAAGCAAGCAAAGGTAAGTATTTTTATGTATTTTTTTAAGCAACATTTTTTGTGTGTCTTTCAGGCTATGTATGTTAAATATGCTGAACCAAATAAAGGGGGAGACATGATGCGTCAAAATGTTAAAAAATAAAACAGGACGTATGAGTTACATTTGATACGAGTACTAATTCATCGAACCACAAGCAGAGGCTTGGCAAAAATTAAGATTAGATATTTAATATTTAATATTTAATATTTAATATTTAATATTTAATATTTAATATTTAATATTTAATATTTAATATTTAATATTTAATATTTAATATTTAATATTTAATATTTAATATTTAATATTTAATATTTAATATTTAATATTTAATATTTAATATTTAATATTTAATATTTAATATTTAATATTTAATATTTAATATTTAATATTTAATATTTAATATTTAATATTTAATATTTAATATTTAATATTTAATATTTAATATTTAATATTTAATATTTAATATTTAATATTTAATATTTAATATTTAATATTTAATATTTAATATTTAATATTTAATATTTAATATTTAATATTTAATATTTAATATTTAATATTTAATATTTAATATTTAATATTTAATATTTAATATTTAATATTTAATATTTAATATTTAATATTTAATATTTAATATTTAATATTTAATATTTAATATTTAATATTTAATATTTAATATTTAATATTTAATATTTAATATTTAATATTTAATATTTAATATTTAATATTTAATATTTAATATTTAATATTTAATATTTAATATTTAATATTTAATATTTAATATTTAATATTTAATATTTAATATTTAATATTTAATATTTAATATTTAATATTTAATATTTAATATTTAATATTTAATATTTAATATTTAATATTTAATATTTAATATTTAATATTTAATATTTAATATTTAATATTTAATATTTAATATTTAATATTTAATATTTAATATTTAATATTTAATATTTAATATTTAATATTTAATATTTAATATTTAATATTTAATATTTAATATTTAATATTTAATATTTAATATTTAATATTTAATATTTAATATTTAATATTTAATATTTAATATTTAATATTTAATATTTAATATTTAATATTTAATATTTAATATTTAATATTTAATATTTAATATTTAATATTTAATATTTAATATTTAATATTTAATATTTAATATTTAATATTTAATATTTAATATTTAATATTTAATATTTAATATTTAATATTTAATATTTAATATTTAATATTTAATATTTAATATTTAATATTTAATATTTAATATTTAATATTTAATATTTAATATTTAATATTTAATATTTAATATTTAATATTTAATATTTAATATTTAATATTTAATATTTAATATTTAATATTTAATATTTAATATTTAATATTTAATATTTAATATTTAATATTTAATATTTAATATTTAATATTTAATATTTAATATTTAATATTTAATATTTAATATTTAATATTTAATATTTAATATTTAATATTTAATATTTAATATTTAATATTTAATATTTAATATTTAATATTTTATATTTAATATTTAATATTTAATATTTAATATTTAATATTTAATATTTAATATTTAATATTTTATATTTAATATTTAATATTTAATATTTAATATTTAATATTTAATATTTAATATTTAATATTTAATATTTAATATTTAATATTAAATATTTAATATTTAATATTTAATATTTAATATTTAATATTTAATATTTAATATTTAATATAGGTCGTATATATTAAATATTTAATATTTAATTTATAAGTTTTAGGTTTTAAATTTTTAATTTCCAATTTTTAGTTTTTATTTTTAATTTTAGACTTTTAATTTATAATTTTTAATATTTCAATTTTTAATTTTTCATTGTGCATGAAAATTTGAAGATGACAAAAATCAATACATTTTTATAAAAGTACTAAGAAAACTGGCGTGGCGTCCGTGGCGTAGTTGGTTTAAGTGCGTGGCCGCTATGTCAACGAACTTTGGAAACCCAGGTTCGAATCCCAGCAGTGACAGAAAATTATTTGAATTTTTCTGTACGGCCGCCACCTCTCTGCAGACAATGGCAAACCTCAGAGAGTAATCAAAATGCCATGTAAAGCTTCTTGAGAATAAGAACATTTTCGTTCATCGCCGTTCGGAGTCGGCGTTAAGCCTGTAGGTCCATTTCTCGGTCAATTGTGTACAAACTTAATAACACGCACAACACAATTGATCATAAGAAGCTAGGTCAAAGTCCTTTCAAGGGCTGAAATGGCCAGTTATTTATTTTTTTATTTTTTTTAAGAAAACTGGCACCACAAACATTGTATTCAATATCTGTTTGAAACTGGTTTTTACAAGACTTACAGTGGAATTTGCATTTGGATTAGTTTCATTGCATAGCCAAATTGATTTTTTTTTTTATTTCTTTTAATTTTAGCTGTAATTCAGTTCTTAAAACCTTATATAATTCTAAGTTCTAATTCCGGTTGCCATGGTGCATTTCACATAGCAACGCTTTAAATAGACTCACTTAAAATTACGCAACTCTTATAACTCGGCTGCTTTGCATATTTTGGCTAAGCATCCAGAGCCATTGTCTAGCTACTAAATTTCGTGGAGTTATTAAAAACAAAAACAAAAAACAACAAAAAAAAATCCAAATCTAACAAACTGTTTCACTTCCTCACCAGCCCCATTGCGGCCAAGTGAAAACGTGCATCGTTTTGATGTTTGAGAATAACTCTTAATAAGTTCAGCAAACTTTGCCGGGTTTCGTCGTCTAGCGCAAGTCCTGCCGTTGCTACTGCCGCTTCCTTAATTTAATATTTTATGAGCACGCAAAACTTTTCGCTTAATATTTGCGTGATTTTGGTGTAAAAATATTTACCACTTTTGTCCGCATCCGGATTTGAGTGCGACTCCTTCTAGAGTCCTTGGCAAGCACTTAATGCCCGTTAATGGCGGTAGGCAACAGCAGCGGCAGCAGTCGCGGTAAGCTTGAACGATGCTTAAACTTTACGCAATTATAATTTGTTCTTTGTCGTCGTCGACGTTGTCTTTATTTTTATCCTTGCAGCTGATCTGAGCTGAGCCTCATTTTAATTTTTAGTTTCAGCTTAAAAACTTTGACAAGTGCGCATTTTAGTTTATGGCCAAAAGGCTGACAATGGCTAAGCATGACGTTAAAAACCGTGCTTATTATTATCGTTGCTGTTGTGTTTGTTGTTGTTGTTGTTGTTGTTGTTGTTGTTGTTGTTGTTGTTGTTGTTGTTGTTGTTGTTGTTGTTGCTGCTGTTTTATTCAATCTTGCTATTGCCACTCTTAGAAGCGACTTTTATGACGAAATTAATTACAGCTTTCAGTTCTTATTATTGCTTTTTTATTTAGATACATTTTCTTGAATCATTTGTGGCATTAACAAACACCACAACAACCATAATATCAACAAGAACAACGATAACAACAGCAACATCATCCACTCAAACGTTCCATTAATTTCAATCAACATAAATTTACACAGAAGTTGCGCATGTTACTTGCCCCAATGACTACAACAAAAATTTGTCGTTTCTTTTTTATTTTTTGTTGTTATTGTGATTGTGTCTTGTTATACCTCAACACATATTATGCCGTCTTGGAAGCAGCCACCAACATCTACACAAGCATAACTGTAACTTTTGCTCATCTCACTTTACACTTTAAATATAAAACACATGTTGTAGAAACACACATCAGCATATTTAAAAAGGATATTCAATCATGATTAACACGTATGCAATAATATGAAGGTTACTACAGAAATTTCGGGAATAAATATAAGGACTCAATTTTTTTTTTTTATTTATTACTTTGAAAAAAAAAACAAAACATTTTTTCAATTTTTGCTACCATACCACTTGAAACATGTAGAAAAATAAGAAATTTCCATGAAATAACGAAAACAAACAAAACCCGAAGCATTATTCTTCATCAAGACAATGCGAGCTTGAGGCGTTTTTGAGCACTCAAAACATCAAATTAATGGGTCCTGATTTGGCAGCCAATGACTTCCTTCTGTTACCGCACATCAAGAGCCAAACTACGTGGACAACTATTTTCGACATCAGGAGAAGCAGTTGATGCGTTCAAAAACTAGCTATGTGTCTCAAGCGGAATGGGATATATATAATGACAAATGGTTTAAACGAGTGCAAAAACGTATTAATTTTAAAGGAGAATATTGCGAAAAACAAGAAAAAAGTGCAATCTTTATATTTGTTCCCGAAATATATCGCTCATTAAAAAAAAAAAATCAATTAAATAATTACAATTCAATTATTTTGAAGATAACCACGAGCCAACTGATCAAAATGTATGTCAGATTCGTATTCAGTGGGTCAAAATACATGGGAATATGTGGGTTTACTTTCTCGTGTTCAAACTTTTTTTTTTGTGTGTCGGATAAATATGAAATTATTAATGAAAAAACGGAAAAGTCCCAATGATTTACAATTTGTGTCCCGATGTCATACGAAATAAATAGGAGATATTTTGTAACGAACCTCCGCTGGTTCTTTTGTTTTTGCTGGGGTTTCTTTACAAGAAATTACACAATGTTTTCTTCTTTATAAATCTGTTCTTTTAATAAAATGAGGCCTTTATCTTTTATACAATTTGACAAGATATATGTCTTTATTTATTTATATATATTGGTTTAATAGGCCTTATTTCTTCGGGTCTGTCCCTTCTCTTCTGCATCTCGGCTTAACAGGCGGGCCTACAACAACCGCGGCACTGTTACTCGATGAAAAAAAAGTAAACACAAGCCACGGACAATGTTCTGGCTTGAGCAGGCAGACTTACAAGCCACGGACGCTGAAAAAAAAAGTGTGAAGACAGGGGGGCCTACAAGCCACCCACTTTATCGACTGCTACTGCAGGCGGGCCTACAAGCCACCGACGCTGCTTGCTTTTGTTTATTGCAGGTGGGCCTACAAGCCACCGACTGTGCTCTTGCCGTTGGATAAACAAGTGGGCCTACAAGTCACCGAAATGTTTACCGATTATCTTTGCAGGTGGGCCTACAAGGCAACGACTCTGCTTTTCCCGTTGAGTAAACAAGTGGGCCTGTAAGCCAATGAAATGTCTACCGATTCCTTTGCAGGTGGGCCTATAAGCCAACAACTCTACTTGTAACAAAATAATCTCACTCACTTTGATCATCCTTTACTTTTGCAACTTTCAGCGGTTGCTCTTCCTTGGTCGTCGTATTTTCCTTGAATACTTATTGATCCAACTGCTGCACTTCACTGTCTTATAATTTACAGTGAATCAAAAAAGTTTAGAAACAAAACAGTTTCTTTAAAACATTTATTCAATTTTTACCCATTTAACACAAAACTAAAAAATTTTTTTACATATTTAATATTTAATATAAGCAAAAAACTAAACATTTCATAGCCAAAAAAGTTTAGAAACATTTGTGCTTTTGATTGAACTTTGCATTGCTTCGTTTGAAAAAAGCTTTAAAATAACGGGATCTAAAGTCTTCAGCTTTAAATGTCAGTAATATACGCATCAGTCACTCGCTTTTTTGTAATAAACGCAGATTATTTGTCTTTTTGTCTTAAAAATGGGGAAAAATACCGAAATCTCACTAGACGTTCGTAAATTAATTCAAGACTGTATTTTCAGAATAATAAAGTGCAAGATATTGGCTTAATAATCGGGAGAAGCCATACTAGTGTTTATAAAATTATAAATAAATATTTATACACGGGTTCATTACAACCAAAGCTTCGATCTGGTCGGCCAAGTTCTTTAAGAGCGCGCCATGAACGAGTTATTTTGTTAGAAATAAAAGCAACTCCAAACGTTTCTGCTCCGAAGATTGCTACGACACTAGAGAAATTTTATGATGTCCACATAAATGCGCAAACAGTTCGAAATATGCTCCATAAGGCTGACTATCATGATAGAGTTGCTCGAAAAACACCTTTCATAAATAAGCGAAATGCGGATAAACGCTTGGAGTTCGCAAAAAAACACATCAACCAATCGGAACAGTTTTGGAGAACTGTGGTATTCAGTGACGAGTCGAAATACAACATTTTTGGTTCGGACGGACGTCGTATGGTGTGGAGAAAAGCAAATATGGAGTTCAATAAAGAAAACATCCAAGCAACAATAAAACATGGAGGCGGTAGTGTGATGGTGTGGGGGTGTGTTTCAGCTGCTGGCATGGGAAACTTGAAGTTCATTGAAGGAATAATGAATGAAGAACATATTTAGCCATTTTGAAAGAAAATTTTCTCCAAAGTATAAACAAAATGGGGCTAGATGAAATCAGTTTCTTTTTCCAACAAGATAATGACCCCAAGCACAAGTCGCGTTTGGTCATGGAATGGCTGCTTTTCAAAGTCCCACGCCTGCTGCATACACCCCCACAATCTCCAGATCTTAACATAATTGAAAATGTGTGGGACCTTATTGAAAAAAGGATCAGGCACCATCATATCAATCCAAGTCGCTTAAACAAGCCATATTAGAAGATTGGAATGCAATTACCCCACAAGAGCTCCAAAAACTATCTTTGGGAATGAAAAATAGACTCCGCTAGACTCTTCTAGAAGAAGAACCGCTTCTTGATGCGAAACGCTATCAAACGAAGTACTAAAATATTAAAAGAGTAGTTTTTCTTTAATTTTTTCTGTATAATTTTTAATTTGTTTCTAAAGTTTTTTGGCCATGAAATAATGTTCTTTTTGGTATTTTTATCACTTGTACGAATATTATAGTTGTTTTTTATTTCATTTTTTTGTTATTGTGTTGTGAATATATATAGAATAAAAATATATGAAAAAATTTTTGCAACAGCTTAAAAAGTGTAAAATTTCAATGATTGTTTGAGAGAAAATGTTTTGTTTCTAAACTTTTTTGATTCACTGTACTTTAATTGCTTTCTCTTGAATTCACTTTTCTTTTAGCACACTGCGCACTTTAAATGTACAATACATTCTGTGTTTCTGTTTCGATTGCGGCCTATTTAATCATCTTACTCTTGTTGCTTGTGACAAACAAGGTAACGCAATCGAAAGTTCTGGGCTTATTTTTCCGTAACCAAACTCCCGTACGTTGTAGCTTTGTTATTGCTTTCCGCCAGAAACCTTTCACATATTTGCCCAACGATTTGCCTTCTCTTGCTTCATTATGTGATCCGCTACTCGACTCTGAGCAAGATCACGCCAGCTTTGCGCAAGTATTTGCGCACGTTTACGTATGCAATATAGCTTTTTTTGTGACCGATGACGTGGCACGAAAAAAATACTTTTTTCTCGCACTGCTGATTGCTTGATCTTGTCTTGTTGGTTCATGAGAAAAGTGTATGGGTTTTAATTTTTTGCAAAGAACTAAGATATAAGGAAGCGCTGTTGTTCCTCATAAATGGCTATGGGCAGAGAACGCTCTGGGAGCGATGAGAGTAAGAATTGAGAGCAAAGGCTTATGTAGCAACACAAAACGCAACAACAAATCAAAGACAAAAGACAAACACTGAAACAACACAGAAGCTGTAAATGTAGCGGTGCCCATAAAAATAAATAAATATTATTTGTGTTGGTTCACACAAATACAGAAACATTCACTAGGGGCCGCATTTGGATGTTACGCAAAAAGGGGCCACACATTTTTTCAATACGTATGGACTATCATGTTTTCTACAAAAAATTAGTATAGCTTGGAGACAATAGTTACTTATAGTAACGATTAAAATTTCCCATTTAATAAATTGGTAAAATTTCGAGGCTATGTTAAAGGAACGCTACTTAAGACATCCTTAATAATTTGCCCTGTATATGGGTTTTTCCATGGCTACGCACATAATAGTCATACATCTAAAATATGAAGAAAAACATAAAAACTCGAATTTTTTCTTTGTTTTGAATTATGGATAACACTTTAGTAGCACTATATTCAGTGTATAAACTACAAGCTGTGGAAAGTATGGGCATAAGATACTAGGCAACAAAAAGGGATACGTGACGTGACAGAAAATAGCATCTATAAAAAAGCAAAATAGAAATTAAACTATTAATAATTTGTATATATAAACATATACGTATGCGATGGATCCTGAAAACAAGGGCTACAAACCTTCATCTTCAAAAACTGAATGCACCCATAATATTGTGCTTGTGTTTTGACAGTTCTTATATCGAGATCTCGATTTCGAAATGGCACGCAATTGATAGGCATATGTATGATATTTTCTTTGAAATGCTTTCGGAAAGAAATGACTTGTGCGCTATGCAAGGCTTAAAATAAAATTACTTCGGATTTCAATAGTCATAATCAAGCAAGTTCAAGTGATGAAATTCATTGTCTACACTGTGTTTTTAACTTACGAAACAACAATATTCATTGTTTACATTTTCGATAGTAGCAATGTCAAAAAACACTTCCTGTCTCGCTCTAACAGGTACTTCATCACACGTACGCTGTATGTGAGGAAAACACCATTTCCTTATATCTTCCCAGTGGGAAAATAAAAAGCGCTTCTAGAAATAGCGCATTTTATGCGCATTTTTGTATGCTTTGAGGATGCGCTTTTCAGAATTCAGGGTTGTGGAGCTTATATTATTATATACATTTTGTTCATAATTATCAAGCAAGAAAATAGCAGATCGTTAAGACATTTGACTATAATGTCAGCAGTCCGAGTTCAATCCCCGCATGTTACAAAAAATAAAATTTTGTCGATTTGTTTTTAGTCAAAGTGCTCGGTTCTCGCTGCGTTTAGTTATTTACTACAATGAGAGCAAAGCGCCTACATCTGATGACATGCCAATGTTAAAAAAGGCTCAATCCACAAGGAGAACAAGCGCTCTATTGCTTTTTAGGAGCGCTTTAAATGCGCTAATGAAGCGCTCGGTTTCCTGCTGGGTTATTTCTGTGATTTGTTGTATTCTTTTGTAATCTATTCGTATGATTTTGTGTTTATTTAGATATATAATTCAGTGTTTATGTGTGTGTGTAAACGTATAAGGAAAAATAAATAAACAATACTGGTGGTGTTCACCGAGTATGCCTCTTGCACCTCGGCTGTTGTGCGGATAAAAATCGCCAGCGATTTTTTAGTCATCACAATTTTTTCATTGAACTGACCTATAAGTATTTTTAAGCTATATTATAAAGGGGTAATGGTTTACACAAAATTCGTGGATGTCATTTCACAAAAAAATTCACACAAAAAATTCTCCGTGTCCCGATGCCTGATGTTTTTTGAATGCATGATTCTAAAAAACTCTTACACATTACGTATTAATGTAAATGTATTTGGTAAGGACATAAGTACTTCTATTGCAGAAAAAAATTAAAAAAATATTCCACAAATACTTCTGAACTTAAATGTATCTCTATTTGCAAAATATGTACTCCAAATGTCCCAATGCCTTATTTTGGAATGAACGATATGTATGTTGTGACCTAATGACTCGCTCTACATAAAATATGTATGTCATACGACGGCAAAGGTCAACGAAATAGGTGATCTACATACATATGTGCATTTACGATATCATGTCGATGCACGATATGAGCTCATTAATTAGCTTAACTTTTATAAATATGAGCAGCACATATTTCAATAATGGTAAAAATCAAAGTGCAAATTTATTGAGTGTTCTTTTATAATAACACTAATTTGGTAACCAACCCAAATTAACCCACTGTAGTGGAAATAACAAAATGTTTAATGCCGAAATCAATAAATTAATGCGCTTATATATCAATCATGTTAAATCAGTTTAAAATTACAACAATTTAAGTAAAAGCAAAATATCACAACAAACAAAGCTTATGTTTGAAACACATGTTAGTTCGGAATAAATTCATGAATTTATTAATGATCACTTGCATTTCATGAAATTCTATTTTAAATGCCACAATTTTTTGATAAGGTCAAGTTTCAATTTTTCACACAAAAAAAAAAAAAAGAAGAGAAATTTGCAGAAATTTGTAGCATAAATAAAATGTTAATAATGTGAAAAAGCAATTACAAATTCTATACTAACGTTTGTTTTGCCGGCACACACGGTAAAAAGGACATTTATATAACTTTTTTCATAAAATATTCAAAACTAATAAACAAATTGCGTGCCAGCTGCGATGTGCGACTGTAGTTTACTCCTTAAAAACGATTGTATTGAAATATATACAATAGACAATGGGGTTAAATCTTTTATATAGGGGAAGGGAAAACATGAGTGGCGGCCGTGGACCAGTGGGTAGAGGGCGTGACCCATACGCCGGAGAACCCTGGTTCAATTCCATCTGACACAGAAGGTTTTTTCCAATTGAATTCATTTTTCTGTTCGGCCGTCAACTCAAAAAATAATAATAATTTTTTATTTCGATATAACATGCATTAAGCAGCATATTGAAGCTATTCAAAATGTACTCCGACATTTGGAACATGTTGATTTTTTGTTATTTAATTTTTGAAAATAATCATTATTTTCTGTCCTTGGTGTAAACTGATAGACTGTTTGCTTGATTCAAGCATGGACTAGTAATGTCATTATTGAATTGAAGCTCCGACCATAGTTTAGTGCAAACTAAAATACGATATATTAATGTCGGCAGTTACATGAGGTACGAGCCGTGGAAGTCCGTCCCCAACATTCTACCGGAAAGTAAATCTAAATTAAGTGATCTTTATCGAAGTGAATATTGAAATTGCCGCCAAGTGTGAATGGAAGTTCATGATAACGTTTCTTCAACAGTTTTGAACGCCAACCTTTTGTATATGCTTATGATGCCTTGTGGAGAATATCTTTTATATCAATATTAGAATACGACCTTTCATTATTTATATTGAAAAAAAATTTTGAGCTTTAGGCCAATATGCGGACAAACTTACCCGGAAGTTTATTTTGACACAGAGAACGCTCTTACCTTAGTAACTGAGTTCTTATCTACTTATGATGCACACTGTGTTAAGGTTAACCTTGATCGTATCATACTTTTAGGCATAACCTAAACTCATGTATATCTTCGAAATTCGATGACAGTGGTATACCGCTATCGAGCATATTGAAGTTGTATTATTTTGTTGTTAGCTCCTCCCTTTTTCCACACTTCCATTTTAGGGTTCAGCTATTTTAACTGATGGTATACCTAAAATGATGTGGAGACCATTTTGTTATGAAAAGCTTTGTGGTTTTTGTGATAAACACACAACTTAACATTTTTAATATGGGCGTGCGCTCTCAGAAATGTTAATAATTGAATATGACCTTTCATTATTTATATTGAAAACAAATTTTGAGCTTTAGGCCAAGTATGTTGACAACAAGACAACATGAAGACAAAGAAGGCAACAACCAACAACAACAACAACGGCTCTGTATATAGCAGATCACACAGCTTGACATATACAGATTGTTTCGTTGGCCGCTACACCAACTCATCAGTAGTCTTGCATGACTTTTCACTGTGATCCACACAATGCGTTAGTCGTATGCAAAAGTGGAACAAAAATAGTATTGCTCCTATCAAAAGAAATTTTGTATGCTTAGGAAGTTAGGGCTAATTAAAATATATCGACGGTTCCTACGAAGACTATCTCTTCTTTAAACGCGATCAAGAAAGTCATTTTTTTTAAACTGCGGCGACAAAAATCTGTTTTTGCAAAATGCGGCGAAAAAAATCCATATCAAAAAAGTGCGGCGAAGAAAATCCGTTTTTTTAAAATTCAGCGAAGAAAATCTCTTTTTATGAAATGCGGCCAAGAAAATCTCTTTTCAGAGTGTGACGTTAACAACGCTGCATTTTTCAAGGAGTGGGAACAATTTTTCTGAAAAAAATTATATTTTCAAATAATTATTTCTATTTATTATTTCATCTTTATAATTCCTTGCAGTACTCTATAAAATGATTTTTATATAAAAGTGATTTTTTTCGCCGCATTTTGATAAAAGTGATTTTTTTTTCGCCGCATTTTGAATAAAGAGATTTTCGACGACGCAATTTTCTGTCGGAAGATTTTTTTCGTAAGCACCGTCGATATGTAAAAATGACCTTTACCACCCCTGTTTGACCTATATTATTTTTTACAGGTAAACACAAAATTTGACTGATCTTAACAAAACTTGGTAAGAAGGCTATGCAAATGAAGAATAGATGTAAACATACTAAAAATGATAGAAATCGGCAAGACCATAGGAGTACCTCCCTTTGACCTACATTAATTTTTTACATAATTTTGTATGGGAGTTACATCTGTTGTCCCGATGTAACGAAAAAAAGTTCATTGGCCTTTTATAATGTAAAAATTACAGGAGCTGTTTGTCCGGCTGTGGACCCTGAAAAAACGGAGACGTCATCGCAAAAACAATGCACAGCCGCAATTTTTAAATAAATCACTTCAAAAACTTATTGTTACAGTCACTGTATTATAGTATAATAAATTCCCCTTTTTGGTATCTCGATTTATAGTGTAGTATTTCTAAAAAAAAAAACTCCAAAGAGAGCATATTTCTCCGCCGTCTTGAGTGGCCTAACCCCTTAAGTGCTTACATTCTTTTATTGTTTTTGTTGTTGTTTAGTAAAGCGTAAGGAACTTTGTTCTTGACGGAGGTCCCCTGATCACACGACTTTTTTCCTTCCGCGGGCTATATACAGGGGAGTACCAAGGCCATTTTGATTGGGGGCAAAGCAAGGTATTTCGGCCGACTGGATACCCCTAAGTCCCGACTTTTTTTTTAAATACAACATAGCTTAAATACAACACATTGTGGCGTCCGTGGCGTAGTTGGTTAAAGTGCGTGGCCTCTATGTCAATGAACCTGGAGACCCGGGTTCGAATCCCAGCAGCGAGAGAAAATTATTTGAATTAAAATAATTTTTCTGTACGGCCGCCACCTCACTGCAGACAATGGCAAACCTCAGAGAGTAATCAAAATGCCATGTAAAGCTTCTTGAGAACAAGAACATTCCGTTCATCACCATTCGGAGTCGGCGTTAAACCTGTAGGTCCGGTACTCGGTCAATTGTGAACAAACTTAATAACACGCACAACACAATTGATCCTAAGAAGCTAGGTCAAAGTCCTTTCAAGGGCTGAAATTACCAGTTATTTATTTTTATTTTACAACATAGCTGAATTAACTAAAGTTACTCATCCGTTCGATCAATATGAGATGAGTATTGATATAAATACTCGTATAAATAAATCTTTAAGGAAAGTGAGTTGATCGACTGAAGTTGGTTTAAGGGGGACTATATACCCAGAGGCCGGAAAAAAGGTTATGTTTGTGAATTTTTTTTAAGGAAACCTAAGGGATATATTTAAATGCGTTTTTTTATGCCTCAAAATATACACATTCAAGAGTACGTATAGTTTTTTTTTATAAAAAATAATATAATAATAAGGTAGTTACAGCATTTTTTGTAGAGCGCTCTGAAAAAAAGGTGACCAAGATTGCTCCTCCTAAATTCATCTGAATCAAAACAAAAAAATGAAAAATATTATTAAACTAGATACTTAAAACTCGTACTTGTCATAGCCGATTTTGAAAATATTGATTTTTCACAAAATGGCGGACTTCCGAACGTAAATTAACGATTTTCGACCGAAAATTCGTCATTATTTTGCCTATAAAAAATGAACGAAGCTACGAAAAAAAAGATACAGCAGTTTCGACTATGTCGTAACACAAGACGTAGAATTATATATTACTTAAATTAGAAACAATCGAGTTATAAACTTCTTATTGATACTAAAACATAAAAAAAGTTGGTACAATTTTTTCAACTCGTTTTATTGGGTGGTTTTATGTGGTAGATTTTTCATTCAATGGCTTAAAACTATTAGCTTGCATTTAAAATAACAATTATAAAACCATGCTGCAGACTCGCCCCGCCCCCGCCAAAATGAAACCCTCCCCTCTCACAATTAACAGACCTAATCTGGCGAGTGACAAAGTTCAACATATTAACAATAGTAAATATATTGACAACTGTAAATATTTCCTATTCTCGTTCAATTCTAAAAGCTCTTTTCTTGACACTGTTGTCAATAGTAAAAGAGGTGCTGACAGTGCATTTTTTATTTAGAAATCCAGCTTACGCTGGGTTATTCACTCATATTTTTCTCGCCAAATAAAATAAATGATTATAAATGTATAACAATATATAATACATACTGATAAAACAACAAGAACTGAAAAATAAAAGTAAACAATAATAAGAATAAAAATTGTTCATCCATTTTCTTGAAATAATAAACACTGTCAAAAAGTGTGGCCTTCTATAAACAGTATTGATCAAATATGTTGTGGGGTATAATTGAAGTACAAAATTAAATTTTTATGTTTTTGTTTCTTATAATATTTGTAAATGATTTAAAATATTTAAGCGTTTAAAAAGATTGTGAAAAGAAAAAGTGCAGTTCTCTTTTGATTTAGAATATATAGTGGTTAAAAGTTTCATCTTAAAAGTGTGCTATCTCTGAAAGTTTCGAAGATATTTTATCACAACTGGTATCATTGAAAAGGTAAATTGATTGCCTTTATTATACTTGTTAAAATTTTACTAAATTCCTTCATGGTTTTTCAGACATAACGATTTTACTTATTTTTAAGATTTGTTCTTTCAATAAACTTATTTTAAAGAAAAAAATTCATTATTATGGAAGTCTTTTATTATTATAATAAAAAAGTCATATTTTTATCCTTCAGTTTGATGTATAGTTTTTTATAGTAACTGTTAAACTATCCGAGTTATCACACTTTTAAGAAATAACTTTGAACCAATATAACGTCTAAAAGAAAAGAGAAATTTTTTTGTGCCATTGTTTTAAAGGTTTTAATATTTAAATATATAATATCAAGAGAACTAACAAATTCTCAACGAGAAATTCATATTTTCATTTTAAAAAAGTAACTTAACAAAATTGGGGTAATTTTTTCAATAAAAGTGCAACACTTAACAGCTGCTTTCTGACAACATGCTTTTCACCTTCCTGTGGTGAATAAATAAAGCTTTTCATTTGTCAAGTGTTCGCCTGAATAGGTTTTACAAGTCAGGTTGACAAAATTTTGACAAATTATTTCTTGTAAATTGACAGCCAGAATAGGTCTGTAAATAACATTTATAAATCCATGCCGCAGCCGCGCCTCCGTTGACGCTTTTTCTAAACGGAAATCGGTAGTGCTCGATTCTGTTACAAAAACATGCCCCTGAAAATTAATTTTTCTGTTAAAAACAACATTCTGTTAAAAACAACAGCCGTTTAGAACAACAACCCCCAAAAGTATGCTTTTTTAATTACAACCCTACGCTAATTATCTACGCTACACTAGATGGCGGTGTCTTCACCGTCGAAAAAAACCGGAAACCGTCGAGCACAGCAAACAAAAACATCAAATGTTGGCTTTATATTTCATGTAATTGTGTAAAATTTATATAAGTAAGAGAGTTCAAACATTCATTTTTCTCCCAGTGAGGATCAAGCAGACCAACAAGTGCTGACATCAACATTGTACGATCAGTACTTTAGGCACACCGAAGGCTCAAAGTGTGACCTAAAAACGCTATCAACCGCCGCCTGATCTCTATCAACCGCCCTACTAACCTCCGAGAAAGACGTGTTCTACGTCAAAAAATCCTATGACAAGTACGAGATTATTATGAATAAAATAAGCCTGCAAAAAAAAATCAAAACGATCGGTTCACTGAGCTTCGAGAACTCTCGGTCACTGACTTTGAAAACATGGTTTCGAGAAAAACGCGTTTGAAAATAAGATCCAGCAATGCGCGCTCTAGAAGGCGGTTCACTCACTAGGCTATAACTTTGTTATTTTTTGAGATATCGACTTGAAATTTTCAAGCACATATTCTTGCGACTTAAATTGAGACTTATTCTTGAGACTAATTTTTTGAAAAGAAAAAGTTCTGGGTTTTTTTGCCCCCTTAAGGTACTACTGAAAGTAAATTGGCTGAGTGAAGTTCGTTTAATGTACGACTAAAAGTGAATTGGCCGACTGAAGATAGTTTTGGGTAAGACTAAAAATTAAATAACCGACTAAAGTTGGTTTTTGTTATGAAAATGGCAATAAAAGTAGGGCTGACTTTGATGCGTTCATAATTATTGTTAATAAAAATCAATATTTTAAACAAATTTCAGTAAAAAATAACAATTAGGCCGACTCTACAAAAGTAAGGGGGTGTAGACTACCCCCTTGCCTCCCTCCACCGCCCCCCCCTAGGTTGTCCCTGGCTAGGTATGGAAATAGATTAAAATAGATATTAGAGTAAACAACTCGTAACTTCCAACCAGGGAGTTATCATTGCACTTATTTTAATGTTTACATTTTTATTTTATGTATAGTATAGTAACATTTTTAAAGCATCAGTTAATTTTTGGTAAAATTCCACAACTTTACGCATAAAAACTTTATCTTTTAAGCGTACTTGTATAATAAAATATGTAACTAATTTATGCTATATGACAAAACTATAGAGAACTAGCAAAACTATACTGGTATGAAACTCAAAAATTATTTACCCTCAAGGCTAGTTCATATTTGTTTGGCAAAGCACAAATATAAACTAACTTTTGCACTAAATGTCAAAAGACGACTCATCAACTAATGCCCGTTGCTTTCATAATTTTAACGTTTAAAATTTTTAATATAAAAACTTTCATCATTAAATTCAACTGATTACTTTAACCCATTTCTGGCGTAAACACACACACACACACACACACAAAGCCAAACTACTGTGTGTCAATTAAAAATAAGCTAATATCATGGCCTTAGTTAGATGACGAGTTGTTCGCCGACGTTGCTGGCTTTAGCATTGAAGTGTGGTAATATGCGAGATGTTAGCTAGAATTCCTCTTTTTATATCCTTTTTTTTCTAAAGCTTGCTTCTAACACACCTCGGCTGTAAAGCTATGAGCATGAGAGTGTGTGCGTGTTTATGTGTGTGTTTGTGTTGTGTATTTGTGGGAATATATCCCGCCAACACCTAGGAACAAAGCTACCTAGATACTGATACAAAGCAAGAAACGGGATCCTTGCCACGTTTAGATGCAGGTCGTCCCTGCTAATCAGTTCTGACGTTGAGATTCCTATCTAAATTGATGCGTTTCTCCGTGCTTTTGATGAAGCTAATTAAATTAATTACTGACTTTAGATCATTTAGTGAGTAAAATGATGATGGCTGCAAAAAGCAAAAGACGGAAAACAGAGCGATAGCAACAGATAAGCAAAGATTCCCTGTAACACCATAGCTGGATGATTAGTGAGCATGAGCTTCAATGTTTGTCGTTTTGTTGAATTTCTTGATGATTATGTTCCTGTTAGTGTTATTGGTGGACGCAATGTTGACATATATTAGATTATGATGGTTTTCTTTTTTTCTCAATTTAGAATCGTATGAATTAATTTATGCAGTTTGTCTTCTAGAGCAGAGGTTCTTGACCTTTTTTAGTTTGCGTACCTGTTGGTGGAGCATTCCACTGAAAATGGTAATTTTTGACACATACATATCTCATTGTTTTTTTATAAATTGATTGACGGAGTTGGTAGTAACGTAAAGCGACTTGTAAGCCAAAAAGCTCGAGGTCAAGGAGATGGTACCGTAATCCAAAACGAAAGAGATTTCGTTACATTAGCAGCCACTTTAGTACCTTCTACGAAGGTTTTCTATATTGCTGAATCAGAAATAGCTGATAAAATCCAAAATGTTCATCCATGGGAAGCTGCAAGGCCTGTTCCAGGAATATCAAAATTTCATATTAGTTGAAATTAAATGACGGTCATAAAGTAACATGCAAGAAACACGCTTTAGATAATCATAGTGTTAAGTTTTCATTTCAAAAATGATTCAAAACGAAGACTTAATTTCTGAATTTCGTACGAGTCCCGTACAAACGAAAGTGTCCCGTACAAACGATTTCATTTTTATTTTTTTATTCTCATTTTAATAGATATTTTTTCGAACTTGTAGTATTTCGTCATACCATGATCGACGAAGTCTACATAAGTATATTTTTAATTTTATAGAGATAATTAATTTTGCTGAAATTCTCCAATAATGTCAAAAAATAAAAAGTATGTTGGACTGCGGTTGTCCCGTACAAACAAACATCTTTTCATACTTATTACTGCCTATTTATGAATATTTTCAGCAACAAATAATTGATTTTGAAAAGCCTCCGTTACACTAAATTAATGTACTAGATGCTTTGAACAATTACATTTCGGTTTATTTTTAATTTAAGATCTTAACTTATCAAATGCGTTCGATTTGTCCCGTACCAACAGTGGAATGCTCCTGGTACGGTGGCGTCCGTGGCGTAGTTGGTTAAAGTGCGTGGGGTACATTTTAGAATGTATTCCAAAGAATATATAAATTTAAAACAAAACCTATGAATTTGAATCTATCAGCCAAAAGTTTACTGATTCATTTTATTCCAGCACGCATCGATTACAAACTATATAATAATTTTTACTATAGAAATTTTTTTTAGATTCCTTACTTGCTTTTTTGGTAAGTGAAAAACGAACTGATTCTAAAACAAATTCTGTTATAAGTGAAACAAAAAAACAATCCGCTTTGATTTATGTTTTCTTATTTCCACAAAATTAATACTTTTTTATTCAAAAGAATCAATTTTATGAGTGGATAAAAGAATCGATTTCTTTAGCGATCAAAAGGAAGCGAGAAAAGAATGTATTACTTCTTGTAGGACATCAGCATGTTAAAAATGATCAATTCTAGAATATGTTTGTATTGGAGAAAAGAATTGATTCTTTTTTCACACACAATTGCTTCTTTTTTTCCGGTGGAAAGGTGCTAACCCACACAAAAGCTCAGCAATCTCTTTTATATGTGTACTAAAGATGATGTTGTTGTCTCTTTTTCTTTAGCCAGTTACAAGCGTATATTCTTTATGCTGCACAAAATTGAGTCTTCAGTTTTGGGCAATAAGGAGCTACATAGAAATAGTGGTCTTATCGTGGAATCGTAGACTTCCAGGCTGACGGTCGCCTCAAAGGTTATTCTGATAGTCAATATCTAAGCCATGGAAAGTAATACAATATAGCATTGACAACTGCTTATTTTCTCTTCTTCAAGAAAACATCTCCTGTCAAAAACAGCTGTTGTGATAATGCATCTTCTGCTGCTGAAGTTTTTACAATCAAGGTATGACAGAAATCACGCAACTATACACTCATGTTAAAACAAAAAATAATCTGAGGACATTTTGTCAATTTTTATTGAAAAGTATTCGCACTAATACCAATTACCTTGTAGTTAGTTCTCGATAGTTCGTACAACACTTGCACACAACACAAAGAAATAGCTGTAAAATCCTCACGCACGTGAAACATTCAATTTTTCGAAAACTTTACGCTGCGTGCACACGCATGCTGTTTATTGGAATCAGTTACGTATGTTTTCATGCATTGATTGTTTGCGTAAATTTATGCAACGCATCTCACGCGTTATTAGAAATGGGGCTTAACTGAATGAAATTGTCAGACTTAGCTGTCGTTTACTTGTTTGTGTAAATTATGGTGTTTAATTGTATTTGTTCAAAATAAGGTTTGTTTCATATTTATAAAACCACCCAAGATTTGTTGATATTTCCTAAAGGACTGGCTGCAGGGTATTACTATGTTTTACTCAAATTAACACTTAATTGAGAGAGAACTATTCCCCTCAACTCGACTTCATATTTCACTAACGGTACTTTTGAGAGTAAAAAAACAATATTTGCTCTGTTTCATAACTATAAAACCACTCTAAAGTTTGTCATATAACGCGTGGGTTTCAGAGTAGGAGGAGCTGTTTTTAAATAAATAAGTGAACAAAAAAGTATATTTTTCTTAAAATGCCACGTGGTCTCAGTCTTTTCGATGTAAAAAAGGGGAAAATTTTAGCCTTTTTGGAAGAAAACTTTGGATTAAAAGAAATTGTGCGCAAAATAAATCGCAATCATAACGTTGTTTTACACTTTTTAAATAATCCGGCGGGATATAGCAAAAACAAGCGTTGTGGAAGGAAAGAAAAGATTAATGACTAAGCAGTCCGCCATATTTTGAGAACTGAAAGCAATTCCCAAAAAAGCTTGCGTGACTTGGTAAACTTTGCTGGGTCTAGCGCATCTTGCACACCAGCCCCAACTAAAAATTTTCAAAACTACGATCTGCTCCACGTTTGACGAAACGCCATACGGATGCATGGCTACTTTTTGCTCAAAAACATATGGCAACGAATGGGAAAAATGTGAGTGAAAATTGTTTTGTAAAAAGTTAGTTTTTTTATACGAAAAAATATTTGCAGGTAATTTTTTCCGATGAAAAAAAAATGGAATTTAGATGGTTATTGGTTATTGGCGCGATTTTCGCAAGGAACCCATCTATTTTTCTAAGAGGAACTTCGGCGGTGGTAGCGTTATCCTTTAGGGGGCATTTTGCTCATCTGGATGCTTGGAAGTACAGTTCACTTCCAGCAAAATGAATAGCAAAGCGTACACTGATGTACTCCAGATGAACTTAATGCCCTTTCTAAGTAGAAATCATAAAAAAAGCTTCGTCTTCCAACAAGCCAACGCATCAATCCACGTAAGTCGAGCGACAAAAAAAATGGTTTTCAGAGCGAAAATTGGAAATTTTCGATTGGCCAGCTTGCTCACCGGACTTGAACCCCATCGAAAACCCTTGGAGTATTCTGGTCTGTCGGGTTTACAAAGAAAACAGGCAGTACGAGTCGGTGGAAACCTTGAAAAATGCTATTGTCAGAGAATGGAGTGAAATTGATGAAAACTTGTTGAAAAATTTAATAGATAGTATGAATACCAGAATAGTCAATGTTATTTTAAAAAAGAGAGACCAATTACACTGACTCTTAATAAAAAAAAATGGAATAAAGAAAATTAAAATGGTTTTATTTTCGGTTTCTTTAACCCTTTCAGCCCCAAATTAGCCCTGGCGCACATTGCTTGAAGAGTGGCCGAAATTAATTTTTTTCATGATCGCCGATTTGGATAATTTTTTGGTATTTTGTTGTCAGATATCTGAATATTATGATTCCTTAATATTAGGCTGATATATTCATTATTTGTTTGGACAGACATGCTCGAAGTTCATATATGTTCGCTTGTATGAAATTGGCATGCAAATTTACTGTATATTCAATCTTTTGGTACAGTCACAGTAATCTTATCATTTGACTTTGTTGTATATTTTCGTAAGTGACAATTGTCATAGATGACATTTGCATTAAAAAAAGTTGGAAAAAGTGCCATATAAAAAATTTCATAGAACGAAATATAAGCAACATCACAATTTCTATGTTCATCAACTTCAGTGTACTGCATCTTTTTAGCCCTGTGGAGCCCTGTTTAACGAAAGATGTCAAGTTACAGCTTGAAGTCTCAGCTAAAAGTAAAAAAAAATTCAGCTGCTCAAATCTGCAAATCAAAAAATTGGAGTACGATAATGATGTTAAAAAATTATTAAAAGACTATGCTTAAATTACTTATTCATGTTTGTTCTATTTGTTTTTTTCTATGGGAGGTGGGCGTAAAAGTGGGCGGATCAGGTATATATTTTTAGGAGCCCATTCTACAATTATAATATATATTTTTTGTGAAAATTGAGTTGATGCAGTACAAATCAAGGGAGTTATGCCACTTTTTCAATACAAGTTGTATGGGAAGTGGGCGTAAAAGTGGGCGGATATTTTTCAAATTTCACACAAATGATTCTGAGTGTTTAAAAATGATATGTGCCAAAAAAACAATGCCGTAGGTCAAAATTTAATTTTCTCTTTGTATGGGAGGTGGGCGTATTTTTTTCTTGATTCAAACAAAAAATGCCTATGTACCAAGTTTCATTGTCCTTCGACAACTTCTTCTATTTTTAGCCGCTCGTTCTATGAACTTCAACCAATGTGTGGCAGTGCCAAGCATTCCAAACTTCGTTAAGGATCAGTTTTTGACCTAAATAAGTTGAGTACGAAGTTTGAAAGCCGTATTGCTTTCCTAATAGATACTACAAAAATTTAAAAATTTTTTTACAAAACCTAGAGCTCTAAATATCGCATATTTTTCCTAACTAAAAATGTAAATAAGATCTGTCACATCCGTTCTTTTACATTTAATTACCTTTAGTTTTAGAAAATGTTCGAAAATATTTAAAATGTAATTTTTTAATTTGCTCTTTTTTGAAGTCGCGTGGTCGAACACATGAGTTGACTCGGAATAACTTTGAAAAGTATGATATAAAAATCAATTTTCGTATTTTTGATTTTTTCCTCTTATTCCCTCTAGGGGAATAGTTCTCCCTCAATTAAGTGTTCACTTGAGTAAAACGTTATAATACCCTACAGCTAGTCCTTTAGGAAATATCAACAAATCTTGGGTGGTTTTATAAATATGAAACAAACCTTATTATTTTTTTTGTTTTGTTTTTTCTATGGTTTTGAATGAAATTTAAATTGTTTTGTTAATGTGGGATGAAAACGAGACCTACCACGTTCATTCTCACAAACTGTGCAATAAATGTACGGAAGAGTTTAAACGCAAATTTTTTTAAAGGTCATTATGCTTAGGCGGTGACCAGTGAATATAATTGTAAGTATAATTCTAGTATCATTTATAAGATCTTTTCTGCAATTTAGACCATCCAAGGTTTTTCGTCAAAACATCTCAGTTGAATCAAACATTTTTTTGGCACCGTATCGAAGTAATGTGCTTTCAAAGCAATGTATAAAACAATATATTTCTTTGGTAAACAAGCCTTAGTTTTTAATTTCCATACAAATTCGTTCCACCCAAGCCGGCTTAGGTGATTTTACTATTGTTTTTTTTTTCGGTGTGTGTCTCATTTACATGTGTGTGTGAAATTTCATTTGAATTCGAAAACAATAAAATAAAATCGAACATTTTTTTATATAGGATTAATATTAATATTATACCTAATATTCGGATAAGCAGGCAGACCATTAGTCGAGTACTAGCGCAAGTGATTTCCAGCCCAGAGGTTTCGGATTCTATACCCGGCCAATCTATGGTTCTAGGCTTTTCACTTTCTCCATTTCTAATGAACTGAATTTTAAAATTCATTGATATTTACGTCTTGAAAGTTGTATTTGTTGGTAGAAAATTTTGAGAGTGAAATTGCTTAATAACTTAACCCTCTCAGGAGAAAGTGTACTTCACATGGTGGGAAAAAATCGAAAAGTTAATTTTCGTGATCAGCGATCTTCAAATCGAAATCGTACGAAAATCTTGAGAGGGTTAAATTAACTGATATAAGTATTATGCCTTCTTACTTAAGATTCAAGTTCACATGTTTCTACGGTTTCTATCACGCTTTGAAAATTCTACACGTGTTTCCCTTAAATGCTCCTCCTTTCCCACTAATCCATCAGCCCTTTTTCGAACCAAGGCAGACTTTTCTAAACAGGTAACACAGGTTTGTTCAAAGCTAAAAAACTAAAAAAAAACAAAAATCTAAGGAAATGTTTCTATCAGGCGCACATTAACGCAGCGTGTGAGAGAGGCCTGAACATTATCCCATTCCATATAAAATATAATTCCATAGCACGCGAAATGCCTAAGAAATCTATACAAAGGTACCGCAGACTTCTGCAATTGCCAACTGGGTATATTTGCTTTAACGCGTATACACAGAGACTCACAAAGGCACACACAAAATCGCACAGCTTTATTAGCCTTTAAAGAAGATAACCTCATTTGCACCCTTTTTCCCCCACCTGTTTAATCACTTTAATGCTCTTCACTTACGTACACGAGGTAAATGTTGAGCTAGCAACAAGGACTAGAGCCAAGTTTAACGTAGTATATAATGCTCCTACTTCACTTACCTCATACTTTTGCGCACATCCTGCGGTTCAGGTGGCCGCGGCCTATGCTTGCACACTACAACGATGCCGGCAACAATAATTGACGTAACTATAACGGCGCCTATCGCCACCACTGCAGCCAGTATCAGCAACGTAGACTGCTTATCAGAGGCAACAGCACCAGCGATGCTGCTGCTGCTACTACTACTGCCAGCGCTACCGCTGGCATGATGGGTTGTTTCGGCTGGTGTAGGATCTTCCGAGAGTATGGATTCATCTGTGAAGAAGAAAGTAAGCATTTGCGCAATTAGAAAATGATAGCAAAATAGAAAACAAAAAAGATAGAGCAAAAATTAGCAGATAAGTAAGGACATTGTGGTTGAAATGTTTATATGCGAAGCTAATGCTCATAGATAAGCGTCGACAATGATTTGTTTTGTCGGTATGGAATCGCTTGTATTTATTATTTATTTTATATTTATTTTTTAGAGTTATCCTGCTGCAGTTGTTTTGTATATAACGCTAAGTAGCTTCATTTGGTAGGCATATATTTGTATTGAGAGGATGGGAAAGCTTGAGAGTACAGACATAAGAAATAACGGTTACTATTTTCATAGACTTCAAAAAGAGAAAACATGGTACAATGAAATCAAGGTAGAAGCATTTCATAGAGGCAGACTGCCGCAACTGTCAAAACGAAATTGACTGCCCATAGAAAATCTGAAAACGATTATTTTTTTATTTTTTCTTTTTGTTTTATCTTTTTCAAATTACTATTGAAAGACAATTTTGGCTATGGGAAAGAGAGCGCAGTCCGAAATGCGTCTACCTCTGTTATTCTACCATGAGAGAAAATATATTTTTATTTTTTTTTTGCTTCTCTGTAGTTTTTTTTTTGTGTTTATTTTTGTTTTTTTTTTTTTGTTTTTTTTTTTGTTTTTTTTTTTGTTTTTTTGTATTAACCGCAGTGGTACATTTTTTGTCCTGCATTTGAAGCTTCGACTTAAAGTACGTTGGCTGGCATAGAAATGTATGTTAACATGAAAATAAATCATTGAAAAATTTATATATACGTATTATACGAGTACATATATATAAATATTTATGTATGTGTGGGTGTTTATGTACATAGATCAACACAATTGAAAACAATTGAGCTGGACATGCGAACCTTAACAGATTTATTGCTAACAAATTTTCACTTCACTGCATCGTTGCTGTTGTTGAAGACTTCAATGAGTTATGACATGAAAACAAGGAGAAAACATACAAAAAAAAAGCATAAAAAACGAATTATAAATATATTTCGAAAATAAACAAGGAAAACCATGAAAAATATTGGCAAATTGAGGTATTTTTAAAGCTTCTATAAAGGGTGCTTTTTACTTCGCTGTAGTTTTTCTAACTGGGATATCTGCCATCTGCGTTGACAGATCGATGGCATTTCTTTTTTTCATTTAGTAAACATTGAAATTGCATTATGCAAAGACAATCCGAGGCGTCGTGCAGTCGCGAAGCTTGAAAATGATTTGGATTTTCATCAAAAAATCATATTTTCGGACGTGGTTTGTTCTAGCTAAGTGGGTTCGCAAACCAGCAGAATTGCAGTATTTAAAGTGTACCTTTATGTAATATAAGCGATTCTGAAGGCGTTTTTTGAAAGAATGCTACAAAAAATTGATAAAAAGTTTTTTTTATTGATTGCAACAATTATTAAAATACATAAAAAAAAATTTTTTGTGACGTCATTTGCGTGTACGTGACGTTGTTATGAAGCGATGCGAGCAGAGTAGGACCATTTTTCTTGCAGAATAACATGATCTGTAATCATCTTAAAAAAAATCTATATATATATATATAAAATAAGTTGCATTGTGTATGTATGAAATTGATGTTCTCTATAATGCGTGAACCGATTTTGTTTCTGGATTTCGCATGAAAGGTGACGTCAATACGAAGGTTTTTTTGTATAAATGGTCTTTGTATGTGTATTGGTTCATGAATTATAGGCATTTTAGTGAACTTATCCAACAATACAGGTGTGAACAAATACAGGTGCGCACATATGGTGTATATGGGCTTGTCCAGAAAATGGTCAACCAGAGGTAAAAAAATAAATTTACGTATTTCTTAAAGTTTTGGTTGCAAATACAAAGCCTAATATTTCTTCAATCGAATACAAGAGCTTACTTTTGTTATATTCTCTTGAGTGTAGTAAAAATGCCAGATTTATTGTCAATTGAAGTAATTTTGTTTTTTTTTCAATTTTTTTACTCATATTTGTGATGATAGGTTATGCTCTTTTATGCTCAAATAAGAGAACTCTGAGCAACAACTGCCAATTCGAAACATTTCAAAGTCAATGCATGAAAGAATTTAATTTTTAAATGTAGATATATTTCTAAATTTTTAAAAACATTCATGTGAATTTTCAATTAGAGGGAAAAATGTGTAACGTCCGACACGTAACGTCCGAACAAATAAAATTGCTAACTGCGACTTAAAAAAAATTATTTTTTAAATGATATAGGATTTTCTTTAAAACTTATTTAATTTGCAGTTATTTGTTCTCTTAGACTTCTGAGGTGCGACCGACCATTTCGCAGAATTAATCTAAGCTTTAGTGTTAGTCTCACAAGAACTTCCTTTTTTTGTAACGTCCGAACGCACGACAAAAATAACAAATTTCGGGTAAAATGCGGTAAGATGCTTGATGTTATAATTATTATAAATTCTATTTATAGGGAGCTATTTAACAAAATTCATTTTAATTGGTAAACTGTTTATAAAATTGGCGAAATATATAAAAAAATGTATCCGAATGTAACGTCCGAACGCTAGGACTTACCCATATGGGGAAATATTTGGAAGGGTAATTGGAAATAAATGGAATATTGGAATAATTTGGCAAGTCCAACTTTAGTTTGCATTTGCGCGAAAAATATAGGCATAGTAAAAATTTTCCATACCCCTTTTTTTCCATACCCCCTTTTACCACCAAGAAATCAATAAAAATGCTATATTTAAGACGGTTTTGGTCGTATTAGACTAAAATTTGGTTAATAAGTTCGTATGGTTACTCTCGGTAAGTACACTAAAACTGTGAGTGTTCTAACTATATATATATACGCCCACTTTTTAGAAATCATTATTATTCCTGAGTTGTACATGTTTTGATAGTGAAACTTGATATGTAGATGCTATGGGCCCAAGAGGCAATTACTATATATTTGAGCGAACATTAGACAAGGGGGAATTTAGCCACACATGCCAAATGTTTGATATCGAATTGCTTTGGAACTAAATGTCGTATAACGACATTGAAATTGAGGTCTTTCTACTGAAAAACTGGCACAGGCAATCGAAAACGGGGCATGGATCCACCCAAATAAGCCAAATTTACAATACAGAATAGCTATAGAAGTAAACGTCACAGAACATTGCAACTCAGAATGTAGATACTATTTGGTGATGTCCTTCTACTAGAAAAGGTGACATGCATTGGACAAGGGGGTGTGCCTCCATCCATACAAGCCAAATGTATGACACAGAAAAGCTATGAAAGTAAAAGACAAAGAACATAGAAGTAAGAATGAATTTACTATCCTGCTACTGGGAAATGAAAAATGCAAAAAATTTACAATAGAGAACGCTGCTATAGACTCCAAAACTACTGAGCCGATTGAGCTCAAATTTGCGCAGTACCTATGGGGTCATTCATAAATGATGTTACCAATTTAGTAGAGAGAGAGGTTTTAAAATTTACGAATGGGGGGAGGGGGTCTCAGATATAGTAATGTGACCAAAAATAAAAAAAATCGAAAAAATTGAAATTAATACAACCCAACATTTCAAACCATTTTCATCCCTACATCTTCATGTTTAACCGTCTATATTGACTGTTAGCTATTGGCAAGTGTAGTAAGGCCATAATTTTTCTTTGCTTGCTTTTGGACAGTTTCTTTTTTCTATTTCCGAACATTTTTTAATCAATTAATTTTTATACCCCTACGTTTAAAAAACGTAAACGGGGTATATTAATTTTGTCACTTCGTTTGTAACGCCCATAAGGAGACGTGGCAGGTATAGAAAAGTGTATATATTCTTGATCACCATCACCACCCAAGTCGATTTAGACATTTCCGTCTGTCTGTCTGTGATCACGATTACAGCCGTAATTTTCAAGCTATCATCACGAAATTGGATATTTAAGCTTTTATTTTAAAAAATAAAGGTCAAATCGGATGAAAACCACGCCTACCTCCCATTCAAAGTGATTTTATCAAAACGGTAAAATCTCTTAGAACTCCACAGAAACTAATATATGGAGTTGAAATTTTGCACATGAGCTTTGCTATTTAATATACACTCTGAGTATGAATTTCAACCAAATCGGATGAAACCCATGCCTACCTCTCATGCAAAGTGAATTTATCAAAAAGGTGCAATCTCTTTAAATTCCACAAAAATTAATATATGGACTTGAAATTTTGCATCTGAACTTTGATATACAACATGTACTCTGTGTATAAAATTCAATGAAATCAAGTGAAAACCACACCCACCTCCCATACAAAGTGACTTCATTAAAAAACAATACCGAATATTTTCTGTTAAAACTATGACGAAAATGTTTTTACAAATACACTTTTTTGACTGCTTAAGACTTTGAATAAACTTCGGCCCAGTCGAAGATCATTTCTTACTAGTTTTTATTTCATATACTACGTTACTTTATGGTGGTGGAGGGGAGTGTTTTTGAAATGCACTACGAAGAGTACCGGAGGGGGTAAAAGAAAATTTAAAATCGGTCACGTTATTTATGAACGACTCCTAGGTTTCGAGTACGAGATGGTTTAGAAGTAATAACGCTGAAGGCATTGCAACATTTTCCGGTACTTATCTAGATAAGGTGCAGCAAAGCGCACCGGAAAAAAGCTAGTTTTACTTATAAAAAATGAACGAAGCTACGAAAAAAAAAAATCCTATGATAAGTACGAGATTATTATGAATATATATCTATCTACTAGAAAACTGGGATGAGCATTTTATAAGAAGGTGTGGCTCCGCCCATACAGTTTAAATTTGTATTATAGAATAGCTTTGAAAGTAAAAGTAGCAATACTTACATACGAACTCAAAATGGAGTTACTATTTGGTGATCTCCTGCTACTGGGAAACTGTTACGGGCAGTGGAAAATAACAGTGGTGTCAAACTATGAGTCTAAGAAAAGTTTTGAATACACCTATTATGTTCTCATATAGTTGCAGGGTGCAGCAACGCGCGCCGGGAAAAGGCTAGTATATATATAAAAAAGGGGCTTATGTTTGTAAGGCCGCAATAGACTCCTAAACTACTCATCCGATTAACATGAAAATTTGTGTATAGAAGTTTTTTGGTACGGTGCGTGTTTGTGGGCTATCAATTTTTATCCACCTTGAACACCAGAGGGCGCTGTAGTACAAATTTTTTACAAAACTGCCTAAAACTCACAAACCGCTTATGCGATTAGAATGAAAAGTGGTATGCAGTGGGTTTCATGTCCGTTGAGTGTTTTGCTGCTATCTTTTTTGACCTATCTTGAACACCAGAGGGCGCTATAGTACAAATTTTTTGCAAAACCACCTAAAACTCCCAAACCGCTCATTCGATTAGAATGAAAATTGGTATATAGTAGTTTTCAGATACGATGAGTGTTTAAGCACTATCTTCTTTGAACCACCTTGGACACCAGATGGTGCTGTAGTACAAATTTTTTACAAAATCGCATATTTTTAGTTGTTTTCTTATGTTACATGTGCAAATATTTACAAAATATAAAATATTTCTTAAATTTAGTAAAATAAAAATAATTTCCGTTTTTTTCACATCAAACCATGAAAAATTTTACTACAACGATATATTTAATGCAACATCGTTGCTCAAAACTGATACAAAAACAATTAGAAATTTAATTTTGCGACTTTCGAGTCAAATATCTCCGCTGCTTTTGTATACATTTTGTTAAATTTTTTTTTTGTCTTAAAGCTTCATCAAAGTACTATGAAAACCTTATTGCAAAAATACCGTTAGTTGAGTATATATATTTTAAATATTTTTTTCAAAAAAGGTCTGAAATTTTGGAGTTTTCCTCACAAAAAGGCTCTAAATTTGTTTTTATTGTAAAATAATTTAAATTCAAATTCGCAAATTTTCAACTCTATTTAAAAGCTTTAACATTTATAAGCATAAGTTATTTCAATTTTACGCAAAAATTAAAAACCCTTTTTGTGATTAAAAAAACAAGCCCTACCCTTGATTTTTTCGAACAAAATTTTTTTCCAATATTGTGTTCTTATATTTTTGAAAAAATAAACAAGCTAAAAAATTAATTTTTTAGAAAAAAATATCTTAGTATCTCTTACCAATCAAAAGTTGTAGCCAATAATCTATATATACCAAAAGCAAAACGCTGTCTGTGTGATGGCTGGAAACTTCAAAATTACTGAGCCGATAGAGCTGAAATTTTGGCAGTACATTTTTTTCAAGTACGAGATGGTTTAAATTTCTGTCACACCCCCTTTTACCGCCCACAAATCAATAAAAATGCTATATTTCCTACGGTTTTTGTCGTTTTTGGCTACATTTCGGTAATTTAGTTTGTATGCTCACTGTCGGCAACTGTACTAAAACAGGGTAATGTCCATCTACTAGAAAACTGGGATGAGCATTATATAAGAGGGTGTGGCTCCGCCCATACAATTAAAATTTGTATTATCGAATAGTTTTGAAAGTAAAAGTAGCAATACTTACATACAAACTCAAAATGGAGTTGCTATTTGGTGATCTCCTGCTACTGGGAAACTGTAACGGGCAGTGGAAAATAACAGTGGTGTCAAACTATGAGTCTAAGAAAAGTTTTGAATACACCTATTATGTTCCCATATAGTTGCATGGTGCAGCAACGCGCGCTGGGAAAGGCTAGTTATGAATAAAATAAGCCTGCAAGAAAATCAAAACGATCTGTTCACTGAGTTTCGAGAAATCTTGGCCACCGACTTTGGAAATGTGGTTTCGATAAAAACGCGTTTGAAAATAAGGGACAGTACTGCGCGCTCTAGAAGCTCTAGAAGCTCACTTACTAGGCTATGACTTTGTTATTTTTAGAGGTATCCACTTGAAATTTTCACCACATATTCTTGGGATTTAGAGCTTAGAGAATTTTTAAAATTTTTTGAAAAAAAAAAGTTCTGGGTATATAACCCCCCTTAAGACCATTGAATGCTGCACAAAAAGTTTGACTCTATGCGTACCAGATTTGTGTAGGCGAGGAATGTTATTCTTTTTTTCCTAATTTGAGACCAGCAGCAGATGTTTCCTTGCAGCTTACTAGTGTTTTATTTGGAATCTGTCTAAAGAATAATGCGGACTCATCAGCAATATAAATATGTTTTGTTAAAAGATTTAGCTGCTTGATTTTATTTCTAAGCTGGTTTAAAAATCGTTTGACAGATTCAGACTTATTGGAAACATTTTATTTCCACAAATTTAAGGTACCACAAACTAAATCTCTTATTCTTAGAATACAATAATAAAAATATATAAATTTTCAGAAAAATATTGATATCAACTTGTTTTCAATGCACCATTTATTATATAACACAAATGTTATTATTTATGTACATAGATGTATCTTTTAGAATAGGAAAATGAGAAGTTATCACTTCTATCGTGTGATCATAGGCACACAGTTCTTTTTTGTTTTAAGTTATGCAATTTTCACACACCGACATAAAAGATGGCGCACCCTGTGTTCACAAAAAATTCACTTGGTCCAATGCCTATTAAATTTTACAATTTTACCTATTTCTTAGCCACTTTAAATGATTGTAGCTGCAAACTAAATGCGGTATTTGAAGGAGTAGACAACTTTACCGTTGAGATTTTAATTTATTTTAATTTTCACGGGATCTTTTTTACTTTTGATTTTTGACTGTGCTCGACCTCTTCTGGGTAAATGGGTTAACTTGATTAACAAAACAAAAGTTGAGCTGAAATTGTGTTTCTATTAAGCGGCCTTTTAACTGAATTCACACAGAAGTGGGTTTGTATATGTGTGTAACATAAGCTAGCATGTTGCTGAAATCTCATTCAATATGAGAGGCTTTGTTATTTTAAGACTCAGCCAAAGATACTCGTACCAGATATCGACCGCAATAAAGCTGTAGCAGCCGGAAACAGTTTAATTTAAACATTATCAGGTACACTAAAAGGTTCCATTTAATATATCTACGCATACAGATAAGTACTCCAGACAAATATATATTTATATACATACATATGTGGTGTGTATGTGTATGTGTATGAGTTATATACATAAGCTCTAGAGAAGTTTCTCACACAACTAACTATTTATTGTATTGTAGTTTTTATTATGGCTTTTTGCTCGAGGTCATCCCTGGCAAAAACTAACATCGAACAAACAAATATACGAACGAACCAACATTAATTTGATGAGCCACAGAAAATGCCTCAAAACGAAGCATAAGCAACAATATTACACAAACATTAAGATTAAGTGTTCTTTACGTATGTATGTATTTGTAACCGTTTGCATTTCTTTTGATTATAAGAGCTTGTGTTTGGCTTAATGAACATTACTTTCTTTTCCTTTTTTTTTTTTTCTTCTCTCTATTTGTTACTTGTTTTTGGGGATTATTTTCTTTGCATTGTGTTTGTTTGGAGAATTATAACAGCTTATCTGACTATTAAATAGCTTAAGTCGCCAGATTAAAGCAGATACAAAATATTTTTCTACAAAGCTTTTAATGCTTTTGAAAATAAAATGGAGAAAAAATAAAACAATTATTTCAAATTTAAAGCTGTAGCAGTTTTTTCTCCTCGGGTAATTTTAATGGAATAAAACAAGTGTTTAAGCTGAATATATTTTTGGTAAAATATGCTTTCAACTGAAACATCGGAATGAATACACACTAGGGTGGGTCAATTGTTTTGTCAAAAGGCGTGCAGCAAGAACGTCATCTACGAAGAATTCTAAGAAAAATTCCCTAAGAAAGTATCTGTCTATTATCAAAACCCAGCTCCCGCCGAGAGACATCAAAATTCCCATTTAAAAATTTTTAAAAACAGCGTGGTTTTATTAATATTCCGAGAGACGAGCGACAAAAAATTGCAACCATTTTCTAAAGGATGATTCTTGGATATTACGTCACATTTGTGGTGTAGAGAAATAGGCCGCCGTCAGTCAAGCAACAAAACGTCTTAACCCTTCGATAAGTGACAGTTCCGGTGTCGTTAAACAAGTGACAAGGTCCCTAGGGACCTTCAATGAATTTTTTGAATTTTTCATAATACATGTGTGTCTTTAGTGATTTGCATGTTGGTTTTTTTAATGTATTAAGTACTTACATACAAAAAGAATGGTAACAAACAAATAAAAAGGAAAAATAATAATAATTTTGTTGAAAGTTTATTATTTTTTTATTTATTTTTAATCAAATATTAAAACAGTAAAAAAATATGTTTGTGCTGCTGCTTAACCCCCCCCCCCCAGTAAAATACCCCAGATTTATGGGTATTGTAGTCCAGGATACCCTTGGCTTTTGCTTTTCGCTTTCTGAATTTATTTCACAAGTGTAGTGCACTGTGGACAAAAGCAAGACCGATTTGTCTTCGTAAAACCCAAACAATGAGCTGAAAACGGGACGTGCAGCACTTTTTAAAAACTCAGGCGGAATAAATGTTTTATTTGAGCGTACTGTTCCAACAAATGCAGTCTTCTGTGTCATCAAAGACAGTGCCACATCCAACGATGAAAAAAAGTTGTCGGCATTAACTGAACGGCCGTATGAAGATATTTTTCAACCAATAGTTGTACAACATTCTGGACCTGGTTTACTTTGCGCTCCTGACCTGGCAAATTTCCTGAGTAAATCACACCTTTGAGGGGGTAGAAGGACTTCGAGTCACACAACCACCATATTTTTATTCCGTACTTGACTGGTTTTGACGGAATGTATTGCTTAAAACGTGTGCGACCTTTATACGGAAATAATTGCTCGTCCACGGTCAGTGAATCATGCGGATTGTAAGCTGCTGCCAAATTGGTCTGCAACATCAGCCATACATCATCAATAGCAGCAGTGCTAGTGATAAATCCCTCCGACCGTGAGTTCACGTTATCAAAGCGTAAGTAAATACATTTTTATAGCCATAAATCGATCAAATGACAATGCGGCTTTGAATATTGCGGCATGTGTTGAACCCCAGAGTTCATTACCAGGCTCGGTGTTTGACTTAGACAGCCCAGCATACAAAACGATAGCCGATTCGTTTCGCTAAGGATGATATGTGCAATATCTTCGGTGATCAATAGTGTTGCCAAATGTCCCGTATTTTATGGGACATCCCGTATTTAGCATGATTTTTTAAGTGTCCCGGCGGGACAAAATTTGTCGCGTATTTTTGACATTTTTGTAAAATATCTATGATTTTAAATATAGTAGGTACATACATTTCAAGCAACACTGAGAACGAAATATCTGTGAAGCGCAACATTTGACATTATATTTATTCTGCGTACCTAAATAGTTTTTTTCTAAAATACATTCTTTTTAAAAATAACTTTCTATTTATTTATTGTCCCGTAAACTTTTAGAAATTCCCGTTTTTTTTTTACATATTTGGCATTTATCCCGTATTGTTGGAAAACAAATCTAGCAACACTAGTGATCAATACAAAAATGAAAGAAAAACACCCAAGCACAATTCAACATATAACGGTACAAGCTCCTGTATTGATATGAAGATCACCGAAGTACATATTCAAACGAAAGCCAAACACGATTCAACATGATTAATTTTCGATGCCGCAGAAAACGCAAGTACACTGAAAAAACCGATGCTGTCAAGGCAGTAACTGAACGGCTGGAAAAGTTTTCTGAGTGTATTCGTATGTCGATCAACGCAGTTCATATTTATACGAAAGCCAAACATAATTTAATAAGAATTATTTTCGAGTTATTTAAAAAATAGTACTAGGTCCCTAGGGACCTTGTCACTAATCCGAGTACTAAATATTTTAAAAAGGGAATAAAATACGAATGAGTGTTCGCGTTGCTTTGAAACCTTATTTAATCGATTAAGCATTATTTTTTCTTGGAATACATTTAGCATTTGCTTTCTAAAATATGTGAAAAAAGAGTTATGAACAAACAAAAATCGAAAAGGCCCCTAGGGACCTTCTCACTTATCGGAGGGTTAAGTACGAAAAAAAAAAACTGGATTCATTTTTTGAAGCATTAAAAAAGGTCTAAAGTCTATTTTATAATCCATTCGAGGTGCTCGGCTTCGACTTTCTAGAGTCAGTGCCATAACATCATCTCGAATTACGTGTCGAGAGATATGCGTTAGCAACTGAACACTTCGCTCGGTTACCTGAATGTGCGATGGAATTCTTACGTCTGTCAGTAGTATTTCATCAGAATTTAGATACTGTAAAAATGCTCGTGTGGAATGCTTGTAGTAAATGGAGGCTCAGATATTGTTCTAGCGATCTAGCAAGCCGGTCAGAAACGAATTGAAGAGAACAAGGGATTGACGTATTTTATTGATTTTTAGTATTCAGAATTTTTTCGTTACTGTTGGTTGTCATTTGAATTTACATAAAAAATAAAATTATATATAATTTGAAACATCAAAAAACATTTGGTCCATTCGAGCCAGATACAGTTCATTTAAGTGCAAAAATTTAAAGAAGATCGAGCATTCTTCTCTCGCAAACTTTGTGCATGGATTGGTTGCTTTTGCTGTGTGTGTGTGTGTGGGTGTGTGGCATTTTGTGCATATCAGTACGTTTTTGTGCAGGACCGTTTCTCGGTTTAGTTAAAATGTTTAGAAAAGTGAAAATTTAATTGCGTTCAACAATATTTTGGCAATAAAATTTTCTGCAGTGAAAAAAAAGTATACTCATGATCGATGTTTCCAGAAGGTGGAGAGTTTTCTCAATATATCGGCTTTGTTTTTTGTTGTTATGACAACGCTGCTCTGGTTGTTCAGCTTTGTGTTTTGTTGAATAATAGATGCACATTGTGAAATTTATGAGCACGCACACACGTACCCATGAGTGAATAGAGTGCCCAGCCGTTTGAAAATATGTTGTTTTGTTAAAAAATGAGGGCGATACCATGGATTGCGTTGAAATTATTGATATTCTTTCCTTCTATTTTGGATTCTAGCATTTTAAATTTGCCTTTATGATCTATATTGCAAATGTTTATATATACTTTCAGCGTACAAAATGAAAACAGCCAAGCGTGCGATGGTTGATGAAACGACAAGACCAGAGAACAAAAATAAGAGCAAATCAAAATTATAAAGCAAAGGCCACATTTTCTGACGGTTTCTGTTGCCAAAACTATTTACGATATTTTATGATATCGAAATCAAAAAAAACGGGTATTGTAGAAAAAAAATCATCATGCTTTGAGGGAGTAAACATATAAAGTGAGCAATGTGCGAAATTATAATTATGCAATATTTTTATGGAAAAAAAGTGCAGTTTAAATAAGAATTAAGATGTGAATTTATATAAAAAAAGAGCAAATGCGTAACACATCAATTGTTTTAAGTGCGAAATTAAAAAAAAAAATGTGCGAAGTTAAAGAAATTTCAGTGCGAAATTTTGAAATTTAATAAAAAGAGCGAACTGAAAAAATGAGCGAAGCTTAAAAAATAAGAGCGAATTGAGATTATTCAAATCTTTTGCGCGACTTTAATAAAAAAAGAGCGATTTTTGGATTTTTTATAACTTTTTGAGCGAATTTCAATTAGCAAAATTATTGCTATATTTTTAAAAAAATAAGAGCAAATTGAGATTATTAAAATCTTTTGAGCGACTTTAATAAAAAAAGAGCGATTTTTGGAATTTTCAAAACTTTTTGAGCGAATTTCGATTAGTATATTTATTGGTAAATTTTAAAAAAATAAGAGCAAATTGAATTTATTAAAATCTTTGAGCGACTTTCATAAAAAAAAGAGCAATGTTTGAAACTTTTAAAACTTTTTGAGAGAATTTTATTGAGCAAAATGATTAGTAAATTTTATCCACCACAGTTTAATAAGCAATACTTTATTTACATAGGTTTGATTCAAAACAACCAAAGCAGTGCAGACATTGAAATGTTCGACGAAGTGACTTTGAGCGAAATGCCTTCGGAGGGTGAGCAATCTGATACAACTGGGTTCGGCAGTGGAATACAAAGCGTTGTTAATCTAGCAGCCAATCAGATTCAGCGTCAATCTGAATGGATAAAATCAGTTAGAGCTGAGAATAATAGCAAGCTCGTCTTGAGATTCTTGAATCGGCTTGGCCAAAATTCGAGATAAATTTTGGCTCACTGCAGAGGCAATCGCGTGACCAGTCTTCATAAGAGACTCACAATGGCCTTTTTGAACGCACCGAGGAAATCTACGCACATATGTAGAAATTCCAGCAACGTTGCATCAAAAAATAGGTGCATCGGAGCTCAACTCATCTGAGAAAGTGAGTCGTAATTGTCATGAGTCAAATGTTATGCAGATGGAATATACTGATTTGACACTGGCAGAATGATTGCCAACTTTTCAGGGTGATCATACCGAGTGGATTGAATTTAGAGATGTTTTTAATGCAGATGTGATTCTGAATCCCTTTTTTACGAACTTGCAAAATTAGGACGATTACAAGGCTGTGTGAAAGATAGCTTTGCAAGAGTGTTAGGTTTTTGATCTCAGCGAGAAGACAGCGTTATAAAGGAGTTTGAACTTTATCTTCATCATTTGACAATGAGTATCTGTGACATGCCACACACTGTTCAGCAATTTTTGATTAACTAATTTGGCCAAGAGTAAATTACACTTTGGTTAGTAGAATACAATGAGAATAGTCTAGACTTGACAGTGCTTCTCGTAGTCAGTGGGTGATGGTGCGGCCAACGGAGCGCATACCATGTCTCAAAAATGATTTTTTTCACTTGGCACGAACGCAGAGCCAGTGTGCTCTTCGGTCAGGGCGGTACACAAGGAATGCACCCCATAGATAACAACAATGAAAATTGAATGCTGCGGTGGTGACCACAATATTCACAAATGTCGAAGTATGTTGCGTAGGTCTCACGATGGTAGAATTCAATGAATTATAGAACTGCTTTTAAGGCAAATCACCCCGCTGCTTACAGGCCCACAGTAATATTATATGCTTCAAGATGTTTTTATATAATGTATCCAAATGATCTACATTTAAATTTTCTTGCAACTGTGCAAATGAGACTTTTCACGAACAGTGGAATACTGAAAACTATAAGGGCAATATTGGAGCCCAATTAAACTTCATCAATAAAGATTCCTAAGCGCAACATCGAATCCCAACATAACGGGATTACAGTACAACTACGCACCTCTTTCCTGCTGCTGGAATAGAAGTTAAAATATTCGATAAATCTATTTCAACTGACATGATGTCCATTTATAGCAAAGACCTTGTTTAGTTATACCAGAAGTTTTGGGAGGAATTTCGTTTCCTCAATGGATGTCTTCTATTTGGAACAATTTTAGCTGGGTTAGAAGTGATAGAAGGGTTAGTGAGCTGAAGAAGATCTTTAACTCGACCAAATAATCTAAAATTCTTTGAATCAGAGTCAATTCCAGACGATAATTCACAGTGGACAGCAGAACAGTATAGATGCGAAACACACTTTTTAGAAACACATCGTTACGACCAAGGTTTGGGGCACTATGTTTTGGAGATTCCTCTTCGTCCAGTTTGGTGTCGTATAGGTTCTAACCGAGGAATTGCACTACACCGGTTTTTGCGTCTAGAGGCTCGATTGAAGCATTGGTTAAAGCTCACAAGTAACGCACCAGTTGGTCAGGCCTATTATATTCTTCATCATGCAGTCCTGAAAAAATTTCGTATAGTCTTCAACGCCTCATGTTCAACTGATACATTACTATCTTTAAATGACGTCCAGATGATTGTTACTAAGCTGCAGAAGAATTAAATCGATCTAATTTGGCATCTCGCAGATATCAAGCAAATCTTTCCACAGGTCAAGATAGCACGAGCACACTGGGATTTACAGAGGGAACATCTCGGAATTTTGAGTAAAATTTAGCACCATTCTGTGCAGTGAGTACAATGCCTCAGTGTACCAAAGATAAGGCTTTTGAATGGCCTATTGGTTCCTGGGCAGTTTTAAACAACTTTAATATGGACGATTGTTTGGCCGGAGCTGATATTGAGGCAGAATTACTGCATCTGTGTGAAGAAATGCGAAAACTTTTGTCGGTTAGGGGCTTTGAGCTGACAAAACGGCGAACAAATTCTACTGCTACTCAAATTGCACTGGGTCCGAAGTCCGTGAATGAAGGCGTAGATCTCAGTGCTAGTACAGAGGCATCAATTTTGGTATTAAAATTGGCTACAAAAATGGATGAGGATATCCATCATCGAGGATAAAATCGGATATTCCGGCTTCTGGCTGGGCCAAGCGTTTGATTTTTCTGTTCTTCCGGAATCCTCAAGGCTTGCATGGGAAGAGATATTTGTTCAAATTGTTAACTTTTAGAGTATAAAATTTCGCGCTGATTAGGCTATGAACCAGGTTTTAAACAGACACTACATGGTTTCGCCGATGAATCTTCGCAAGTTTATGGAGCAGCAATATACTTAGGTTGCACCGCTGAACAGGGAATCTATACCACGCTTTGAATGAGTTGCTACCACTCTACTCGGCGATCTAATGCGGCAAGTTTTATCCAAATTTGGTACTCAACATAATATCAAAATTTTCTCTTCCACCTGCTGGTCCGACTCAATGGCTGTCCTATGTTAGCTGAAATGTGAAACAAACTCTCAAGCAATTTGTAGTAAATTGAGCTAGGGAAAATTAGGGACAGTATATTAAATTAACTTATTTCATCCAATCTATGGTGGCATGGCCCTGCATTTCTTCGACAACCAAAGGCTTTTTGGTCGTTCCATCGGAAAACGACAGCTAATTGCACAAAGGTTTGAAAGCTCTGGAGTGAAAGTCATCTTCACGAACTTTAGCATCATTTAAAATGGCGTGAGGCACAGCAAAACCTGAAGATGGGCGATTTAGTTGTCATCAAAAACGAAACAGCTTCACCCAGCCTTTGGAAAATGGCTCGCATTACGGACTGACTTGCATCCAGGTCCAGATTGCATAATTCGTAATGTCACACTTTGGACGAAAATTGGTTTTACAACTCGACCTATACAGAAGCTGTGTGTTCTACCTGTTGAACCTATTGAGCCTCGAGAAGCATCGAGTCTCAAGGCCGGAGGATGTTCTAGCGATCTAGCAAGCCGGTCAGAAACGAATTGAAGAGAACAAGGGATTGACGTATTTTATTGATTTTTAGTATTCAGAATTTTTTCGTTACTGTTGGTTGTCATTTGAATTTACATAAAAAATAAAATTATATATAATTTGAAACATCAAAAAACAGATATTATTTCGTCATTATCTAAGTCGACTGAAGCCATATAATCTGTGCAATCAAAATTAATAGCATAAGTTAATAGCATTCTTATAAGTTCTAAGCTTAGTTGTGTCATATAATTGCTCACGATAATACAGAATTGTGTTAATAGCTCTTTCGCGAACAGATTTCCTTTTATCGAAAAGCATGCAACCTTTCGACACAGCTTTGGCTATTCGATAGAGATATAAAACGTCAGTAGGAAGACTTTTTTCATCTCTACTGCCCATAGGTGAAGGCATTTTCCCTAATGAAATTGATTCAAAGAGCCTACAACGAAATGTTTCTTTTCTTTTTAAGAACTTACACTAAATCGTTTCTTTAATAACTGCATGCTTACCGGTCTCAGCAGGTCTCAATTAATTTTGTAAAAGTCCCACTAGCAGTACGTGGTGTACTTGTAGTAGATGTTTCTAAAGCAGTGTCGGCCAAAAAAATACATACACAGTTCTTTCAGTTTTGTAGTAGTGTGCGCCCAAATGAGAGCAAAGAATCTCTCTTTGGCTTACACTGTGAAAATTTTACTTCGCAAGAGGCTTAAATAAATTTTTTATATGAAAGTGAATTGAAATTAATGAAATTTCTTACTAGGTAAATAATGTGCAATATTATTTATTGTTTAGGGGCCGCGTAATGAATAATAATTAATAATAACATTAATATTAATATTTTGTTAATAATATCAATATGCATATATTTATTATTAATATCAATATTACATATTTATTTGGAAAGTAATATTTTACTAATAACATTTTACCGACTCCTAATAGTATTAATAGTATTTATATTGCATATTACTTCAAAATAAAAAAAAAAATACTGATAGCGCACCCTACTTTCTTCTGACAAATTAAGTTTTCGCTTCCCCAAAACAATTTTTAAAGAAAAAATATGCTAATTCCCAAATTTGGTTGAACATTTTTTTACGTGTAAGCATTTAAAATTACGTAATAAATTGCGCGCATACGTTGCATAGAAGCGTGGTGTTAACTAGCCAAAAGCGAAACATCGACTGAGCGCTCTTGCTACGAATAATCGGCAGCGTCGGTGTAAAAGTACGACAGCAAGGTTGCACAAGTACGTACTTTTGTACCATTTTGGATACTTTTTTATTATTTAAATACGAAGTACTAATCTTTTCGTACTAGTACAATTTTATTTCCATCCTTCCCTTATGAACTTTGTTCTTGGTGTTGCCAAACATCTTTAGATTTACTTTCTTTATAGTTATATGGCAGCACTCCATAGCTATTCCAAGATTGTTTACGTATGGGATACAGAAAATACACAAGGAATACCATTTCAATGAGGAAAGTACGAGGAATACCAAATATAAAGGAATACGAAATATGGAACGTACTTGGTACCATCCAGTTTATATGAAATTTTCATACAAATCTAATGGTACCAAGTACGTACTATTTCGTACCTCCTTTATATTTGGTATTCCTCATACTTTACTCTTTGCATCGTATTCGTTTTAAGTTTGTTTACAAATAATACTAAAACAGAGTGAAAGAATGAAATGATGTTGCCATGCCGTTTTAAATAAATAATAAGAATTTTTCATACGATGCAATTAGTAAACGTTGTTATTTGAAAGCTTTAATTGTGGAAAGTTAATAAAATGCAAAAACAAATAAATCTAAATAAAGTAAATGTTGAAAACATTAAAATATATAATATTTGTTTTTGCCACAGTCAAATTAAATTAAAATCAAGGAAAATTTTATATCAAGCTGGCAGTCAAATTCGAAAGTGTGTAAGTTAAAAAGTGTAAGTGTATTGCAACTTGAAAGGCAAAACTTGACCACGTTACCCCCAAAGAACTAAAATATAAGGAAGTGGTGTTGTCTACACATACAGTGTACGTGAACTGTGGCCGATTCGTAAATTGAGCGAGCGAGACAGAGTGTGTTTTTTGACATTTATGAGCATTCGTCATTTATAACCGGTTGCTTGTAAACAGCCTTCTCAGTAAAAAAAAAAATTTTCGCGCCAATTTGATGCGACCACAGTTGTCAAAACGCAAACACTGCTTCAGGGGCGCATTATTTTTTCACTCTCTAATGAACTTCTGGGGCGCTTTTGTCTTCAGCAAAGTTTATGATACATTATTGTTATTTTTGATTGTTTTTTGATTTCCGCATATTGTGGATCTCAAATTATATTATATATTATATTATATTATATTACATTATATTATATTATATTATATTATTATTTCCCAATAAAATATCGGTAACGCACCATATTATTTGCCTCAAAGGTGGTGTGGAAATACAATAAAAACAAAACTTTATTATCATATTTCATAAAAATTGAACTATTTTTATATAATATAATTAAATTAGCACCAAAATCAGTAAATTAAACCCAGAATCTATTGTATATGTGATTCCAATTAGAAACTGTTTGGACCTTCTGTAACGATCTAACCGAATATGGCCCTTAGTAAATGTTTCTGTATTACAATACAATTTTAATTTAGTAGGTAATTTAATTATCAAACGTGTTATTAACCCTAGAATACTAAACATATTTTTAGTCCTCTAATGCTAAACTTCGCCTGGGAGGCGATTTTTATATAAAATCCATATTTTACTTTAAAAAAAATAAAAATATATTAAAACAAAGACAAAAACATGTTTATTACATATTAAGTAAAAAAAATTAACAAAAACAATTCATTTTTTAAAATACATTACATATACTAAAGGCTTTTTTGCAGGCCACATATTTGGATCTGAGGTAAACAGAAGTCTTTTTATCTTCGCCTCACAGGCTATGTTTAGTATTCTAGGGTTAATACCGTATAACTCTAAGCACCTGTTTTATATGTTATTCGAATCAGAAACAAATTGTGCCTTCTTCTTCGATGCAACTGAATACGGCCCTTTGTGAATGTTTATGTATTTGTGTCAACCAACACGAATAAGAAAAATACCACACTTTTGGGCAATAACACCACTTCCTTATATCTTAGTTCTTTGGTTACCCCTGTGTAACTCAGTTTATGGGGGAATTGAGACGGATCACTTTGCTTTTCTTTTTGTCACTGGATGTGACCGCTGAAAATTATACCTTGCCAAACATATATTTTACTGACAGGTAAATGCATTCATGGACTTTAAATACTTTATTGAATACATATTAAAATATTTAAAATATAAATAAATAAAATATATAATACTTTATGACAACACAAAGTTTTTATTTTACTGAATATGCATGGTAAAAATGTCAATCCATATAGTTACATAATAATATACGATTGTATAATATAAAACATTAATTTTTTTTTTCTAAAGTCATACCTTGTTAGAAAACCGTTACTTTTTTATAAATGTGGCACCACGTTTTATTTTTGAATGCAGTTTTTTATTTTTGGTGGCAACATTTATTATTTCAATAGTACTTTTTTATTTTTCTCCGATGCAACCTTGTACGACAGCCAGTTTTATGTCGGTGTAATAAACCGAAGTTTCACGAAGCACGCGTGCATAGGCGTCGGCCGACACTGTTCTAAAGTATTGAACAAATGGCGTAGCGGAAGTTCGTTGAAATACAACAAGCAAACAAACCAATGTAATGGTTTATTCAACAAAATTTCAAACTTTCGTATTATTCCATTTTCTGTTACAGTATTGATCGGTTCTCCATCACAGCAAACTCCTATCAAGCTGGTAAGGGTTGCATTTGTTTAGTATTGGAGACCTCAGCGTTAATTTTTATGTGACCTAACATTTTGCTTCCCGGCTCTTTAACAATCACTTTATTATCTACTCTCGGATGGTATTTTTCACTAATTTCTTCCCGTGTAAGTGTGGAATTTCTTCCCGTGTCAGTGCTTTCAAAACAAGCCCGAACTAATAATAGAATATATGATGCTTGCTTTCAATGAAAATATATTGTTTTCAATCAAATCTATGCAGTTTTATAAAATACCTCAAATTGAAATTTTGATGTCTCCCGGCGGGAGCTAGGTTTTTATTTTCGACCCCTAGTTTCTTGGGGAAGTTTTCTTAGAATTTCGCGTGGATTTCTTTTTTGCTATACGCCTTCCACAGTTTTTCTCACCCGAACAATTTGACCCACCCTAATACACACACAAACAATATTTTCTAAAGAATTTGCAAGTAGATACCTGTCGTTCTTTGTGAGAAAGTATTTTAATTTAAATGCTTTAACAAAAATCTTCACTTCATTTCATTTTTCTCAAGCTGGTTGTAGTTTCAGACGCATGTACTGCCAGGATCGGGGTTAAAACCCCATAGGGTAAAAAAATAAACAAAAAAAATCATAAAGATTAGATTTCTAGAAGGTTGATATATTTCATTAAAAGAATTCAAGAAAAGTTAACCTTCTTCAATATTAAATTGCTTTCATGCAACCTTATATGACGTTCTCTGTGCGTACTTTCTGTATATAAGCAAGTGAAATATTAACTCGTCCCTAATGGAGAACCCAGACTTTTGATTGAATATGCAAAGAAAGTGTTCTTTGCTGTGTCCTCTGAAATAAATCGTTTTTTCTTCCACTTTCAACTTTTATTTCAGTAGATGATCGTTCGCTATATTTAATTGTGCTTCATTAGTTTCTTGCTTTTTGCGCACAATTAATCTTGTTGAGGTCATTTTGGCAACTGAATCAAATTTTAAAAATTTAATGATGCAATATTGCTAGACAAAGAACCCAACGGGCCGAAATCGGAGTGCTTCCAACAAGAGCTCTCAAAGAGCAATCTTTTCTGAGCTCTTTTTGTGTGAAGCCAGAAAAAGAAGAAGAAGAAGTTCAAGTGATCCTGCTACATTACGCTTGGAGAGCCTAAGGAGCTATTGAGTGCTATACTTTCACTGCAGTTCGGAGCACAAACGGAGCTCAGTATTGAGTGCTATACTTCCACTGTAGTTTGAAGCACCAATGGAGCAATAGTACTCCCTTCCAATGACATATTATGTTAAAATTACAACGTAGATGGGAATATAGACGGAGCGCTTCGTATTGCAAAAGGAGCGCTCGTAAAGTCCTTAAAAAGCACTCCAAAGACCGCCGGAATAAGCTACAAATTGATATATGTATATAATTTGATACTAAGTACCGTCTTTTGTTTTTTGACGCGAAAATCTAACTGATTAAAAACTTAGTTAATACACCGAGGGAAAAAAATCGTAAAACCAAATAAAATGCTCATTGCCACAAGGACTAAGACTGATTAGATTGTGCCCAAACATAAAAAATCGTTTCGGTAAAGTCACAAAAGTTGTTCAATTTCCATAAAAAATTTACTGTTCTTGTGGCAAAACCTCAAAATTTAAAATTTTATTTCCTTATAACTACCTTTTTATGTCCGCCTTTTCTTTGTATTATCCACCTCCGCTTTCCATTCTTCCTTCCCCTACATTATCTTTCTATGTCCGCCTTTTCTTTATATTATCCACCTCTGACTTCAAATTCCTCCTTTCCCTACACTTACGATTTAATCTAGTGTTAATTATAACTTATAACTTATCGCTTTGCCCTGCTGTCATCAGTTGCTCTCCACTTAGCTGACGACCGTTTTGATTCCAGTGTGTAATGGTGAATCCATGTTTCATCCATTGTCACATACCGACGCAAAAATTCATATTTATTCCTTGTAAACAGTGCCAAACAGCTCTCCGAATCATCGACACGTTGTTGTTTTGGTCCGGTGTGAGAAAAATTGTGCTCACACTGCCTTTCTATAGGCCTCAGAGCCTCAGCTAGCTCGCGCACCTTCACTTTACGGTCGGCCAATACCATTTTGTGTACTTTTTTATGTTTTGTGGTACAACTGCCTCATTGGGGCGTCCTGAACGTTCAGCATCATTTGTGTCTGTACGATCAAGTTTAAACTCAGCATACCATCGTCAAATGGTTGTTTTTGACGGAGCAGAGTCTGAATAACACTTTTGAAGCCATTGCTCAGCTTGGACGGTATTTTTCCGCATCACAAAATAAATCAACACACGGAATTGCTTTAAATCCATTATTTTGAAAATATAGTAGCGTCACTTAAATCACTGCAACTTCTAAACTAAACGTTAGATTGTCATGAAATTTTTACACGTATTGTTTAAAGGTTGGAACTATCGAAATATTATATCGATATTTCGTTCGAGGTGCTACCTAGTAGTTAGTCTCGGGACTTATTGGACCATGTGTTAAATCGTTATAAGTAAATATTGTATTCGAGGGGTACTATTTATATTTCGGGAGCTGGCAACACTAATTTCAATACCTAATATCTGACATCAACATAATGAAGTTTGACATTTGTTAACATAAATGTTCTCACAACGTTTTTATGTTCAAGTGCTATTTGGTTTGCTTACAGTGAGTTAAGAAATTCAATTTGTTCAAAAAATGGAAATTTCAAGAGAAGGTTTTCATTGGATTATTTTTCATAACTTTCGACGTAGATTATCTCAACAAGAATGTGTCGATGAACTCAGTTCTTTGTATGAAGATAAAGCACCATCAAAAGTCACAGTATATTGCTGGTATAGTGAATTAAATCGTGGTCGTAGATCGTCGCCGACGAATTCCGTGAAGGTCATCCAAAATCGGTTGTTGTGCCACAAAACATCGATACGTGAACTAATAATGCAAGATCGTCATGTGACATATCGTGAGATAGAGGCATCTTTGCACAATAGTTTCACTTCAATACATTCGATTTTGCATTAACACTTATCTTTAAAAAAATTTTCTCTCGTTGGATACCCCATAATTTATCAATCGCTTAAAAAAAGTTTCGCGTCGATTAATGTAAGGAAATGAATAAAAAGTTCAATCGTGGTTCTTCAAAAGACGTATATAAAATCATGACAGGTGAGGAATCATGTATATATGCGCATGAGCCAGAAACAAGACAGCAATCCACCGTGTGGGTATTCCAAGACGAGGCAAATCCAACAAATGTTGTTCGCGCACGAAGCACTGCGAAGCAAATGGTCGCCTGTTTCTTCCACCGAATGGGTCATGTGGCCACTGTTCCGCTTGAACAACGTAGGACGGTCAATTTTGAATGATACACGACCTTTTGTTTGCCAGAAGTCTTCGGAGAAATTCGCAAAACCAACTGCCAAAGACGACTCATTCTCCATCATGACAATGCGAGCTCTCACACATTTCGTCAAACATGTGCATTTTCGAATTGACGACTCATCCTCCATACAGTTCTAATTTGACACCCAATGACTTCTATTTGTTTCCGAATATCAAAGGTAAACTGCGTAGTCAACGATTTGCAAGCGCAGCAAACGCAGTTGAAGCGTTCAAAAACCATATTTTGGAGGTGTCTCAAGAGGAAAAATTGCTATGACAAATTTTTTCAACGAATGCAAAAATGTATTGATCATCAAGGGGAATATTTTAAAAAACAATAAAGCCATTTTTATTTGAAAATGTTTGTTATTATTTGCTTTTCCCGAGATATAAATAGTACTCCTCGTATTTACGACAAAGATTTATTCTTCGATTTAGCTTCAAAGAATTTCAGTTTTTTGTTTCAAAGATGCAACCCTTGCTTAGTCAAAGAATAAATCGTTGATAAACTGCAACGATATTTTTCTTGTAGCAAAGATATTTTGATTACAGTCTTACAAAAAGGTTTTTTCTCTGATTTTTCTCCCTGAAGGTAGGCAGAAAAAATAGATAAGAACTCTAGTTGCTAATAGAAAGATTTGTTTTCGGTCAATAATTCCTAAAAATTTTCTAGGAAAATTTACAGAATATTTAGCTGAGTGGGTTATGGCAAAAATCACGAAAAGCAACTCATGAGTTGGAGTAGTGGCCAACGAAACAGCTGTCTAGTCTGCTGTGTAATTACTCTATAAAAGGTTGTTATTGCTTTTAGTTGTTTTCTTCTATTAATAATTTTTTTTTGTGTTAATTAATTTTTGTTAATGGTAACATGGAAAGAATACATACAACGTGTACTTCATACGATTTTTTAAGGGGACATATAGGTTACAAATTAAAAAAAAAAATTTTTTTCATAGAAGGAAAAAGATATCGTTTTCAAATTTTGCGCATAAATTTATTAACATTTAAAGAATAAAAAAAAAAACAAAACGAATACAAAAAAAGAATTTCGCCGAAAAAAAACAAAATGTCGACCGATTTTGTAACCTCGAAAATCCTTTTTTTTCAAATGGCCTCCATTTTGTTTTTTTTTTCAGCGGAAAAAAATTATCCTAGTTCAGGCGATAGCCACTTAAACAAGGATTAATTTGGTTTTTTTTTTCCTCAGATGTTCCAGACTGGTGATATCCTGCACATCGTTAATTTTTTGGCATTTTTTTAAAAAAAATCAAATAACGTCAAAAACCGCTTCAAAAATTCTGAAAAATTTTTTTGTATTTTTTAAATGTTAATAAATACATGTGCAAAATTTGAAATGATATTTTCTTCTTTTTCTATGAAAACATCTTGTAAAAGATACAATGTATTCGTTTTTTTTAAATCTATTTTTAAAACTTTGAAAAGCAGATATTCTTTTAATTTTATAAATTTCATAAAATATATAAATTTTTTAAAAAAGTTTTTTGGGGATTTTACTATATTTTCTTTTTATATTAGGCAAAGGAACAAAAATAGCTTGATCTATTTAATTTTTTTTAATTTTTTAATTATTATTTTAAATACATATATGGCAAATTTAGAACTTTTTGTACATTTTGCTAGAGTATTTTTTATTAAGACCGTTTGTTCCCAAAAGTAATTTTCAATTTAATGGGGAAAAAGTGCTGAAATCAATTAAAACAGAAAACTGAATTGGCATTTTAAGCCCCTGAAAGAACTTTGACCGAGCTTCTTATGATCAGTTGTGTTGGGCGTGTTACTAAATGTTTGTACACAAGCTCGTCACGAATGGAATAAATGTATAATTTTCTAAAAAACGAATTAGAAGTTCGAAATTGGTCCAGATCAGATTTAAAACTTGCTTTGCAACTTTAAAATTTATACAAAATTTAATCGTCATCCTCGAATTTTTGCACATAAGCTTTGATTCTAATATTGGCATTGCATTTGTAATTTACCAAAATCAGATAAAAACCACGATTTAATTCCAACCTCCCATAAGTAGCGACGTTATCAAAATGGTAAAATCCCAAAAAATACTAAAAATTTCTGAATTACTTAAGCACTTGCCATTTTCCACTTGAGCTTTGATATAAAATACTTTTAGATTGAAATTAGTCAAAATCAAATGAAATCACATTTTCTTTCCATACAAAATTACGTAATCAAAAAAGCAAATCCTACATAAATTTCACAAAAATCAATGTAATGAATAGATATTTTTCATAAAAGCATTGATAGTTGAAACATAATAATGATGTTGAAAATTGGATAAATTTAATGAAAACCACGCATATATCCCACACAAAATGACGTCGTCAAAATAATATATCCTTCATAACTTCGGATATTATATGTTACACAAAGAAAATACATTTCTTAACTTTTTCTTTTTGTTATTATATTTGAGATCAGATCCTTATAGAATAAGCTTTACTTTTAGTTTTACTAAATGTTGATTGGTTTGGCCATTATTTGTGCCATAATTTTAAGAATATGTGACTTTTAAAAAGTAATTGTTCGGGAAAATAATACAAAAATTTTAAAATACAGTTGAATTAAATAATAACGGCTGTACTTATAAAAATGTATAAACCTCTTATTTAATTTAGAAACGTTATTTATAAACGGGTATGGGCACCACTGTATTCAAAGATTCTATGTTGTTTCTGTGTTTGTTTTTTGTCTTTGATTTGTTGTTGCGTTTTGTGTTGCTACGTGATAAGCCTTTGCTCTTAATTCTTGCTCTCAGCTCTCAGCACTCAGCGCTCTCTGCCCATAGCTGTTTATAAACGATCAATGGTTGCATTCTTTGCGAAAAAACACTCAGGTAGAGAAGCATAAAGTGATACTTTTTCCTGAATGGGTTTTCTTGCGAAACGTCAAACGACAAACAGCTGTTGGTCAATCATGGTATAAAAATACAAGGTAGCATTGACAACTGCTTATTTTCTCTTCTACAAGAAAACATCTCCTGTCAAAAACAGCTTTTTGCGTAAATGCATCTGCAGCTGCTGTGGTTGTTGTTTTTTTTCACTTCAACATTGTTTGTGTTTTCAACATTGTTTGTGTTTTCAATGGCGGATTGTGAGCGCTCTTTTTTTGAGTATATTTTTTGACAGTAGATGTTTTCCCAAGCAACTGTCAATGCTACCTTGTATTATTATACCATGTTCGTCAATAATGCTTTTGTCTTAAACTTGTATATACACCAAAAAAAAGATCTTAACATTTATACTCTCATTCATTGTTTATTAATAATAAATGAAAATCTAGTTGCTATAACGGGAATCACATTGCTAATTTACAAAACTGATTTTGTTAATATAATAATAAGATTTTTTTGGGTGCATATAACCAACCCACGTTTAATCAGCTGTCAAATTAAAGTGAGCGTAAACCGCTCACCCGAAGAAGCATAAAATATTTTCGCTCCCTAAAATGGCGACCGCTCAGGGAAAATGTTGTGCGAGCGCTTTATGCAGCAAATTTTCTGCTGAATGCAGTGAATGAGAGAGTTGAAAATTGGTTGCAAACTTCTGTAAATCCCTAATAAGACCATTGCTTGTGTAGAGAAAAAAAGCAGTGTGCAGTGAATTGAAAAATGGTTGGAAACTTCTGTAAGTCCCTTATAAGTCCATTGCTTGTGTGGAAGAAAAAAGCAACTAGTTTTATTGGAATGTCGAATTTTTGACCAGTGTTGCCGCTTTGGTACAATCAGACCAAAGTTGCTAGTTTATTTTAATAAAATAGGTTTGGTTGAGATTTTCTATTATTTTTGGTATCTTGGAAACTCAAACTAATCATCAAATTCCAAATAAATTCAATTTAAAAATATTGTTGATAATCCTGTCTTTGTCGAAAAATATGGTTTATAAGAAATTTGTCTTTGCTTAAAGGCTGTTGTGGAAACCAATGCTGTTATGTTAAAACAACTTTGTGAAACAACTCAGAAGAAAAAGAAAGCGAAACAGAGAAAGACGCACATAAAAAAAAGAAAATTCGCGTGGTTCTTTCTAGAACTATTAAAATCCATATCGAGAAAAAAAGATCAAATAAAAGGCCATGGGCAAAGTAAGACAAAATTTTTCATATTTTGACCTTGTTTTTAATTTTTGTTCATTTCAGGGGCCCTACTCCGTAATGCGATGCGTAAGTCAGTGCGTTGCGAAAACGAAATGCGATTCGCATTCAACTAGCAAATCGCACGTAGTTATCGCATTACGGAGTACCGATTACGCTATTTTTGAATTTGAATTGTTCGCATCGCAATACAGAGTAAGGCCCCAGAAGTACCTCGTAATCCCCAAAATCAAGCGCAGCAACATCTGTACCTAATACTAAAGCAACTTTAATGTAAAACTTAATGATTTATATTTTTATCTTTAAATAAAACTTACAGATTTTTCGTCACTACAGCGTACTATTAGCAAAAAATTACGCTATCTCTTTGCGGCTCATAAACTCAATGCATTTCTTATGGAAAGTTTCTTTCCGGTTCTACAGCACACTAGATTTTAACCCAAACCTCAAACTTTACTCCAACTTTGCTTGAAATTTGTGTGAAACTAAATATATTGTTAGCTCATTCTTCAAACCCGCCAACATAGATGCTTCTGTTTTTCTTATAAGCTTTATCAAATATTCACAAAAAACAAAAAAAAATCTCAAAAAGCTCAATTTAAGTTGTTGTTTTAAGTTTTGTGGAAGTTCCTTAACATTGATTATTCTTGAATTTTCTCTCTCCATGTCAAAGCTGAATAACAAGAGTATTAAAAATTTTATAAGTTATATTGGTAGATATTATTAAAATATGATTGTGAAATTTTTGTGCTTCTTATAATTTTAATCCTCTTCAAACATGCTTTCAAGGTATTACGTATGTACTTACATAACTATTACCAATTAAATGTTTGTTTTCAAATCGTAATTCTCAAATAAGTTCTGTATCTTTTTAATAAGTGGCTTAGGCTTATCATGGTCAGTAAGATATACGAGCAGATTCATATATAATAATTGACAAACTAAAGGAGGAAATAGGTTAAGATATCTAAGAATATTCAATATTTTTTATTCCATAAATTATAAGTCAAACCATTCAAAAATATGTTCCCAAAATTACAAAAAAAAAATTCCAATTCGTTCTTATGTTATGCGGAGCTTTGAGAGCAAAGGCTTATGTAGCAACACAAAACGTAACAACAAAGCAAAGACAAACACAGAAACAACAGACAGCAACAGAAGCTTTAAATGTAGTCGTACCTCGTTAGTTGCCGGAGAGCGTGGTATATAAAATGGAACGGTCAATAATGTTATGTCTACACAGAGAGTTTAGTTTGAGTTTCCAGTACAAAGTTGAGTTTTGTCACTGAACTCAAAATAATTTTTCAGTTCCACAGTAAAATTTTGCAGGATGAAACTCAACTAAACTCAACTTTCTTTCTATGTTTATTTTCAAAGCTTTAATGTTCATAAAGTAATTAATATATTGATGATAATAAAACAAAATATAAAAAACGAAAATGATAATATTTCCAATATTATAATACATATAAATAACTTTTAAAATTTGACCAAGAAATAAATGGGAAAAGTTATTAAAAATTATTTTTTACTTTGTAGTGATTTTTAAGTCTGTCTTTTTTTTTTTTTGGTAAAAAGTTTTTATTTCTTCCTTTTTAGAGAATCTGAAAAATTTTATGTAATAGTATTATTGAGGGAAATTTCAAACATGAAACTTTGTTCTCAAAAAATTTGTTTTATTAATTCCTGAAAGTTTGTTGGGTATTTTCCATTTCTGTCTCTACACAGTTTTTATTAAAGTACCACGCCCTTTCTCTAATCCCGCCCACTTTATTTACCGTACTTTATAATGATTCTACCTAGCCCTGTGCCAAATTTCAGTTCCCAAGTATCAATATTAACCGATATATAGTACTTTCCTTAAAGTGCCACACCCTATGTATAATCCCGCCCATGTACTGAATTTCAGTACCCTAGTCGTCGTTCGTAAATTATTGTGTTCTATATCACAAAATTAGAAAAATTGAGATAAGACTGATATATAGGCAAATTTTTCGAGATCTTTCGATCTGTGTCATCAGTTTGCTTTTATCTTCTATAGTTTTCGAAATATGAGACATCGACTTTGTGCTATACAACACTGTTGTAACAAGCTTCGTAACCTATTGTGTTCTATATGCAAAAAATCGTGCATATAGAACAAAAACGAAGCAAAAATACTAAGTAAAAAAATATTTTTTTATTTTGTTCTATATGCAAGTCTAAATAAAGTTATTAAAGTTATTATTTGGAGGTCTTTGTATTTTGGTTTTTTTTTGGTTTTTTTTTATTTTGGTTTTTTTAGCTTCACATTGCACTTGGCAACATATTTTTTGCACTAACTTTACGATAGCGGAAAGAAATATATTGCCATATATTGTTATTTCAAAATAACAAAAACTTATTTAAATCAACGTACAAACTTAGCCTTTTTAAAGTTTTACGCAGATGGCAACTATGTTTGAAAACACCCACAACATGACTCATCTGTTTCGCATCACTGTTTGCGCGCTTTCGCAATAGGTTTGAGCAGTGCGTAATTCAAGAAGAGTGGAATTCAAGAAGAGTGGAAGAAGCTTCTTATTTGTTTGTTGTTGGAATGAAGCAAAAATTCGCAATCTTGCATTTTCGCATAGTCGCAACTGTGTTTCGCATCAACCCGTGAATGCTCCTAATAATTTGTTTAATACAATTTAAAATATAGGTACAACTTTTGTCTTCGTTTTTTTAACAAACTTGCTTCAATTAAAAAATGTCCGTAAATCAAGCATGAACTTCGTGGAATCAAAGTCAAATGAATTTGGTTAATTTTTTACTTGGTTTTGTAGTCGAAACTTACCTTATAAGAAATTAAAAGGTATTGATTTAAGTGGACTCATAAGAACATATGTATAAGATTAAGTTTAAAATTAAGTTAATATTATAATACTAGCAAATACCCGCTACTTCGCCGGCGATAAAAATATTAAATATCATTAAAAACTGAAAACAAATTTTTCGAGCTCTAGGCCAAGCATGTTGACAACAAGACAACATGAAGAACAAAGAAGGCAACAACCAACAACAACAACAACGGCTCTGTATAGAGCAAATCACACAGCTTGACTATACAGACTGTTTCGTTGGCCGCTACACCAACTCATCAGTAGCCTTTGTATGACTTTACACTGTGATCCACTCAAGCTACTTAGGTTCTACATATACTGCCAATATGCCGAGAAAGTTAACCGGAATTTATTTTTGGCAGAGAACGCTTGAATTTTTGTAACTGAGTTCTTATCTACTTTTTGATGCATACTGTACCAAGGTTAACAACCTAGATCGTATCATACTTTTAGGCATAGTATTCATGTGCATCTTCGAAATTCGATCACAGCGGTTTACTGCTATTAGAGCATATTTAAGTTGTTGTTATTTTTGCTGTTTAGCTCCTCCCTTTTTTCCAAACTTTCATTTTAGGGTTCAGTTAGTTTAACTAACAAATATAAATATTTAAGAAATATTAATATTAAATATCATTAAAAACTTTAAATCTTGAAACTTTAAATGGGAAGAGTGTAGATAATGGTTTGTGTATTAGATAAATTCAGTGACTTGTTATGTATTTGTCGCAATTTTGTCAATATTTTGATATTTAAAAATTAAAAGTTTTTCTAAGCTACCATCTGCACTGAAATAATTGTCATTTTATTATTTTTTTTTTTTATTAATATTTTGAAATCTTTGACAAATTTTCTTGTTTTTATTTTCTTTTTTTGGAAATTTTTTATATATTTTGAATTTTTTTGGCATATTTTTCAAATGTTTGAAATATTTTTGTATTTGTGCTCACATGAGAGCAAATAATTTAAAAACTGCTTTATGAGAGGTTTATAGCACATTTCAGCCATGATACAAAAAATAGAGGTAGATGCAGACCTGACTGTGCTCTCTTTCAATACTGCCATAACTGTCAAAATCCATGTGAAAAAAGTTGTTTGCTTACATTTAATTTCTATGAACTTTTTTATAGCTTTAAGATTTTATATGCGTTGTCAACTTCGTGTTGACATTCGCGGCAGTACGCTGTCATCTTGCGAATCTACCTGTATTTATTGTATCATGATTTCAGCCATTTTTAAAAATCCTCTAATTTATAAACAAACATTTTCAACCACTTTTTTACATTTTGTTTGGTTTTGATACATTTTGAAATAATTTGATACATTTTTGACAATATTTGTTGTGCTCAGATGAGAACAAACAAATTTTTAAAATGCTTTATCGAGGATTTATTGAAGGTTTCAACCATTTTTAAAATTCTCTTATTTATCAAGCATTTAAAAGAGATTTTGAACGCTGTTGCACGATTATGAAAAATGTTTTTCAATTTTTTTCGATTTTTTTCTTATAAAGGCTTTGTAAGAGGTTCATAATTTTTTATGAATACAGCCGTTAGAATTTCGGTAAAATTGTATATTTGTGTTGGAGCGACTTAGTAGTTCCATCTGAATAAAGTAACCAGCTTACTAAAGTAATAAAAAATAAGTAAAGTAATAAACTTTCTGTATCTTTCTGATAATTTTTTTTTATGCATTGGTTCACTTTTCCTAGCACTGTGACTATATAAAAATCTCGTTTATACGTAAAAATATCAGGTCTGAGGTAAAAAAAATATATGACGGCCTTAAAGAATTGTTATTTTAAAATTAAATATATCTTTCGTTTAAGCTGAAACATTTCATCAAAACATTTCTACAAAACATCGACACAGAATTTTTGTCGAGCTTTTATAAAAGTGGCAGTATTTTTACATTCAAAAAGGTGGCAGCATTGGTACCGCACACAATACATGTTGTGTCTTTTTTTTTTTATTTTTTTGTGGATCTTCCCACCTCCACAATAACGCCCACTTTATTGACCGTAATTTGTAATAATTCTGCCTACCCCAGTATTTTTACTGTAAATTTCAGTACCCTAGTGTCAATATTAACTGAAATACAGTGTTTTTCTAATATTGACACGCCCCTTTTCCGAATATCGCCCACTTTTTTAGAAAAGGACCTCCGGGTTCATGATATCTATCTGTTGACAAAAAATTACGGAAATCGGGCAAGAGGACAACTTTTTTTAAAAAAAAAAGAGGACAAACCAACGAACTTGAGAACCTCCTCCTTTTTAAAGTCGGTTAAAAACAATGCTTTACCGCATGGAATGAAAAAAGTTAATATTACGATGAATGAAAGTTCATGTGGCTTACATGTTTTTCTATAATTTGCTGTTGAGGAAATTCGACACATACATAAAAAAACAAAAATATTAAAACCAAGCTAAAATCTGTAACGCCTGGCAGCTCATTTCGGTTAAAAATTTCAACGTATGGGTATTTTATTTATCTCTGGGTATACTAGCAAAAACTATCACTTTTACAGAATTTCACATAGCAAACAGTTTTGTCATTTATAAAGGGTGTTTTTTTTTGTTTTTTGAGGCCGATAACTTGGCAAAACGCTTTTCTGTGAGAGCCGATTTGACATTTCTCGGTTGTTTTGGGGGTAGTTTGTTTTGACAATTAATCATGAAAAGACTCACATTGGGGAACGTTTGCAAATTGTCGAAATTTATTTTGAAATACATGACTCAAGTCGAGAAATACATCGCGCATTAACCAAAATCACTCTTTTAAGAATAAAGTAAACGAAACAGTTTTTTTCTTCAATTCTTTTATTAACAGAATTGCTGCATTTGGAGCAATGATAATCCACAAGTCTTTCTGAAAACACCGTTACAACCAGAAAAAAATCACCGTTTGGTGCGCTTTATTCAGGCCGCTGGAATCATTGGTTCATATGTTTTAAAAAATTATGATGGTCAGAACGTTACAGTCAACGGTGAGCAGTAGAGAGACATGATTGCTTACTTTTTCGTGCCTCAGTTGGAAGGCATTAATGTTGACGAAATGTGGTTTCAGCAGGGTGGTGACGGAGAGATTTGACAAACGACTAATTTCATGAAATAGACCTGAGAACTGACCACCTCATTCTTGCGATTTAATGCCATTCGATTATTTCTTTGGGGATAATTAAATGCACTTGTCTACGCCTATAAACCACAAGCAAATGAGTACTTGGAGGCCAACTTTCAAAGAGTAATTGTCGAAATACAGCCTGATACAGCCTAAGAGCGAAGAGTGTGTGAAAATTGGACCAACAGATTACGCTATGTACGCGTCAGCCACATGTCCGAAATCATATTCGAATATTAATGCCAAAAAATCATTCTTAAAATAAAGTTTATTTCATGGATTTCAAAAACATATCCCTGTGTTTTAAATTCAAGCAATTTTAAGTTCTTCGCCTCTAAAAAAAAACACCCTTTATGTATGCTCTCGCCGTCGCACTTAAGTCAGCTGCATAGAAATGATGGACTAAATGTTGATAAAACTTTTATTTAGTGCTGCACACAAGCAAGCACTGGATTAAGCGGAGCGAGCTATTCCACCAAAGCTGCTAAGAGCCAGGCCAGTGGAAATGTAGGGAAGAGTACGTGTGCTTATGTGTGTGTGTGTTAGTCTTGCGGGTAGCTTAAGTAAAAAAAAAAATATTAAAAAAAAAACCAAAAAATAAAATAAAAACATAAACACACATACATACATGCATAGCTGTTTGTACCCAACAAGCGTTAGTTTTAGCAAAATCGGATATGAAAACAATCGCATTTATTCGCGCATGCAGCATGAGGATATTTAAGGACTTTTGCCATAAGGCTCTTATATTATTGCTTTTGTATGCGCGCCATCTATGATACTACGCAGTAGCAGTAGCAGCAGCCTGTTTGCTGTTTGCCCGCGTACTACTTACCGTATGGTCCCAGCTGTGCTGCCACACGCACTCGTTCAATCACCACGGGCGGCTCGCTGCGTCCTTTAGCATTAACGGCATAGACCAGAAATTGATATTCACGTCCTGGCTCCAAGTTATTCAAACGAAATTGTGGACTTGGCTCCTGCATGCGAAAAATAGGGGCGGATGTTGCCTAAAATTTGTGCAATAAAGAAATGTTATTAATTTTTTGTTTTCATTTTGGTATTTTTCTCTTATCATAACGTGTTCGAAATTTCCATTAAAGATTTTTATATAACAGCCTGAAAGTAGGCAATAAAATACTGAAATTAGTTGAAAAGGTAGCGATTATGTGGAGTTTTCTTCAACATGTTTGCAAATTTTTTGCGAAAATCTATCTGAATGGGAAGAAAAAAAAAAATACTATGATTCAAGGCCAAAACAAGAAGTATTTGTTTAACTGGATATATTTAATAAGGCATAATCATTACAAATAAACGGCCAAAAATGTTATGAAATGAGATATTACGTGTTTGTATTTATTATTGTTTCAATATTAAATAAAAATTAGTTCTTTTGCCAATCTTAACAATATTCAAATGATGTATTGTAAATGACCCCATCAGGATATATTACGAAACAAGGCACGAACGACAGAAAATAAATGATCAACACTACTTTCTCCCATTCAAAAACCGATGCCTTCTAGTGTCTTGCTTATCGTTGTGTGCGTTTTCATCATACAGACTGAACGGGTAGGAGTAAAGAACACTATTGGAATAATTTCTAGTTTTTTTTTTCATTAATTAAAGACATGATATCCTGAACCGTTTTTGGACAATAATGGCGAAGAAGTCTGGCTACTCGCCTTAAATGATATCTTAAAAAAATTGTATGAAACGAGTGGGCAATATTGATAAACTGATCATGATATTAAGATCAATATGGTGCAAAGTTCTATACACAAAAATCAAAGCCAGAACCAAAGCCATTTTTTTTAAAACCAAACAACATTGATGCTACTCCACTTTGTTTTTGTTTCAGAGATTATTTACTTTTGAAGATATATGTTAAAAGGGAGGAATATAATTAGTACCGTTAATTTGTCGTAATAATTTTTATATAAGAACCAGAAATATCGATTCAGAGTCGATCATATGAATTGGGCATCGCCAGAAAGTCAACCAGGCTTATTTTAAGGTTGGAGTTGGGTCTAAATCAGTATATGATTGTGCTGACGCAAGAATTGAAGCCGGACGACCAGATATCCGGATTTTGGCAAAAAAAAAATTCATCTTTTTGGACGAGGCTCATTTTTGACTCAACGGCCATGTCAACAAGCAAAATGGCCGCTATTGGAGCAACCACAATCCACAATTGTTCGACCAACAATTCGCACACCCTCTTCAAAAGTGACACAACTCAAAATTTAGAAATTTTCAGGAGAGTCAAAAAACTATTTCTTTTTCAAGCAACTTCATACAAATGAAGGTTACAAAATGATTTTTTTAAATTAACGAGCAATCAGATTAAAACAAAATTTTGACGGTTGGTGGAGATGTCCATTACGAATTGATATATATTAAAGAATTTTTAACTGTGTCAATAAATTTCAATAAACAAATTCAAATTCAAATTCAATCGATAAATTTCATAGATTACCATGTTTTTTTTTTCTATTGTTGGACCAACGATTTGACGAAAAATGTAATAATGTTAACCCTGTGTTGGTCATTCTCGTCAATTATGTTGTACTTTTTATCCGTTCACAGTTGACTTATCAGCACGCGAAAGAATGGTTGCGCAAGGCTTTAACCAATACAATACCAAATATTTAAATATTGGCCAAAGATTTGTTTTGAATCCCATTTTTATAATGTTACATATGTTACACCGTAAAAAAAACAATAGTAAAATGACCTAAGCCGGCTTGGGTGGAAACAATTTGTATGAAAATTAAAAACTTATGCTTATTCACCAAAGTAATATATTGTTTTACAAATACATGGTTTTCCAATAGGGACTTAACATCTTTGAATTAAATTTTTGAACGCACTCTTTCATTAATCATCAAACTGTCACTGTCAATTTATTCAGTAAACTCAACATTTTCATCATGGTGAAATACATGATCGAACAACGTCTGCAAATTATAAAAATTTACTGCCGAAATTCGGAGTCGGTGATCGCAACTTTAAGAGCGTTAACTCCAATTTTCGGTTGCTATTCTCGTCCTAGTAGACACAATAACAAGTTTAGTGCAAAAATTTGAGTCTACATATTCGTTGTGTGATGATGCCGTGCCAGTGAGACAACGGGTTGGTCGAAGTGTCGAAAATATCGCTGCCGTTCAGGCGTCCGTAGCAAACGATGCAAAATAGTCAATTCCACGGCGTTCTCAAGAATTGGGCATCGCCCAGACTACTTTATGGCGAATTTTGCGTAAGGATCTTAGTTTACATCCATACAAGATCAAGCTGACTTAAGAATTGAAGCCCATGGACCATTTGAAGCGACTTACTTTCTCCGATTGGACTCTGGAAAAGATACGCCAAGATGATGAATTTCATCGCAAAATCATCTTTAGTTCCGAAGCTCATTTTTGGCTCAATGGGTTCGTCAATAAGCAAAATATGCGTTATTGGTCGGGTGAAAATCCACTTGTGCTTCATGAATCACCACTTCATCTACAAAAAATAACTGTTTGGTGCGGTTTGCATGCCGGTGGCGTCATTGGATCATATTTATTCGTCGACGATGACGATCGTCACGTTACTGTAAATGGCCATCGTTATCGCGTCATGATTACCAATTACTTTTGGTCTGAATTGGAAGATATGGACATGTGGTTTCAACAGGACGGTGCCACAAGCCACACAGCACACGTTACAATCGATTTATTGAAGAGTAAGTTTGATGAGCGTGTTATCTCAAGAAATAGGCCAATCGATTGGCCCCCTCGTTCGTGCGACTTAACTTCTCTTTGGGGCTACGTCAAGTCATTGGTATATGCCAACAAGCCGATGACGTTGGAAGAACTCAGAGCCAACATTGAATGGGAAATAGCGGCTGTTTCGGCCGAAATGTGTGGCCGAGTCATCGAACGAATCGACCGCTGCATTCGTGCCCACGGTGGCCATATGAACAAAGTCGAGTTCTATTCATAAATGTTTTGATTGTCCTTCAAGCCGATAATAAAGTTTTTGAAATATCTCAAATGGTTTGCGTTTAATTAAAAAGAAAAAGTTGTCGAGTCCTTAATGGAAAACCATTTACATTGCTTTGAAAGCACATACTTTCATACCCTGTCAAAAAAAAAAATGTTTGATTCACCCAAGCCAAGTATATAACATATTAATTAATAGTGCAGGTAAGCCATCGAAAACTTTGACACTTTATCAAAACAGTATGAACTTGAACACTATATTTGTCATATTAAGCAAGCACGCTAATATAAACTGTCAAAGCCATAATGTATAAATAACAAAATACTTAGTTAATTTATCCAAATCAATATCCGTAAGTTAAACATGTAAAACTTAAATCTTTTGACGAAAAACTTAGGAGGCTCTAAATTGCCAAATACGTCTTATAAAGTATACAAGGTTTTTTGTTAATTTTGCAGAAGTTTTTTCTCGGTGTATTTTGTTTATGTTTAAGACCTTAAAATTATTTACTTTTATACCCCCACGTTTAAAAAACGTAAATGGGGCTATATTAATTTTGTCACTCCGTTTGTAACGCCCATAAGGAGGCGTGGTACGTATAGAAAAGTATATATATTCTTGATCAGCATCACCACCCGAGTTGATTTAGCAATGTCCGTCTGTCTGTGATCACGATTACAGCCGTGATTTTAAAGCTATCATCAAGAAATTCAATATTTAAGCTTTTATATAAAAAATAAAGGTCAAGTTCGAAAATGAGCGCAAAGGTAAAATCAAAATGGTAAATCTATCAAAAAGGTAAAATCTATTAGAATGCCACAAAAATTAATATATGGACTTGAAATTTTGCGTATGAATTTTTATATATAACATGTACTCTGTGTATGAAATTCAACCAAATTTAAAACCACGCCTACCTCCCATACAAAGTGACTTTATCAAAAAACAAATGCGAATATTTTCTGTTAAAACTATAACGAAAACGTTTTTACAGATAAACATTTTATTGATTGCTCGGCCGTGGGGGTATTTAAACTTCGGCCTTGTCGAAGATCTTTTCTTACTAGTTTTTTTTTTTGTTATTAGTCTTTACATATGCTATGTACATAACAATATAATTTATATTAATTTTTGTTATATTTTTTTATAATAAAACTTTAATTTATATTTAAATTTGTTGTAGGTTCTTTTTTTCTTTTTTCATACGGTGTGGCTCTTTGGAAGGTATTGAAAATCTTAATGTGGCTCTTTTTGACTTCAATCGTGCCCACCCCTGGAAAATAGCTTCAAAATAAAGCCAGAATTTATTTGATTTTTCGCACTGTTGTTCTTTTCATATTGTTCTTATTTGGTCACCCTTGCAAGTCTTGCACCATTGTGCGATATTTGCTTGGAGTGAATATTCAATGGCAAAAAAAAAAAATCATTGGAATCATTGAATAGAACTATGAAAGATCTACGAGGAAGTCAAGCTTTGTTTGGCGGTGCTTTGATGCTGTTAGCTAGAGACTTTAGACAAACGTTACCAGTCATTCCTAAATCTACTGCTGCAGATGAAATAAACGCATGCTTGCTTGATACCTTCAATTCTGTGGACAAATGTAAGAACAAACGTACGCATTCTATTGCAAAACGATCCATCAGCAGCTTAATTTTCAAAGCAATAGCTGAAAATTGGAGTTGATACAATGCCAGTCAACAGGAATATAGGAATGATAACACTACCAAACTATTTTTGCAGTTTCACTCAATCAAAAGAAGAACTGATTCATTGCATGTTCCCAAACATAGCACAAAACTACAAAAATCATGTTTGATTTAGCGAGTGAGCAATACTGGCCGGAGGAACAAAGAACATTTTGAATGAAATACCGGGTCACATTCAAGTTAGTGGATACAATCATGAATTAGGATGAGGTGGCGAATTATCCCACAGAATTTTTAAATGCTCTTGATTTGCCAGGAATACCACCACATGTATTGCAGCTAAAAATTTAAGAGCCTTTTATCATAATGATGTTCCGCAACATCAACCAACCAAAACTTTGTTATGGCACCAGACTTGCCAAAAAAATATTGAAAAATATGATTTTTTGAATGGAAAATTCAAAGATGAAGACATTCTGATTTATCGCTTCACAATGACTCCAACTGATGTGCCATTTGAATTTTAAATCTTCAATTCCCATTCGCTGTTACCATAAATAAGTCGCACAATCGTCATAAATGTGCGGTATAAATTTGGAAAATTCAGTTTTCTCACTTGGCCAATTCTACGTTGCTTGCTTCCGAAATGGAAAACCATCTGCACTATTTGTTTTCACAAGTGTTGGTGAAAAAATAAACCAAGAATGTAGTTCATCTAAAAGCATTGCAATAAATGTTTTTATTTTACACAAATTGTTCGAAAAAGCTTTTTATTTGTCTGGCGAAGCAAGCGGGGTTTTTTAGCTAGTGTTTTTATAATATAAAGGGTTTTCCATTAAGGACTTGACAACTTTTTTTTTTAATTAAAACGCAAACCATCAAAAACTTTATCATTGGCTTGAAGTACAATGAAAACATTTATGAATGGAACTTGACTTCGTTCATATGGCTACCGCGGGTACGTATGCAGCGGTCAATTCGTTAGACCTAATTTTCGATGACTTGGCCATACATTTCGGCCGAAACAGCCGCTATTTCGCGTTCAATGTTGACTCTGAGCTCTTCCAACGTCGTTGGCTTGTTGGCATAGACCAATGACTTGACTTAGCCATAAAGAAAATAGTCTAGAGGCGTTAAATCACACGAATGAGGCGGCGACTGGCCCATTTCTTGAGATAACACGCTCATCAAACTTACTCTTCAATAAATAGATTGTAACGTGTGCTGTGTGGCTTGTGGCACCGTCCTGTTAAAACCACATGTCCATATCTTCCAATTCAGACCAAAAGTAATTGGTAATCATGGCGCGATAACGATGGTCCATCACAGTAACGTTACGATCGTTATTATCGAAGAAAAAATATGGTCCAATGACGCCGGCGGCATGCAAACTACACGAAACAGCACCAAACAGTTATTTTTTGTAGATGAAGTGGTGATTCATGAAGCACAAGTGGATTTTCACCCGACCAATAACGCATATTTTGCTTACTGACGAACCCATTGAGCCAAAAAAGAGCTTCGTCACTGAAGATGATTTTGCGATGAAATTCATCATCTTAGCGCATCTTTTCCAGAGCCCAATCGGAGAACGTACGTCGCTTCAAATGGTCCATCGGCTTTAATTCTTGAGTCAGCTTGATCTTGTATGGATGTAAACCAAGATCCTTACGCAAAATTCGCCATAAAGTGGTCTGGGCGATGCCCAATTCTTGAGAACGCCGTGGAATTGACTGGTTTGTATCGTTTGCTACGAACGCCTGAATGGCAGCGATATTTTCGACACTTCGACCAACCCGTTATCTCACTGGCACGACAACATCACACAACGAATATGTTGACTCAAATTTTTGCACTAAACTTGTTATTGTCTGCCTACTAGGGCGAGAATTACTACCGAAAATTGCAGTTAACGCTCTTAAAGTTGCGATCATCGACTCCGAATTTCGGTAGTAAATTTGTATAATTTGCAGTAGTTGTTCAATTGTGTACTTTACCACGATGAAAATGTTGAGTTTACTGAATAAATTGACAGTGACGATTCGATGATTGGTGAAAGTGTGCGTTCAGAAATTGAATTCAAAGTTGTCAAGTCCCTATTGGAAAACCCTGTATAAGTTCCTTATCAGTCTTTTTTTTACAACATAAAAGTTATTTTCTGCATTTTAGTTGGATCTCTCCAAAATTGGAAAAGGGCTTGGTCAGAAAAAAGCATATAACTACTCCTTTAAGAAGATAAGTAATGTGTACATCAAATTTCAACAAAATCCGTTTAGTTGCTTAGATTGTTTGTATGAAGGTCAATGGACAATGAGGAAACAAATAAAGGGTGTTTTTTTTAGGGGTTTGTTTTTCGAATAGAGATAAAATTGGCATTTTGTGGTCAAATCTGGCAACTCTAATGTCATTTATGTTCAGTTTGGTTTGCCATTTCATCATGAACAGGTTGACAAAAGAACAACGCTTGCAAATTTATTTCGAAAATAATGGTTCTGTTCGCGAAATTTACCGCAAGCTCCGTCCATTTTATGGTCGACATAATCGTCCATCAGAGCAATTAATTCGGTTAACCATGGGTCGTTTTCGCACTACGTTTACTCTATGTGATAATACGCATCCGCAGAGACGTCGAACAGTGCGCACCGAAGAAACAATTGCCGCTGTAGAGCAAAATGTTGAAGAGGACCCGAATGAATCGATTCGCCACCGTGCACAGCAATTGGAGCTTTGTCCATCAAATTTATGGAAGATTTTGCGCAAAGATCATGGCTTGCGACCTTACAAGATCCAGCTTGTGTAAGAATTAAAGCCGCGAGACCATGCAATGCGTCGTGATTTTGGTGTATGGGCCGAAAATGAGATTGATCTCGATGCTGATTTTCATCGCAAAATTTTGTTCAGTGATGAGGCTCATTTTTGGTTGAATGGCTACGTCAACAAGCAAAATTGCCGCATTTGGAGTGAAGAGAATCCACATGAGATCCTTGAGACGCCATTACATCCACAAAAACTGACTGTTTGGTGTGCTCTATGGGCTGGTGGAGTCATTGGGCCATACTTCTTCCGAAATAATGCTGGAGAGTCAGTTACCGTTAATGGAGACCGGTATAGAGCCATGATAACCGACTATTTTGTTCCCGAATTGTATGGCATGAATGTGGATGAGTTGTGGTTCCAACAAGACGGTACTACATGCCACACAGCGCACGTCACAATCGATTTATTGAAGGACACATTCGATGAGTGCATAATTTCGCGGAATGGACCTGTCAATTGGCCACCAAGACCGTGTGATTTGACACCATTGGATTATTTTCTTTGGGGATATGTGCAGTCGCTCATCTACGCCAACAAACCAGAAACGTTAGGGGACTTAGAGGCCAACATTCGTGGCGTTATTGCCGACATACGGCCCCATATGCTCGAAAAAGTGGTTGAAAATTGGACCTGTAGAATTGGCTTTATTCGAGCCAGCCGCGACGGCCACATGCCCGAAATCATATTTAAACATTAATGGCATAAAATTATCCTTCCAATAAAGCCAAATTGATGGACATTAAAACGATTTTCTTGTGTTTTATTTCAATTCGAAGTTCTATACCTCTAAAAAAAACACCCTTTATAAATGATAATTGAAAACCATTGAATTTGACTACCAAAAATTTCCCGTGTCAAGCACTGTCGAAAATTTGGGTTTAAATATAAAAACATTAAAACTCTTTTTGAGTTTATACCTACTTTTTTAAACCCTAGGGTTTCTTTTTTAAACTCGTCAAGGTTTACTTTCGGAAGATTCACGAATTTTAAACTCTAGGGTTTAAAAAATAAACTCAAAAAGTTTAAAACTATATGTATTTAGACATTTTAACTCGAAAGGTTTAAAATTTGGCCTTGAGGTTTATATTTTAAACTCTAGGGTTTAAAAAGTAAACCCATGCGGTTTTAAATGTAAACTCAAGGGTTCTAAAAATAAACTCTCGGTTTGAAATCAAAACCGCGGAGTTTTAAATTTTAAACCAAAGGGTTTTAATTTAAAACCTTTTTGGGTTTGGATAAATATGGAAACCCTCAAGGTTTTAAATTTAAACCAATATTTTTGACCGTGAGTGACACACTTATTTTTGGCTGATTTCAAATCATATTCCTAACAGGAACTGGTCATTTCAGCTTGTCACTTTGAGCCAGCGATATATTTATGACGATTTAGTAAGAAATTTTTTCCAAGCATGAAAATTCAAAGTTAAAGTTCTTCCTGGTGCCTGCAGCTCATGAGAGTTGCGTTGCAAGGGCAACAAAAGGGACACACACATTTTCCGCATGAGTCAGCATGTTGCTGTTGGTGGTGCTGCTGCTGCTATTGCTGCTTCTGGTCAATAGAGCTCGAATGACAGACATAACGTTGGTTACGCACAAATTCCTGCTCAAGTAAGCGGAAGTAATTTATGTCCTTTATATTGTATCATTCTCTTTTATTCCCTCTCCCACTATCGCTAAATGAACTCAATATGAATAGGGTTTTGTTTTTGGAAACTTTCTCGCATTGTCATCATATGTAGCAAAAGTGAAAAACTACGCCATGCGTTGTTGTAAACATTTTTTGAGAGTTTATTTGTGCTCTGTACCGAATCAAAATTGAAATTAGGTTCGCATATTTCAACAGAGAAAAAGGAAAAGAATAATTCAAAATCAAATAAGAAAGGATAATTCACTTATTGGCTGCAGGCGGCATTGTTTTTGCTTGACTTACTGCAAAGGCTTGAGTGAACAAAAAAAAAAAAAAACAAAAAGGATACTATATAGATGGCCAAAATATTTTATTTATTTAAAAAATATGCTTCAAGGATTTTGTTTAAAATACTTATAGGTATGTGAATAAGTTAAATTTTGAATAGATTAGTTGTTAAAAGGCTAGAAATTAATTTTGATTTTGTTTTTCCTGTGTCAATATTTTGCAAAAGATGTTAAGAAGATTAGGTTGAGTTGGGTTAGGAGAATAATAAAATGCTTATTCTACACACCTGATCGTTCATTGTTGAGATTTCGTTATCCGCAGGACTTTGCTCGCCAAATGTTCGTGTTGTCTCTCCAGAAAAGACGAGTTCGCCACCAATAACTTCCAATAGGAAATGCTGTGAAAGTCCACCATCACTGCCGGCCACGCAAACCACTTCCAATACAGTATCATTGCGCAACTCACATGCTTTTGGGGCCTCCGGTGGATCTGTAGAAAAGAGTAGGAAGAAAGAAAAGAAGAAAAGAACAGTTAGCAAAAGACTGCAGTAGAAATAAAAAAATGAAGACAACATTTTACAAAGCAGTTCTTTATTCTAAAAACATTATTTATACTAGGCTCACTCTTGATCTTGGAAAAAAATACTGAAATATTAGATTGAAAACACGAAACATAACACTGTTCAACACGAAAAAAAAATAATCGGACGAGGGGATTAATTTTAACTTTTATTATGATTTTGCTTTTCATAGTTTTTTTGTTTGAACCTAATGGATCTTATGAGCCAAAGCACATCTGATATGGTTCGTTGCTATTGGTAGGTATGATGCGCCAAATGAGTAAAACACTTTTTTCATAGAAACTAACCCCTGAAATCAAGTTGTATGTGACATTTTAGCGTCAATTCTGAATAAGTACGAAATTAACCCTTAAACACGTTTTAAGTTTTGACTTATTTCTGGTACTTAAGTTGAATTTTTAGCTTTGATGTATTCAAAGACTTATAATAGAATTTTAGGACGAATTTTTTTTTTTGAACATTTTAACCCGTTATATACTTGTTTTATGGGTTGGTTTTTTTTGCCTTTTATCACAAAAGGGTCAAAAAGACCCACGAACTGAGAAGTAAGGGGGTTTAAATGTTCCACAAAAATATTTCTTGTAGTATTCTACATAAATCCTCAGAACACATCCAAAAAAGAGGGAAACTTACTTTATTTATTGTGATCAACTAGTACAACAAAATTTTTAAAGAAACCTTATAGTTACAATAGCTTCATGTAGTTAATAATCATGAATATAACTTAAAGAATAACATGAATTATGACTTAAAATGAAATTCAATAAATTATGAAATTATTCGCAGTATATATATTCGATTTTTATATTATATCACTGCAACAATGAGAGATACACGGAAAGGTTTTTTTTGTATTGCACAGCGTTATGAGTAGATTTTAGCTCAGTAGATAAGGAGTTCCAAAGACGAAAATATAAAATTGTCTCTCCGAGGTTAAGCAAAAATGTCGTATTTGGATCAAAGTTCTAGTTCTATTTGAACTCGAAAAAACCATCTACCGCGTAAATATGGAGGCTCACCAGAGTTATAACTTTATGCAGCAGCACCAGAGTACGAAATTTTGAAATATTTTCAAAGGTCATATTGTAGATTTTTTTAGCACAATGTGAAACACTGTCACGACGTTCCAGTCTATAGACGTATCTAGTGATGTTGTTGAACAGGACACACAGTTTTGCTTTGCAAGCAGCATCACAATTAGCAAATAGTTCACATCCGTAGAGGAGAGTGGGCAGAAGATAAGCTTTTGCAAGAACTAATCTAATCCGTTGTGGAGTAAAGGACTGAGTTATCCACAGTGAGAGAAACATTCCGTATACTTTACCGACGGAAATCCTAATATGCGTGCTCCAAGACAACGTTCTATTAAAAACAATTCCAAGGTTTTTTGCAGAATCTTTGTATTGTATTGCGTAATTGCTAAGCATGACTTTTGGAAAATGGGAAATGTCTAAAAGCCTTTAACTAAGCACTTTGACTTTTTGGGATTGAGGTGTAAACCATTTTCACGTGCCCAGTTATTAATGAGACTCAAATCGTAATAGATGGTAGCTACACAATTAGATTCAAAATTGCAACTGCAACAATCGGTGGAGAGCGAATAAAAGCGCGCCGAGCAGAGAGACATGAGGTACATTTAAATGTTTGATTGTTCTTAAGCATGAATTCGATATTACTTTACACACATTGCACACACATTACACACATTGGCAATGAAAATATTTATTGCAGTTGAGACATTTTATTTTTTTATCTTCGTCCAAATGACGATCGACTCTTGATAAGCAAACACTATTTTAATATTCAAACGAGAGCGTCGAAAGAATTCGTGTTGATGCCACGACGAATGTTGACCGTTGAAATCCCCCCAAAATAAGACTCATACGTAAACTTTGAAAACGCCGATACAGGTATATTTTTTTGTCCGCTCTACCAATATCCATTTTCGGAACCTTGTTATTTGGAAAAATTGATTTTGTTGTTCAGTGTTATAGATGGAAAAAATAAGTTCTCAATAATCATTATTCCACAAAAGAAAAATTGAAAAATTAAAATAAAATTTTGCAGAAAAAATAAAAGAAAAAAAAAACCAAGAAAAATCACATTTTTTTCTAAGATTTAATAAAATCGACATAGGTCGTGTAGAGTACCTACCCTTATTTTCAACATTGAATTTTGGACTATTTAACATTTGGAACTGCAATATGGCAAGGGTAAGTATTTGTCAATTTTCCCAACAAATCCGACAATTTTCCCCAAAAAGAAGCGAAAAAATGCTCAAATAGTAGCAAAACGCCCTCTGGTGGCTTTTATATATAAAAATACACGTCAAAAATGGATTCCTTACCCCCAAAAACCCCCATATATACCCTTAAAAAAATAGTTTTTAGTCTTTTTAATACAATTTCTAAACCAAATCTTGAATATTTTGAAAAAAATACCTATTTTGAAAAAAAATACCTATTTTGAAAAACTGGCAGGCTCCGATTTCAAGATAGATCTATACTCTCTTCCCCAAAGTTTCTTTAAATGACCCATAGAACATCGTGGTGGGGCCAACATCGACTTTTTTTTTCCATACAATTTGACCCGCTCTAATATATATACAGAGTGGGTCTGTATATATATTAGAGGTATATATATACCCGCCAAATACATGTTTTTTTGAATGCAATACAGTAAACAAAATTTAATTTTTTCCAGATATTATGGCTTTATTAGTAAGAGCAAACATTCCCATTAATTATGGAACACAACGTCGTTCAAGTGGCTGCCTCGGCTGGCTTCATTCTGTTACTCTAATTTTTCAAGACCTTGTTGATAGTTTTGGATGTATCGGATGTAGCTCATGGATGATATTGGCCTTAAGTGCTTGAATCGTTTCCGGATTGTTGGCATAACATCGGTCCTTCACGGTTCCCCCAAAAAAAAGTCCAAAGGGGTCAAATCGCAGCTCCGAGGTGGCCAATTGACATCGCCAAGACTGTTAATTTCACGATTTGGGAATTTGGTGCGCAAAAAATCGATTGTAGTATGGGCTGAGACATAGCGCGCCATCCTGCATGAACCAGAGGTCGTCCAAATTCATGACTCCAATTTCAGTAAGAAAAAATTCGGTTAACATGGGTCTCTAACGCCCACCGTTGACCGAAACATTGTTCCCAGCCTTATTTTCGAAGAAGAATGGTCCAATGATGCCACCACTCCACAATCCGCACCAAACTGTTACTTTCTGTGGATGCATGGGATTCTCGACAATAACGTGTGTGGGTTTTCCAAACCCAAATGCGGGAATTTTTTTGTTATCGAACTGCCAAGATGAAAATGCGCCTCGTCAGAAATGGTGAAATTTTCACCCAAACCATCTTCTTTTCAAATAACGCACTGTTGGGGCTACACAGCACTCACTTTGGAAATAAGTTTCCAATACCACGCAACGTGGTTCAAGCGAAAAGCGAATTATTTCTTTCCGCGGAGGTATGATACTGACTTTATGCTAATATTTCGAGCGGGAAACAGCTGTCAGTGTCAAAATAATCTAAGATTAAAAAAACACAGGTGCGTCACTGGACACACGAGAGAAGCGAAGCATTTTCGCAAATTCATAGATTTGATTATTTAATAGCGTTTCTTCGATTAAAATAATTTTTAAATTCAAAACTTTAAAATAACAAAGTATATATATCATATAAATTAACCCTCTTCGTCCCTCCCTTAAAGCCCCCTTTTCAGTTGTAGGGAATAAACATACAAAAATCATTAATTTTGTTACAATTTAATCAACTTACAGGTTGTTTATTTTTAACGATATTTATAACGACCTTTAGTAGGAAGTAGAAACAACATCTAATACACAATCCTTAGTGAATATTTCTTTTAGTTCGTTCGTTCTTTTAGTTCGTTCGTTCTTTTAGTTCGTTAGGTCTTTTAGTTCGCATGGACAAACCGAAGATTCAAACCATAGCTCGGTAAATTTAGTTATCTTTGCTCTAGTCCGTTTTGTTTGCTACTTTTGTCGGTTGGCTAGCCAATACACAGTCCTAGAATAGTAATAGATTATATTTCTTAATCTACTCTTAAAGTAATAGATTATAGTGATCTGCTGAAACATAGCTTTAGCTAATGTTTATCACTGAATCAACAAAATTAAGAAAGAAAGGGCTTTAGCGTAATGGTTAGAGGAAAGTACCAACAAACGATAGAACTGTGAGTTGTGGGTTCATTTCCTGCAGCGGACAAGAAATTATTTTTAATTTAACATTTTCTGGTTCAGTTGATGCAAGCAAGAAACAATATCAATTCTAAGAAAAAAGGTGTCGGAAAAAAGTGTCGGTTTTTCTGATTTCACTCTAGCAAATCGCAGAACGAGGCGTAAAAAGCTTCGCTTCAAAAAGAAACCGCTAGATGGCCCATATATGTTTGTCTTAAGCTGCAACATTTTTGGTAACGAAAACTAACTCCATACTCTTAATAAAAAAAACCGAATACTCCTTAAAAAATCACCTTACAAAAGTAAGTAGTCAATCATCTAATATCAGCAGTGCCTAAAATTCTGATGAGTCATTTTGTCAAGTCAGCGTCTGATCTAGTTTACAAGCCTTATAGCCCGAACTCAATATGCGCGACGAACGGCGAGCAACACGTCTCCAATCTGTCGTTGTAGAGAAATGTTGAGCGACTTGATTATAATACACGCGACACCAGCAAACTTCAGCAGCATGTATAGTACACAAAAAACAATGGCTGTTTTCAGCCGACTCAACAGTTGCCGTTAAGAATAACAACACAATCAGAGCTGAAAAAGAAATCCATTGAATTTAATTTTATTTTCAAAAAGTTGAATGAGTGAATAACGAAATAAGAATCTATTCAATGAATGCAAAATTCATTTATAAATAAAAATGTTATTTCACATTCAAATTTAAAAAATTTATTAATTATTCGTTAAATTTATATGAATTAATGAATAAAAAATCAATAATAACTAAGAAATTATTAATGAATAACAAATGAATAATGAATAACAAATGAACAATGAATAAAGAAAATTAATAACGATTAAAATATAATTATATTAAAAAAAATTGCAAATTTTAAAACTCTTTTTGAATTGCATTCTTTGTGTATAGTTTTCATATGAATAAAAAAATTTAAAAATTGACAACAAGAATGATTTATTGAAATGAATAATAAATCAAGTTTTTAAAATTGAGTGTGAATTAAAATTTTATTTATAAATCAATTTTGCATTAATTTATGGATTTTTATGTCGTTATTCAGTTGTGCTTAAAATTCTGAATATGAATACAGACTTAACAACTCTGAATAGAGTTCAAACAAAACATCCTTCACTACCATCGCTACCATAAATTTCACAACAGTTTAGTTTGCTGCATGCGACCAGTAACATCCAATGTAAACAATGAAGGAAACTTGCTTTTGCTGCCTGCTAAATTAAAATTAAATTGAAGCCGACGGCAATGTTGCGCGACAATGTTCAGCGACAAGTCTCCAAAATACGTCCCATAAGAAATACATGTAAAAAAAAAGTGACAATTGGCGCTGCCGCTCGTCGCGCGTATTGTGTTCGGGCTATTAAGCATTGACCCCGAAGAAAAATTGCTCAATTTCTAATGATAAACTCTCTCAAATCACTCAAACGTTGAGGTTGTCCTACGAAATTTATATTTTCAAACCTGCCGACGCATTTTCTATTGATGATAATATAATAATTGATGATAACTCTGCGGGGCCACTTTAAAACGTTAATACGAGGGTAATTCAACAAGTCCTTAGAAAAAAGTAGAACAAATTTTTGACGTGAAAACGTTACGTTTTACCGCGGATGTTTCCAAAAAATTTGAGAAAAGTATTTTACCAAAACTCATCGGCGTTTCATTTAATTGTTCCTCGCTAAGTATAGATATTACAATAAAAGGAATGACACGACAGTAAAGGTAAATTTTTCGATATATGACAAAAATAAAATAGAATTAAAGAGGTCATCGGGAAGCGAAGGGAGCTGCCTAAGAAGCAAAACCTATAGCTTGTCACATGGAATTATGACGCGCTAAGCATAGACTGACTGTCTTTTTTTATGAGGCCCTTGGAAAACTGAAAACGATCGCTTCATATCAAAGCTTTAAAAATAAAACGACGCCAACGAAGAGCTTTTAAAATATTGAAAATCACGAATAGTCAAACGTTAATGTTATATTATTTATTAAAAGAAATATTGTAAGGATTACAATGTAACAATGTATATTAAATATTATATTATCGTGCAACGAGGTCGGAAGAAGATTCGAAACTAAACATAATATATCGAGGTATATCATTCGGAAAAATTATGAAACAATATAAGAGAGTTTTCGATGCTATCAACGAAAACAAGGGCTTACGTTGATCATGTGAAGACTGCAGATCTACCGACGTAGATATAAAAATAAAAAAAAATAAATAACTGGCCATTTCAGCCCTTGAAAGGACTTTGACCTAGCTTCTTATGATCAATCGACGTAGATATATTGAAATTAATAAGGCAATCCAGGAGAGGTTTTACGGAAGTATCTAAGGATCTTGATGCGGCCCAGGCTAGATTAGCGGAGTTTGAGAATTTGTTTAAAACTTTTAAGGTTATGGATGAAGCATGCGTCTCTCCTAAACGAAAACGTATAAACAAAAATCTTCGTAGCAACGCTAAGTCTTCAGCAAAAACTGCCTTACCGTCTACAAATATTGCCCCTGTACCTTCTGTTGAACCAATTTCTCCTAATCTAAATTTGTTATTAGATCCTTTGCTTCAAATGCGCACCAATGCAAAATTAGGAGACTCCGTTACTCATGATCAAATTACTGATTATATTGAACATGCAAATGTTCCTGCATCAGTTGATCAAGAAGTAATTGCTGCTGAGACTTCTGCATCTGTGCCAGTTATTAATATAATCGACAATCCCCCAAATTCGTCAGGCGTAATTTCTAAAAATACTTATGCTGAGGCTTGTGCTGTTAAGTTAACGTATACTGCAACTAATACTGGAGCTATTCCTAAGCAAATATAAAGAAGTACCAACAATCGCCCCACACATAAAGAACTGGTGGTTGTTCAACCAGCTAAAGCTATTTTTGTGTCTCGATTTGCCCCGGATACGTCTGAAAATGACGTTCTATACTATATAAACTGAAAATTAAATCTTGCTAATAGAAATATTTCTGTTAGTAAATTTAGATTTTCTTATGAGCGCGTTACTTCTTCTTTCAGAGTTAATCTCCCTGCCGATCTCTATGAAAAAGTATTGGAAGAAAGTTTTTGGCCGAATAATGCAATGGTGCGGGAGTTTGTTTTTCGACCAAAACCCAATCCACATACTATTGCTACTTTACCTACACAAAATATCAACCAAAAAAACTAGATTGCTGCCGTCAGTTCTATATAATTTACCAAAATGTTCGAGGTTTAAATACTAAGTTAAAAGATTTATACATTTTAAGCCAAAACCTGCACTTTGACATAATTGTTTTCCAGTGAAACCTGGCTCAAACCAAATGTACTTAATACTGAAATTCTGTCTAACAACTTTAATATTTACCGCAAAGACAGAAACTCTATTGCTGGTAATTTTTCTAAGGGGGGTGGCGTTTTAATTGCCATCAGGTCATCACACTACTCAAATGAAATAATAATTCCAGAATCTTTAGATATTGAATTTTGTTGTGTTCATGTTAAGTATGGTTCTTTAAGTATTTACGTTACTTGTTCATATATTCCACCAAGCTCAAACGCTGAAGTTTATAACAAGCATTTAAATTCTATTAATAAAGTGTGCTTATTACTTCAGACTCATGACCACATTTTAATAACGGGTGATTTCAATTTCTCAAATATCATGTGGAATCGCTGCACTGAAAACCCTGCAACTTTCATACCTTCTTCAGAATGTTCATCCGATAACTATTTCTTAAACGAGCTTTCAAGTCAAGGACTTTTCCAGGTTAACTGTCACTATAACAAAAATAATCGTTTGCTTGATCTTATATATTTTGATGATAGTAACATTATTTCAGTTTCTAGGTCTGATCCATTAGTGATCCCTGAGGATGCACATCATCCGACTTTAGAAATTACTCTCAATTTTCCAAAACCATCTACACAGAACCATATTAGTCAAACTCCTATTGAGTTTAATTTTAAAAAAACTAATTATGTATTTTAAAAGCCAACTTGTCCAACATCAACTGTTCCTCCATTCTAAATGCAAATAATATAAGCTCTTCTTCACTGAACTTCGATAATGCGGTCTGTGCTTTTAATGATACACTAAATCAGTGCTTTGAATTATCTGTCCCACATAGAAAAGCTTTTATTTCGTTTGGACCGGTATGGTATACCAACGAACTAAGGAAATTAAGAAACTTAAAATCAAAATACTATAAAAAGTATCAAAAAACACATAGTGTTTGTGATTACGCTAATTATATTTCAATTAAATACAATTATCAACAGTTATGTAAGCAGTCCTATAACATCTACTTAACGAAAGTTAAATCGAACATCAAGTCTGATGCAAAATCTTTCTAGAGCTTTGTCAATACTAAGCGCAAGATTAATTCCTTTCCTTCTTTTATGAAATACAAAACATTTGTGTCTGATAACGATTTTTCTATATGTAACTTTTTTGCTGACTTTTTTAAGTCTACTTATTCATCAGCTTCGTATAATGGCCTAAGCTATCCTATAACAGTGCAGCCAGGCGAAATCTATCTCCCAATTATTGATGTAAATACTGTATTATCTTACTTAAAAAATCTTAAATCATCTTACAAAAGTGGGCCTGATAACATTCCTTCATGCATACTAAAATATTGTTGTGAAGAGCTTGCAGTTCCAATCACTTTACTCTTTACGACCTCATTAAATGCTGTTATTTTCCAGCTGCCTGGAAATCTTCATATATTATTCCGTTGCATAAATCTGGCAACAGGTCTTTAATTGAAAACTATAGAGGAATTGCAAAATTAAGCGCTTTACCTAAACTTTTTGAGGCAATTGTAACTTCACAGTTATCTCATAGCGTTAAATCTTTAATGTCTCCTTCCCAATATGGATTCTTAACTGGAAAATCGACGGTTACAAACATTCTAGAATTTTCATCTAAGACAATAGAGAATTTTGAAAAGGGGCTGCAAACTGATGTTATTTACACTGATTTTAGCAAAGCTTTTGATGTTGTTAGTCATAGCCTCCTAATTTTAAAATTGTCTCTCCTTGGGTTCCCCACACAACTTGTTAAGTGGATTCAGTCTTATTTAAGCAAGAGATCACAATGTGTTATCTACAAACTTGTCAAGTCACATGAATTTCCAGTAACTTCTGGGGTCCCTCAAGGAAGCCACCTCGGGCCTTTACTGTTTTTAATCTATACAAATGATCTACCATTGGTGATAAAACATAGCGATATTTTAATGTATGCCGATGATGTAAAACTATTTCTTTCCTTTAAAAATGAACAAGACGCTCTATTCTTACAGAATGATCTTGACCATCTACATAATTGGTGTAAATTAAATTGTATGAATCTCAACATGAAGAAATGCAAGCAGATGACATTTGCGCGAACGCATCCATTTCGAAATATTTACAAAATTGGTGAATATACCCTAGAGTCTTTAAATGTTTTTGATGATCTCGGTGTAACGATGGATCCAAAACTTCGTTTTCATGTTCACATTAATAAAATAATAAATAAAGCTAATAGTACCTTAGGTTTTATTAAACGATGGGCAAAAGAATTTAATGACCCTTATATAACAAAAACTTTATTCATATCTCTAGTGCGCCCTATCTTAGAATATGGGTCAATTGTGTGGTGCCCTCGATACGGTTGCTACATTGATGACATTGAATCGGTCCAAAAAAAATTTCTTTTGTTCTGTTTACGTAATCTTTCCATATACAATACTAATTTTCAATTACCACCGTATGAGTATCGGTTGCAGCTTATAAATCTTCCAACTTTAGAAAATCGAAGAAAAATGCTTAATGTTTGTTGGGTTGTTAAACTTTTATATGGATATGTAAATAGCCCTTACTTATTGAGTAAAGTTTACTTTAACGTTCCTCTTCGTCCAAGAAGAAGTTTTGAGCTACTATATATGAATTTTTGTAGAATAAACTATTTGCAAAACGAACCACTAAGAAGTGCATGTGGTGACTTTAATGCTGTATTCGAAATTATATCTTTAAACGAATCCATATACTCAATTAAAAACAAAATTTTAGATTATCTACAGTACCGCTATTGATGTTGGCCATGCTTTCTATATATGGATACTCAATTAAACATACGATCCAAGATTATCTCCAGTACCGCAGCGGATGTGAATTATTCTCTCCCAAGGATTTTTATTTTTTCTCCTGGTGGTGTTGGCAATATATTACTTCCATATATGAATTAAATTAAACATGATTATCCAGAGCGAGACCCCGTCCGTCTCGCCTGGCATATGCCGGAGCTAGACCCAGTCCGTTTCGCCTTGCATGTGTGAGCTTTGCTCTAATCATTGTTTGCAGAAATCTACCTACAACTGAATAGAACTTGATTATCCAGAGCAAGACCTCGTCCGTCTGGCCTGGCATATGAGGGAGCTCGACCTCGCCCGTCTAGCCTTTCATATGTGAGCTTGGCTCTAATCAATCGATCTATTAACTATCAAGATTACATCTGGAATATGCGTACAATTTTTAACATCTACCTGGCAATTTCTTTTTAATTTGATGATCTTATTACTAAGTAAACTAAGTTAATAAAAATTTGTTGTATTTGAAACTAAAAAAAAAATAAATAAATAACTGGCCATTTCAGCCCTTGAAAGGACTTTGACCTAGCTTCTTATGATCAATTGTGTTGTGCGTGTTATTAAGTTTGTACACAATTGATCGAGAACCGGACCTACATGCTTAACGCCGACTCCGAACGGCGATGAACAGAATGTTCTCGTTCTCAAGAAGCTTTACATGGCATTTTGATTACTCTCTGAGGTTTGCCATTGTCTGCAGAGAGGTGGCGGCCGTACAGAAAAATTATTTTAATTCAAATAATTTTCTGTTGCTGCTGGGGTTCGAACCTGGGTCTCCAAAGTTCTTTGACATAGCGGCCACGCACTTTAACCAACTACGCCACGGACGCCACGATTTGAAACTAAGTTAATAATAATTTGTTGTATTTGAAATTGCTACGAATTAACATTTAAAATGCTATATTGTAAATTAAATGAAAAACAATGAATTGTTAAAATTTTAAATATGCTATAAAGCCTCAGGGCTTAGCATTCAATAAATAAATAAATATGACAAATAATTAACAGCACACTTCATGTATTGGTCAGTGCTATCAATGAATAACAATATGCAGTTGTTGTTTTGTTGTTTTTCTTCGATGTCATGGCTACACTGAAATACACTTCACCAACCTAGTATATATTAATCAAGTACAGTGAAAAGAATGTTTATTAGAGTTGTTCAACTTGGATTTAATATTTAACAAAATAATAATTTATTACCTATCTTAAAAGCAAAGATATAAATGAAACCATTAACCTCTTAAATCATGTATCTAGGGACGACTCCAAGCCGTTTCGAGTAGCGATACTTGCTAACTATTGAAACGATTTTTTTTTGTTTATTTTTCTTGCAGTCAAAATAAAAAGAGTACCAACATATATTTTAAAAATATTTTTTAAACATCTATGAAAACTGATACAATAAACCTATACTTAAACATTTTATCCGGCTTTATCGGCAATTTATTTTCATGTGCCTGACTATGTTGACATCCCAAAAGCTAACATAAATTTTCAAAGGTTTTAATTGGTACGCAGGCAGGACTACTGCATAAAAAAATTGTATTCCGTATATGGTGAGCATTACGAAAATAAAACGAAAGCCACAACAACAATTTTATGTTGCACCGAATGTGCGCAACAACAACAACAAAAACAAACAACTTCCTGTTCAACAAATTTCAAATGTTTGTAGATAGCTTCAATTTTGCATTCGCAATTTTATTGCAATTCAAGACATAAAAGCCAAATTGAAAAACCACAACCTAGTTAAAACAAAAACAAGCAATTGACATGGGTATTCATTTAAGGAGGAAAAAAATTCTCTAATGTAGGAAGTACACTGAAGCCCCAAAATGTGCAGCTCTGGTTTTCAATATAACTTACTAAGTTTATTGTAAATCATTGTAATAGAAATCGTAGAAAAAGAAGAAGGAAATCTTGAGTTTGAAGTGCAATTAACGAATAAAACCTTCTAGGGTTGCCTTTTAAGTCTTGCGCCTCGACAACACCAAGCATTGCCAGATGAATTTCGACATTTCCATTAAAAATTTGACATTTTCTAGCATAAACATTTAAACATACAATGTTTTGGTGTATGTGCGCTTATTGAGCTGTTTACAGTGGTTTGCAAATTGTATTTCAGCAAAAAACAAAAACAAAAAAAAAAAAAATTAGAATTAACACGTGAACATTTTCGGGTGATAATTTTTACGATTTTCACTGTGAATTGATAAGAAAAGAATACTTCGATCGACTCAGTTCAACTTTTAGTAGTGAAGCACCACACCCAGCGACTGTAAAATGTTGGTTCAATGAGTTCGAGCGTGATCGTTGTTCCCTCCAAGACAAATTTTGTAAAGGTTGTAAGTGGCAGAAAAATGGATGTTATGCGTGAACTGTTGGAAGCAGACTGGCATGTAACATACCGTGAGATGAAGTCATCCTTGGGAGTTCATGAGACTAGCATACATTCGATTTTTAATGAGCATTTAGGCGTCAGGAAGATTTGTTCCCGTTGAATCCTCGATAATTTGACGGTTGGTCAATAAAAGGCTCGTGTCGATTGGTGCAAGGAAATGCTGAAAAAATACCGGGTTTTCTGAAAAAACTAGCAACCATGTGCTCCGTCTGAGGACAAAAATGATTTATCACCTGTGGTGATGTCATAGACGTGTTGCGAACCACCCCCGCTGTATGACGCAACTATACCACTTGAGCAATAGAGAACTGTTAATGTTAACCATTTGTTTGACGGATATCTTCGGAGAATTAAGGAAAACCAACTACTGAAGGAAGATCATTCTCCATCACGGCAATGCGAGTTCCCAAACATCAACTCAAGCAAAAGAGTTTTTGAGCACTCAAAACGTAGAATTGATAGGTCATCCGCCTTATAGTTCTGACTTGGCACAGAATGAGTATTCTTGTTCCTTCACATTAAGACAAAAATGTGTGGCGAGCGTTTTTCTACGCCCGAACAGGTCGTTGAGGACTTCAAAACCCTGGTTTCGAGGGAACCAACTTCAGAGTGGGGAAACTGTTTCGAAAATTGATTCAAACAAATGCAAAAGTGTATTGACCATCTTGTAGAATTCTTTGAAATACAATAAAAGCATTTTACTGATTAACCACCGTTTTTTAGTGGTTAATCCTATCCATAGTTATAGCCTATCAACATTGAGCGTGGCAAGCGACGAACGGCCTGTCTCCACACTGTCGTTGTATGTTGAGCTACTGGTTTATAATAAACGCGACAACAGCAACTGTAGCAGCAAGCATAGTATACAAAAAACAATGGCTGCTTTCAGCCAACTCAACAGTTGCCGTTTAGAACAACAACACAGAGCTGTAAAAGAAATCCATTCAATTTGATTTTATTTTCAAAAAGGTGAATGAGTGAATAACGAAATAAAAATCCATTCAATGAATACAAAACTCATTAATAAATAAAAATGTTATTACACATTTAAATTTGAAAAATTTATTAATTAATCGTTTCATTTATATCAATTAATGAATAAAAAATCAATATTAAATAACAAATGAGTAATGAATAACAAATGAATCATGATTAAAAAAATGAATAATGAATAAAATATGAATAATGGTTAAAAAAAATAATTGAAAATTCTTTGTGAATTGCATTCCTTGTGCAAAGTTGTCATATGAATAAAAAATTGAAAAATTGACAACAAAAATGATAAATTGAAATGAATATCGAATCAAGTTTTTAAAATTAATGTGAATTAAAATTTTATTTAAAAATCAATTTTGCATTAATTTATGGAGTTTTATGTTGTTATTCAGTTGTATTCAGATTTTACAGCTCTGAATACAGTTCAAGCAAAATCCCTCACTAAGATATCGCTGCCATAAATTTCACAACAGTTCAGTTTGCTGAATATAACCAGTAATAACAAATGTAAGCAATGGCTGAAACTTGCTCTTGCTGCCTGTCAAATTAGAATTAAATTGAAGCTGACGACAACGACATTTTGATGTCGCGCAACAATGTCGTCGTGAAGTCTCCAAAAACTCGTCCCATAAGAAATACATGTAAATTAAAAGTGACAATTGGCGTTCGTCGCTTGCCGCACTCAATGTGGATAGGCTATATCCCGAACACAATATGCGCGACGAGCGGCGAGCAGCACGTCTCCAATCTGTCGTTGTAGAGAAATTTTGAGCGACTTAATTATAATACACGCGACAGCAGCAAATTTCAGCAGCAAGCATAGTATACAAAAAACAATGGCTGCTTTCAGCCGACTCAACAGTTGCCGTTTAGAATAACAATACAGAGCTGAAAAAGAAATCCATTAAATTTGATTTTATTTTCAAAAAGGTGAATAAGTGAATAACGAAATAAGAATCCATTCGATGAATGCAATTCATAAATAAAAATATTATTTCACATTCAATTTTAAAAAATTGGTTAATAATACGTTTCATTTATATCAATTAATGAATAAAGAATCAATAATAAATAATAAATTAGTAATGAATAATGAATAACAAAATAATAATAAATAAAAAATGAATAATGAATAAAATATGAATAATGGGTAAAAAACTATAATTGAAAATTCTGAAATTCTTTGTAAATTGCATTATTTGTGTATAGCATTCGTATGAATAAAACATTTATTCATTATTCCTAACAACAAATTGTTAAAAATATTCAATTGAAATGAATAATTAATCAAGTTTTTAAAATTAAATGTGTATTAAAATTTTATTTACAAATCAATTTTGCATTTTTTTTATCGATTCTTATGTCGTTATTCAGTTCTACTTAAAATTCTGGATATGAATGTAGATTTTACAGCTCTGAATACAGTTCAAGCAAAACATACTAACGGCAAGCAAAACACTAAGGGATAGCTACCATAAATTTCACAAGAGTTCAGTTTGCTGAATACGACCAGTAATAATCAATGTAAGCAATGGCGGAAACTTGCTTTTGTTGCCTGTCAAATTAAAATTAAATGGAAGCCGACGGCAACGTCGAGCAACAATGTTGAGCGACAAGTCTCCAAAATACGTCCCATGAGAAATACATGTAAAAAAAAAGAGATAATTGGCGCTTGCCGCTCGTCGCGCGTATTGTGTTCGGGCTATCAGGCGCAAAACTTAAAGGCAATATTTGTATTTTTCGCAGTAAATTAACAAAGTCTTTAAGACAGATAAAAAATATGTGCCACGTACGGTAGAAGTTCAAGTCTTAATCAAAAAGTGAATATCAATAAGTGCTCTATAACTTGCTCTTTATAGAAAGTCTAATAACTAAAAATTCCCGTTTATGTTATTTATAAGAGAAGTGTTTTATCGGAGTCTACATTTAAACTTACTTGTAAAATTCGGTTAGCCACCTTGAGCGAACGATTTTTTCAGGATTTCTATTAACAACTTAGCACCAGACCAGTTGTTGCTAGAAATAGCTGTAGTCATTTGGTATAAATATTTCTGATCTGTACTGAGGTCCATGATTGGTATCTCTGTAGCAATTGGTTTGCATTTTTCTACTAGAAAAGTCTCACAATTAAGAAGTTTTTCCAATGGAACCAGAATATGCTTTAGAACCAGCAGTTCTACCATCAAGCTTCAAGAACAAATGTCGTAATGGGGACTCATTTAAATGAAGAAGGCATATAAACCATTGCAAAGGCTTGTGCAGTTATAACTGTTCCATTAAAGTGGAACAAAATTTATGGAAGCAAAAAATCTTCATGGGCTTCATACATTTTTGAAAACTACGCTTAAAAAATAAATTTCTGCATCTTTAGTTTTGACGTAGAATACGTCATACTCGGAGGTAAGTAGGGTGGTTGATAGTGATCAGGTGTCGGTATTTACATCACTTTTTGAGCCTTTGGTGGGCCTAAAGTACTGATCGTACAATGTTGATGTTAGCACTTGTTGGTCTGCTTGATCCTCAATGGGACAAAAATTCATCTTAGAACTCTCTAACTTATATAAATTTTACACAATTACATGAAATATAAAGCCAACATTTGATATTTTTGTATGCTTAAACTTGCTACTTATTTATCGACGGCTTCCGGTTTTTTCGACGGCGAAGACAGCGTCATCTAGCGTGAAGACATAAATCTTATAATTAAAAAAAAGCATACTTTTGGGGGCATGTTGTTTTTAACAGACTCGCGTAGCCCAGTAATACTGAGTAATTTTGAGGGGCATGCTTTTTTAACAGAATTTGTTATTGAAATGTCAAAATTCCGCAGCCAATTAAATATCCGGGCATATTATCGACAGTGAAATTTTGACACATGGGTTGTTGAACTTGGTAGCATTGAACAAATTTTGCTTGCTTGTTTGAGTTTTCTACCTATTTATGGACAGTTTCCGGTTTTATCGACCAAGCCATAAAATTTGTGTGGGAGCCCCCCTAAGGAGTAGTCGGAGGGAAAAGGTGTCAAAGGCAAAAATGTTAATTTTGCAAAAGTAATGGGGGTTGGTCATACATATTAACTCTCTCCGGCACTCTCTTAAAGGTCATATGCTCAGGTGTATGGAATAAATATTTTTAAAAAAGATGTCATCAAAAGCGAATTGAATAATTCCACGTCTTGTGTTACGACATAGTCGAAACTACTGTATCTCTTTTTCTGCGACATAACTTTTAACTGCGCCCAAGGGTTTATATATATATTTCATTGTCAGACTTTTTTTTCTGAAATCCAAGAAAAATTAAGAGCTAATTTATTTTTTATGCAAGCCTCTTCATTTACTCATTAATAAAAGCTTGTCATTTATGCACTAGAAGATATTCAGGTTCAAAGATCACCGAAATCGGTCATTTGCTTATATCTCCGCTCTGCTCAAAGTTTATATGAAATTTCTACTTTGCGTTATTCAAACATATCTAGTCGCATCGCGTGGAAACTGTTTGTTTTATGTTAAAACTGTTAAGGGCATTTTTGTAGAGAATTATCTGATCTACAATTTTGTTCCGAGCATATTTTCTTTCCTACAAAGAGGAGCGGAGATATAAGCGAATGACCGATTTTGGTGATCTTTGATCCTGAATATTTTCAAGCGTATACATGGTATCATAGAGAACTCTTTACAAGTTATCATTTATGCATTAATGAAAAGGTTTGCATCAAAAAACTAGGAACTAATTTTCAAACTAAACTTTGGATTTCAAAAACAAAAAAAAAAAAAAAAAAAAAAATAAGTCTGGTATGAAGTATATAAACCCTCGGGCACAGTCAAAAGTTATGTCGCAGAAAAAAAAATAGAGATGCAGAAGTTTATTTTTTTACTCGTAGGTTTCAAAAATATATGAAGCCCATGTGGTAAAAAATTCGTTCCACTCTATCTTTCAACCTTAACACTCCCCCATACTTCCAGTATTCACTGCAGTTCCATAACATCCGATAGCAACTATGTTGTTTATATTAAATTTCTTTCTAAGTAGATAATCGCAAACGTCAGATTTAATTGAGTAAAGTGATCAATGTATTCTCAGCTTTGTTCAAAAACAATCACAACTTGCTCTTCTAAATAGGTTTTTTTTTTAATTGTTTTCAGATCTTACTTGGGATATAGTTTGATATTTTCTTCCACCGAAATAAATGCCATGTAATTCAAGACCTTGCGTTGGTTGAGAGCTTTGAGTATCAGCTCTAATTTTATGACGATCGACGACTATGTGAGAGTTCTCAGGACCAACCAATCCGAAATCTTTTAAAGTCGAACTTACTACTATAGCAGCTACTCGATCAGAACGTCCGTATCTATCGCAAGCTATCGTTACACTGGGAAATTTTACATTATTATTGTGGGATGAGGTGTTTGTACTTTCATTTTCTGTATTTAAAATAATGTGTCGATACAGTGTCGGACTTTGAAAATCCGAGGAAGTACTATAGATGATTGCAATACTAGTGCTATGTTTAAGTTTTCATATTCAGAATATGTATCAGAATCGAAAATTATTTTACGAGTATCGCAGATGTAAGGTTTTAGACGTTATGAAGTATTGTTTGGTCAGTCATTGTTCTCTTTCTTCGTTCTTGAAGTTTATTTGTCGTAACAACGTCCACTGCACCAATTACCGACCTTTCTACATTGTCTTCGATCCAACAGGAAAGGTCTTTCTAAGATCAGAGCTTTCTTTATACACCAGCAAGCAAAAAAATCGCGCACTTGTAACAACATTCATCGAATCGTTTGCCATTGTGCTGGAATGTAAAAGCCTTGCATTTTAAAATAAAAACTTGAATATTTCTTAATATTTTGCATTTGCTCATGAAAATCTTTTATTTTCGCAATGATTCTTGGCATACTTAATAGTGGTAAAGATGATTTTTCCCATATTGTTATTACTTTTTTGTTACAATATTGTAGAAATTTTCGAAAAACTTTTATGATAGTTTGAATTTCCTAAAATTTTTTTAATAAATGTGTGTCATTTTGTTACATCAAGATAAAAAGGAAGTTTATTTTGGTCAAAATCAGATGCCCATCCAAAAATTGGACAACTATGCAATGCGAGAACGTGTTAATTTGTGGCAGTGAGCACCAGTCCGTAAAATAAAAGTGCGAGAACTCCCGCTAGTGAAATAAATTTCAATTTTAAAATATTAATATTTAAATATAGGATTAAATTATTCCAAATTTTAACATTTTAGTTTTTCAAATTACTTGAAAAAAATAATACCAAACTACATAAATTCGATTCTAATAAAAAATTGGAATTTTCAAATTGAAAATGGAATCTTTAGGCCCTGTTTGATTGAGCTGAAACTATTGAGAAGTAGTCGCTTTCAAAATTCAATTTTTTTTTTTTAATTTTCTTAAGCTCAACGCTCTATCCTATTGTGCGTGTAATTAAATGTTTTTATACAATTGGTCTAGAACTGGACCTACTTATTTTACGTCGACTCCGCATCGCTAATGTGCAAGTTCTCAAGAAGTTCTACATGACATTATTTACTCTCTGAGGTTTGCCATTGTCTGCAGAGAGGTGATGATCGATCAGAAAAATTAATTTGAATTGAAAAAAATGTTCTGTGTTTGGTGGAGGATTCGAACCTCGGACCACGCTGGTTGAAAATTTGCACCGAGGGGTTCATGCACTGTATAGCATTCGGTCACGACCTCCACTCGTAAATAATTCACTTGCACTGTATTTATTCAACAAAGCTCAAATAAGTTCCAGTCACCTAGCTAGTTTCAATAGTCCACGTAGAACCAAGTACGTTGTATCGCTCTACTAAAATGGTGTGGTGTTCACGAAAGCTTTATTTGAGAATCGAAACACGTACACGATCGAATACACGAAGGTCTCTCAATCACTTCAAGCCGGAAGTTTTATGCCACTTGGTCGTGTGTTTTGCACTGCACGAAATGTTGGAGGCATATGAAAATGCGTTATTTGCGTTATTTGATGATAATGACAATGATAATGATAGTGATAATGATAATGATACTGATAATGATAATGATAATGAAAATGACAATGATAATTAAAACACAGTTCTTGCTTAATAGCTGCACAAAAATTTTTGTAAGTGCAGAGAGCTACAAACATGCTCTATTAGATGAGTGCGTTTATAATTTGGCTTTAGAACGCGGACATGAGAAGTCTTATAAGGTGCAGGAACCTGTCACGATCCCCTCCTCCGTACCCTAGTTTTTACTCACCGCTAAATATTCTTAAATACAAAAATACAAGCACAAAACTAGAACTCTACTACATCGGTTAACTAAGTGGCACTTACTCGCTGGTAAAATATGGACCAAGCATGGTGTTGTTTGACGTCCGACTGCATTGCTCGCCCAGCATGCAAGCGTTATTAGCTCGGAATCCGTCTGTGGTAGATACGTCACGGTGCTCGAAAGACCATTCGATTGTATCCTTGAATTTAGCACCTGTTGAGGATGAGAAAAAAAAAGAAGAACCAAACAGTTAATAAATAATTGAGTTAAAAACAAGTGGAGCCAGAAGGAAAAAAAAAAAGAATATGATAAAGTTGAGAAATCTTTTCGTTTTTTTATAGATACGTTAAGAACTTTTTTGGAACTTCGCACAGCTTTAAAAACATTTAAACGACTTATTTATTAGGCTAATGACGGCAAAGGAGAGTGTGCAGATTGTTAGTGTTGAAGATAGATAGAGGAAGGTATTTTTATAAAGGGTGGGTGCAGGCTAATACAGAAAATACTGCATCATTGCGAAAGCGTGTGTTGCATGGAAAACGTCAAACAAGGGTCTGATCGCCAAGCAAAGGCTAGAGTGTTTCAAGCACAAAATATTAAAAAAAACTACCATTGTTAAAAAATTTAATTAAAAAAAGAAAATATTTCTGAAGTCATCAATTACTTAATAACTGTCTTATGATTTGCTGTTACTCAACCAATAAACTCTTAACTACCAACGGTGCAACATTTCATCCTGTTTATTTTTTCTGAATAAATTTCCATAGCATTTCGTTAATGCTGGGCTTAAAATGTAGTGAAAGACAAGCCAAGAACTTCCTATCAAGTCCCCAACGTATGTATGTAGATACATAGTTATTTATTTATAACTCTACAACTCAATCTCATCTTTACGTAGCTTACGTAGCATACGCTCACCTTCATACGTAGGTACTCTACGAATAGATAGATATACTCGTACATTTAAAGTGTGTTTCTCCATAATTTCTCTGTACAATTCGATTAGATTTCCTCATCTGCTTCAAGTCGAATGCAATTCAACCTCATGTCAGGATAACATGTATTCAACATCAATACCAAGTAACTTAATACAAGGAAACATATTTTTTTTCTTGTCTACTTGCTTTGCTGCTTTTAGTGAAATTGCTTTTTGTGCTATCCATGAGGACTTGACTAACTGCAGTATATTTATTGACGTAACAAAACTTTAAGTTTTTTTTTTATTCTTTGTCGTTGGACAGTTGAATCTGAAATCTGAAGAATAATTGAATTTATTTATCTCGGTTCGACTCGGCCAAAAGCTCAGATAATTGCCCATTGTCTGAAGAAAAAAAAAAAACAAACAAAAAATCAAAAATATTGACTCTAAAAATCCTCGTGTAATGTACAATTGCACATGCGATCGTAAGGACAAAAAAATTATACCAATGTGTCGGAATATGTAATAACAATTGATAATATCGAACAAGCTTTCGACTCGTCATAGAAAATGTCTTGTTCACAAAGGAAATTATGTAAATATACGAAAAAAATCTATTCCAAATTCAATAAATTCAATATTATGTATTGTAGATTGCTTTGTACGTATAAATATTAAATCGAATTATTTACTAAAAACCTGTGATGGGTTGATTTATTCAGACAATTATTTAAATTTATATGCACATCAAATACTTCACTGATGTGTGTCATAAATATTAGGAAAATTAAAACATTCTCTTCTTTTCATTCACTCAGGAATGATAAGAAAACCTTTCCTCACAAAGACAAAAGTTAAGATATAATCAACTGATGTGCCAGTCGTTTGAGTCACGGTTTATCATGATAAAACATCCAATGTTTGGAATAGATTTGTTTCTCTGATTAATGTTGGACAAAGTTTGGATAAAGTATGTATTTTCACGAAAGCATTATGGCGTACACCTAGTGTGATTATCTGTCCAATTTACTCGACCCGATAATTGTCCCGATGTCCCCAAATTGGACTAAATGTCCCCGAATTCTTTGAACAATTTTTTATTCGTCAGTTTGGTTATTTGACGTTATTTATGACTGCTGAAAAAATTCAGGAATGGAAAATGGGCAAGACACCATTACATATGCGCTGGATGGAGTGCTTCAAACAATTTGCGACAAAAAACGCGCCGTACAAACTTTAAGGAGATATAGTCCAATATATATATATTGCTTTTCCTGTACATTTGCTTCATTCGAACGAGCCTTTTCGACCATAAATCGAATTTGGACGAAAGAATAAACACATCTTCAAATAAGTACTCTGACTTGCCCGGTACTCTTTGGGGAAAAAGTAGATTTTTCCAACTCAGCAAAATACCTGGGAGTGATCCTGGACAGCAAACTGTCTTGGAACCTCCACATAGACCGCATCATCAGCAGATCAACAGCCTCATTGTGGACCTGCAGAAGAATTTGCGGCAAAAACTGGGGGTTAAGCCCTAAGATGATGTACAATCTCTATACTTTGATCGTCAGACCAGCACTAACATACGCGTCTGTAGTATGGTGGTCGAAAACGCTAGAAGGATCAACCATCAAGCGGTTAGGACGAGTTCAAAGATGTGCAGGGATATGTATGACAGGCTGCATAAGATCTACGCCAACAGCAGCCCTCAACGTCATCTTAGGGCTCACCCCAATCCACATACACATCCAGATGGAGGCGAAGCTCAGCCTTCACAGACTCTTCCATCTGGGTTACACTGTCCCAAACCATCCCTTAAAGGGACACCTAACCTTAATCACAACCCTAAAGCGAGAAAAGGAGTTCTGCATGCCATTAGATGACATGCTTCCCAAAAGCCGCTTTAACAAAAACTTCATCGTAGTTATCCCCCCCAGATCCAACTGGGAACACGAGAAACTAAACCCGTCCGAAAACGACCTTGTGTGGTACACAGATGGCTCCAAAATGGAGAAAGGCACGGGAGCAGGGGTCTTTGGAGAACACTCTAATGAGAGCCACTTCTTCAGTGCAGGTCTATTTACCACAATCTTTCAAGCGGAAATCCTTGCCATTAACAGATGCGTCAGACTGAACTGTATGAACAATGTTAGAGGCAAATCAATTTTTGTCTTCTCTGATAGTCAAGCTGCCCTTAAAGCTCTGACATCACCTATCATAAAATCCAAGCTAGTGCTGGAGACTGTAGACGTCCTCAACGACCTGGCTGCGCAAAACAATAAAGTTACTCTACAGTGGATTCCTGCCCACTGTGGTTTTGACGGGAATGAAAGAGCAGATTCCCTGGCCAAACAGGGAGCATCATCACCACTCACAGGACCGGAACCGTTCTGTGGGGTTGGTAAGAATCTGTTCAAGAAACACGTCAAAAAAACCTCATTCCGCGAATCTCAAGACATCTGGAAGAACTGCTTAGGACAGATATGCACTAAGCAAATATTCCCAGAACTTTCTCCCAAGAAATCGAAATTTCTTATTAACCTAGGGAAGAAAGACCTAAAGATGATGACCGGAATCATAACTGGACACTGCAAACTAAAGAAACACCTACACAAAATGAATCTCGCTACTGATTCAGTATGTAGATTATGCCTTGAGGATGAAGAAACCTCCAGACATATTCTCACAGAATGTCCAGCCCTTCTCCATATAAGAAAGAGAACCCTAAATAGCGAAATAGTCTCTCAAGGACACCTTGCGATCCTCAACCTCGAAAATATATTATGTTTTCTGAAAAAAACTAAAGCAAACGAACTGCTTTAAGAAAAGAAAAGGTATGGCACAATAGGCATCACAGGATGCCGCAGTGCCAGAGCTGAATTAGCTCGCCACAAGCATATCTATCTATCTATCTAAATAAGTACTTTGGAAAGAATCATATTCGTGAAATGTGAAATGATGTTCAGTTGTATTGAATTTCTTGACTTGCTTAAAACGACCTAAATGGTGAAAATGAGTGCTGGTAGCGATATATATCATAAACAAACGAAGAATACGAATGAACAATTGGACGAAGAAGAAGCATATCTTAGCCAACGATAATATTTATTTTAACCCTTTGACAACCATTGGGACACCGGTGACCCTTTTACTTTTGAATTTTTCCTGGAAAGACTATGCAAACGATTTTTCTTAACAAGGTATCATTCAACAGGGAATGAATGTGGCTTCCAGAAAGAACTTAATATTCAAGGGTAGATTCATCCTTTTGCCTACCAGACCACCCCAAAGTCGAAAAATCTTTACTTTTCTCCCCCTTCTTCTTGCTGCAATATTTTGGGGGTAAGAGGACATATAGGTAAAAAATTTGTGGGGAAGTTGCGGGCAACCTTCTACTTTTTAACAACAAATAGCAAAAAAAGATAGTTCACTCGGGCTATCCACGCGACCACCAAATCTGACGGGACCTATATGTCCCAATGGACGTCAACGGTAAAAATCTAAGACATATTTAATTTTGTTGAAAAGTTGATTTATTTGAAACAAAAATGAATTTGTTTGTATTTTTGATCAATGCATTGAATTTTCATTTTCTTATGATGAAATTTAAAGTTATTTCGACCATTGGCGAAGCAAAATGGTTTTTTGCAAAAGGCACAAATAGTATTCCTTTGATGGTCTTTGTGTTGTTTTGAACAGAAAATACATCCTTACGTCCCGTTTCACTTTTGCAGAATTATCGGGCAGGGAAGTGATATCCGCAAGTTTAAATCTCTTAGGTACCTGTCTTACAACTTCGCGGTTGGTGATAGTTTTGATCATTTAAGTAGGCAGTTGCCCGCGGATATAGAAAATGAATCATTATTCGAAGTAGAAGTTTTGTTGTAACCACAGTGCACAGCGGCGGATTTATATACTGGTTGATAAGGCTTTAGCCGCCATCCCCCTTGAAGAATTTTTTGGTTGGGAAAAAAAATTTAAAAAAGCGCTAAAAGCCGTTTCAGCTTCCACCTTGGACTATAAAACTGTTATCTCAGTCCTTCCCCCCTCTGGTGAATCCGAAATCCGCCACTGATTGTGCACACTCAAATCAAAGCGATCACAGAAAAGGCGCAACTAGAATTTGGTCTTTGATTTGCGATCGTGTTCGTAGTAATACTGTTATAAAAACAAAAAATCAAAAGTGTAATTTTCTTTCTAATGGTGGTACTTCAGCCACTCTACGATTATTAGTCCAAAACATATTTCCAAAATAGGTCAAAAATTCCTTAAAAAATCCCAACAATTTTTTTGTTACGCAGTTTTGTTTTGCATCAAATGAAAGATCCGATTTTTTGGACAATTTAACCTATATTGTGATATTTTGAATAGTCGTAAAGAGGTCAAAGTACCACCATTGGAAATGTTATTTTTCAACCTTTCATTGAATATCAAACATTACTTCATAGCAAATATAGAAGACCAGATGATATGATAGAATTTTTGGGGTTTTTTAACAATCTTTTTAAATATTTTGGGAATATCTCCTAAACCAATAGTCATATAGAGGTCAAAGTACTATCATTGCAAAGGTAAGTTTTTAAACTTCCATTTGTAAACCTTTAAAACAGATTAAAAACACCGAGTTCTCATGAAGTAAATCAAAATTCAACTTCAAACTTTTCATTCGCATACTGTCATATTGGTATACATTTTACCGTTGACGACCATTGGGACATATACGTCCCATGATTTTTTACACTTTTGCAGGCAAAAAAAATTGTTTTTTGCGACATTTTTGTTTAGTAATTTGGAGTCGCTTAACACGAATCCGTTGTCGGATTAACGAATTTTCCAGCGGTTCAGGAGCGGTCGTCGAAGGGTTAAAGTATTTTAACTCGAAGAATTAAAATTAATACTCGTATAAGGTAAATGACTATGGTTAGGTTTGGTATGGTTTGGTATGGTTTGGTATGGTTTGGTATGGTTTGGTATGGTTTGGTATGGTTTGGTATGGTTTGGTATGGTTTGGTATGGTTTGGTATGGTTTGGTATGGTTTGGTATGGTTTGGTATGGTTTGGTATGGTTTGGTATGGTTTGGTATGGTTAGGTATGGTTTGGTTTGGAATGGTTTGGTATGGTTTGGTATGGTTTGGTATGGTTTGGTATGGTTTGGTATGGTTTGGTATGGTATAGTATGGTATTGGTTATGGTCTGAAATTTTATGTTATTCTTTATGATGGCCATACGCACATTCGGTATGGGTTTCGGGCATATACAGTCAGAAAAGCGGCTTTATCTATGATACAGTCATAAAAACAAAAAAAAAACATTTATTGGAAGTAAAAGCTCATAGCTTTAAGTTTTTGAAAAAAATGTTTTTTCTTGCGCCTTACTATGTTGTTCCGCAAATTCTTTATCGATTTTGATTCCCGTAAGCTTTTTTGCATTATAAAATAAAAGAGTCTTAACTGGAATTTTAATATCTTTTTTTTTTAATTAATTTAAAATCATTTTAATTAAAAATTGCCAGATTTGGTTAGTATCGAAGTGATAGAAAACGAATGATAGACCGTTTTTTTATTTTTTTTTTTTTTTTTTTTTTTGTCAAAACTATCATCTCAATTACGAAATATATCGCACACTAAATACAAACCAGTCACAACTGAAAATTTTTCAAAATCGACTTTTTGTCTTAAATCAATTTACAAAACACATCTCTTACTGCTGCAAAAATTTCTTTCTCATCACCATCTTCTTCACCTGTTAAAATACCGCTATGAGTATTTACCGCTATGAGTAAGAGTACCTACTATTTTTAGTTACGCCAATGTTATGAAGAACAACTGATAAACGATACCAAACATTCTTCTACTTGGAATTTCTTCAGAGTGGAACTCAATTTTTTAAAAATATTACAATAATTTTTACATAATCAATTTTTTGCCTTTCCTGAAAATTTGATTTTTTCGAGTTGTGACTGTTTTGTACAAACTGATAACCTCATGAATTAAATCAACCACTATGAAAATATTTTACAAATGTAAAGTTATGAAGGGGGTCAACTTACCGGCGATACGTTTCTCGTATTATTGTACGTCCAACTGAATTTCACCGAATCCGGCGGATCTGCATCCACCTCGCATTTCACCGGAATCGATAGCATGTTTATGGCGCCAATCGAAGTCTGCTCAGTGCCTGGTTTGCAACGCGGTGAATCTGTAAGCAAAGCATATTTTGCACAATTACAATAATAAAAACGTTTAATAAGACACACTCAAGCGCACACGGCTCTAAAGGTTAAAATATGTTTGAGCTCTCCAACTGATGAAGGGTACATAATTCAGCCGTACGACAGAGCGCGCTACATATACAATCACGCACATGCACACACACAAAAAAATGCCAAAATACATATAAACAATAATTTTCATACAGTCGCCAAAATGAATACGTTGTTCGTTTAACATACATTTTCAATATATCATCAACAACATTTGCACCGGTATCGCAGTGCGGCCTACATCCACGACCGAGATTTGGGAAGAGTGTAGCAGATACAGTTATACGGCATACGTACGAGCACGTGAAAAACAAATTGTTTGTAAATCAACACCAAAAAAAGGGAATCTAGAGCAGCACTGGCGGCAATAACGTGCCTGCGGTTGGGTTAAATCTTTATATTTTTCATTTTTTGTCTGCGCTTTTTAACCCTCATGTAGTGGAAAAGTTGAACGTGAAAGCGGAGAAATACAAATAACCAGCGGTAGCGCTCGTTTTACCTGCCATTAGGTACGAGCATAAATTTCACTCACTCACAGGTAGCAGATTTTCACATCTCAAAAGTGGTACAGGTAAGGTGGGCGTGAGGTCGTAAAGGTTGAAATATGCTATGTTGAAATAATAAATTTGTTTTATAATTAAATCCAGCGAGTAACGAAAAAAAAAATATTAAAAAAGCAACGGAAAAAGAACAGCGTATAATCACTGATTTTCTACTTCAGTTACGTAAGAAAATTGGACTTTAAAGAATGCAAATAAAATATTCATATAAAAAATTATATTTTATTGGTCATTTTTTTTTCAATTATTTCTTTCAATTGTTTACCGTAACTACAGCTGGTTCAATTAGGCCAAAACAATATGAAACCATTGCATTTACGGGATGTAATGGGAGCTCTTGAACATCTCTGGGCTACTTTAATGTCCAAATGCGACCCAACTGCGGCAAACTTTCAAAAACTTTCACGATTTTTGTTTCTGTTTATATTTATAAGCACATTTAAGCTACATTAACTTTTACGTATTCGTTGACGTTGACGTAATGTTAACGTTTGCTTCTACATTTACGTTTACACATACGTTTACTTTTACGTTTACATTAAAGCTAACGTTTATTTCTAAGAGAACATCCATTTTTAAGTTAACGTTTACGCTTACGTTTAATTTAACATTTAATTTTACGTTTACGTTTACGTTTACGTTTATGTTTACTTTTACGTTTTCCGTTTACGTTAACGGTTATATTTACGTTTAATTTTATTTTTTCGTATACGGCTACGTTAGCAGTTACGTTTACTTTTATGTTTCGTTTCGCTTTATCGTTTACGGTTACGTTAATACTTACTTTTACGTTTATATTTACGTTTACATTTACATTTACATTTACGTTTACAGTTACATAATAAAAAATAAAAATAAATAACTGGCCATTTCAGCCCTTGAAAGGACTTTGACCTAGCTTCTTATGATCAATTGTGTTGTGCCTGTTATTAAGTTTGTACACAACTGACCGAGAAATGGACCTACAGGCTTAACGCCGACTCCGAACGGCGATGAACGGAATGTTCTTATTCTCAAGAAGCTTTACATGGCATTTTTATTACTCTCTGAGGTTTGCCATTGTCTGCAGAGAGGTGGCGGCCGTACAGAAAAATTATTTTAATTCAAATAATTTTCTGTCGCTGCTGGGATTCGAACCTGGGTCTCCAGGTTCTTTGACATAGCGGCCACGCACAAACCAACTACGCCACGGACGCCACACGTTTACAGTTACATTTACATTTATATTTACATTTACATTTATATTTACATTTACATTTACATTTACATTTACACTTACATTTACATTTACATTTACATTTACATTAACATTTACGTTTACGTTTACGTTGTCGTTTAATTTTACGTTAACCTTTACGTTTCTCGTTTAAATTTACGTTTACGATCACAGTTATATTAACAATTACGTTTAGTTTTCTCGTTTAAATTTACGTTTACGTTTACATTTACGTTTACGTTTTCATTTACATTAACGTTTACTTTTACTTTTCGTTTACCTTACGTTAACGTTTCCGTTTAATTTTATTTTTTCTTATACGGTTACGTTAATAGTTATGCTTATTTTTATGTTTTATTTTACTTTTTAGTTTACGGTTATGTTAATTCTTACTTTTACGTTTACATTTACGTTTACATTTACATTTACGTTTACGTTTACGTTTACGTTTACGGTTACGTTTACGTTTATATTTACATGTACGTTTACTTTTACGTGTACATTTACGTTTACGTTTACGTTTACTTTTATACCATTTACGTTTACGCTTACGTTTACGTTTACGGTTACGTTTACATTTACATTTACGTTTACGTTTACATTTACGTTTACGTTTGCGTTAACGTTAATATGTTATGTATAACTTATATGTTACGTTAACGTTTAAGTTTCGTTTACTTCTCAGTAATTTTCTTTGCTAAATCTACTTCGTTTATCTATGTGAGCCCATGGCTTTATGAATCCCCTGTATGATTTTGAAGTACTCACTCTTGTGTATCTAAAATCAAGATGCACTGCTTTGGCTTCTTTTGCACGAACGAGCAGTTCATGCCGCAGCATTGCAATTATTTTGCGCAAACAGCCTGAAGGCAAAACAATTAAGCTCAGCTCATCTATTCGAAGCATCTTTTCAGTTCGTTGAAATTCTAAACAAACATTTGTGGCCTCTTTAGTTCAACTCGGCTGTTCAGCTGATGAAGATGCGCCTAATTTGAAGAATACTACGGAATGAAGTGAAATCAAGCTGTCAAAGCAGCGCGTAAGGATTTCTTCAACTAACTACTTGAACTTCGATGACTGTCAATTTAGTGAAAAAATTCTTTAAAAAACTTCTTTTAAAAATTCGCTAAAAGTAGTCATCATCTTTAAGACTGTTTAACGCCTCTTTCCAAGTAAATCGTTTTAACGAAAGAAAATATCGATATAAACCGTGTGTTTTTTTTTGTCCTTGTACAATTTGTTTTATAGCTTCTACGCTCAGCACAAAAACCCTAAATCTTTTTCTACACTTTGACTTAAGAAATTTACTTGAGCAAAAAACTGTGAAGTAAAATATTTGTGTTTACAACAAAATATTTCTTTGGAGTTTGGAGTAAGAAATATCAAGCAGGCAGACATATTCTTTTTAGACCTCGTTTCAGCAATTCGCTAGTGTAGTTGTGGGCCGCGTGCCTTGATTTCACCCCGTAGTTGAAGAACTTTCTTGTTGGATTTCTTGTTTTATTGATATTGCTGTTTTTGAATAGTGCAAGGAAGCGAAATAATCACAAGAAAACTCAACAAAAATTCGATCATTCCAACTAAGCTTATTTTTATTTGTCTCTTGGCTTCTAAACGAAACTACAGCACATAGACACACACTCATACAATGACAGACAGACACAGCAAAAACAAAAACCGTCGCGGAGCACCAAAATTGCTATAATTTTCTATTGTATTTTTTTTTCTTTTTGTTGGACCGGAATGTGTGCCGCCATTGCTTCAAGGACAACGTAATCAATTTCGCACACTTTTCATTGCTTTTTTGCGCATATTTTTTTCTTTGCTTTTGTATTTCGCGCCAATTGCTTTGAGGATGAAAAAACAAAACGGATGTGCAAAAATGTATGAAGAAGAGTGATATCATTGTCTCTTTTTATTTTCTTTTCGTACTATTTTAATAAATCTATTTCGTTTTTGTCTCTGCTTGTTTCATGGTCCTTTCTTCTTTCGTTCATTGACAGAATGTTCGCCTTATTAATTATTCATGAAATCGACAGGACGCAAGGCGGAAGTGATGCTCATGAATGAGTTTTATGACTTAGTTTGCTGCTTCTTGTCTAAAATAAAAGTGGGCAAAAGGAAAAGGAATAAGTATCACACCCAGAACAGCAGGCTGAATGTGTAGATAGCTGTGTTAGGCAGGAGTGTAAATTGGAGTGAAACTGTTGAGTGGAGCTGTTTAACAGCGAGAGTTTAGTTTAAGTGCTGTATTTGCATTAAATTAAAATTTCGAGACGACAAAGAAAAGTTAGAGTGATTGGTGAAAATTTCGAAAGTGTATGTACATATATGTATAAGAAAGTTCTTGAAGGATGTCTATCATTAGCTTTGATTTTATTAAAAAGTTCCTTTACACACGTTATCTGAGGCTTAACTTTCTACAAGGCTTTGCAGACTATATATACCTTTGAGGCATAGATAGTCTAACTAATAATCGGAAAACCAGCAGGTGGGTTAACTAAAACTTGTCATTTTCGATATATTTTTTAAGGTTGAATTCGGCAGACGTGCTCTACGTAAGGATCTTGAGGATACGAATAGAATAGAGCAAAAAAATGAGTTTTCGTTCCTTTTGAAGCTATATAACAGGATAAGGACGCCCAAAAATTTGAAATTACGGTTGAAAGTACGAATACTTATATTCTCCGTTAAAACTCACTTTGAATTATATTGATATATATTTTATTCTCCTCGAAATGACGTTATTTCAGTTTGTTATAAGTTTGGCATTTTCATTCATTTAATATTTATACTGATATCAATGATAAACTGATATAAAAATATAAAATTTTAAATTTAATTTTCATTATTTTATAGTCGCTATGATGACTGTTGTTTTTTTCAAACAAAAAAAAAAAAGAAATTAAACTCAAAAATTTTTCCAGAACTGCCAATTTTTGCTGAACAAAACTATTATAGCGCACGTTTGATTTTTTTTTTTAGTCTATATGGAGCATTGTGAGTTTCAGTGCAATTTTTTAAGTCAGTGACTTTTTGAATAAAAAGTATTTTTTTTCGGCAAAAGAGTGTTTTATTTCTCAACATAGTCTTCCTCCTTTTAGATCGAAACATTTAGTCCAGAGATTTTGAAGTTTTTTTTATTCCTTCCAAATAACAGGTTTTATCAAGGTTCTCAAAATAGGCGCTTGTTTCAGTGATGACCGAGGATGTCATCATCATTCAACGTAAATATTTTACCGCCGAGCCATATTTCAAGGTTTGGAAATAGAACATATGAAATAGGAAATGGTCACATCGCGCGGATAGCTTTTTCATGTCCAAATATACATGTAAAATGTAAACTAAACGCTCAGTTAAAATGTCTAAAGCCTCAGTCACCTCACGCACTTTCATTCTCCGATCGTCCGATACCATTCCATGAATTTTATCGACGATCTCTGACGTAGCGACCTCTTTTGGACGAGCTGAATGTTCAGCTTCACTTGTGCTGGTACGACCACAGCGGAGTTCAGTCAAATTTAGTGATGGTTTTTCTACGCAAAAAGTAATACTTAATGAGTACACGAAATTAATTTTTTTTTTTTTTTTCGTTGAAATTCACGAGGTTGTCTGCTTTCAATGGCTGTCAAACACAAACTTAATGACGCAGCTTGCTTAAAATTTGACAGTGGTCTATTAATAGATGTTAATTGACAGGACCAGTGTTACATTTAAAGTAACTGCTAAGGAAATTCACAAGTATAAACATTTGAAAAGCTAGACACATGTTGTTACTAAATAATAATTATTTCTAAAATACTTTTGACTGTACGTGAAAGCCTCACACCCTGATTTGATAACCTGCTTTCTCAAAAATATCGTTTAAGTTATTTAATTATACTTAATTTTGAACGTAATCTTTAAATGCAATTATCTTGAGAGAGCCTTAACGGTGATCTAAATATCTAAAAAAACTTCTTGAGCATCGGATATACACTCTGCTTCAGCCGAATAGATTCACTGCTTCAATAAAATAGAAACGATTTTTTTCTCTCAAAATAAAGTGCAAAAAATAAAGTATTTAGAGAACGTGTCAAATTTCGAAATGAGGCTTTCGCAGCAGCTAAGTTTGATGATTTGCTTACATGTATTTCGTTTGATGGGAAAAAAGAGCCAACTTTAAAAAGAGTCACGGAGGCAAATGTGAAGCGTAACGTTTTTGTGAATGAAGAACATGTCACCATTGTGAAAGAGCCCAATTCAAAATTCATCGGCTACACTGCAATGTACATAGTATACATATAGGAGTTATTGCAAGAATGTGCAAAAATAAAATAATAATACAGGGTTGCCCATATTCGACGGACCCATGTTTTGTTTGGGCCCATTCCAATCGACGAGGCTTGTCCGCAGGCAACAATCTTTGCGTCAATTGAATTTTGTACGGGAACAAATGCAAATCAACGCGAATAATCCGTTGTAAAGTGGACCGAGCCATGCCCAACTGCTGAGAACGGCGTTTTTGGGATGTTCTTGGGGACCTCTCAACACTGGCTCGTACGGCAGCGATATTCTCGGCCGATCGCCTTGGTCGACTTTTATTTGGCCTCTTCGGATTAGAAAGAGCCTCACCAGTCTCGTATAAACGCTTAATGGTGTTCTTAGAAGGCGCACTTCTCACATTTTTTAAGTTTTTAAAAGCACGTTGAGTTTACACAATTGACTTCTTCTGTTGAATGTAAATTTCAACTATTTCAGAGCGCTCGCGTGGCGTGTATTGTTCCATGGTAAAAATCTGCTTGGACTGACGCTTCAAACGCGGTATGTCATTAAGCGATCTGACATCTCTGTCAAAAGTTATGGCGTTGCCAGATGGGTCCGTCGAATATGGGCAACCCTGTACATAGTATATTTAATAAATCACAACAAAAATAGTGGTGATACCTCTTTTAGCATTGGCGTTACAGATTTTTTATTCTTTTACGAGCTTTAAAATTCCTCAAAATCAATTTAAGGCCTTCCAAGGACTTGTAGGTATATTTCCCCAGACAAGAAGCTGGGGAAAGCGCCAGTCTTTCAACCGTGCGACCGGTAATTCATAGCGCTTAGCACCTAATACGACGTAAGATTAGGAAAAAACCGCCACTAAGCCCTGAACGCAAGGAAAATCGGTTGAATTTTGTAAGAATCACATGACTTGGAAGAGAGAATGGCAGTACGTAGTTTTCTCAGACGAAAAGAAATTCACTTTGGATGGGCCGAATGGTTATAACTATTACTTTCATAATACACGAAAAGAGGACTTTTTCATAACGTCAACATAGCCGCGAGGGAAGTGTAATGGTTTGGGGTGGCTATAACATCTTTTGAAACCATTTAGCTGGAGTTTCCAAGTTGCGGAATGACGGTATAGAGTAATGCTAGGATAAGCTTTCCCAAAGTTTCAGAATATTTTTGGATCCCTGGAATGGATTTACCATCAGGATAACACTCTCATTGGAATATGAATCCTCAAAGGCGAAGTGTTCGAAGCCGCTTGATTTTGATTTTGATTTTGATTTTGATTTTAATTTTAAATTAAAAATTTTAAAAATAATAACCGAAGTATACAGAAGTAACCGGTTTCATTTGTGCGGTATATTCAAGAGAAAGATAGATTTTGAGAAAGCACGCGACATTCGTTGTTAGATATGTTTTTGAAACGTTTTTTTAAGTTTAAATTTTAAGCTTGTATTATCAATATTGTTATCCTTACAGTCACTTCATAGTCTTCATTCAATTAAGAAGTTGAATTTTCGAAATGAAAAATGTCGTATTCACCTTAATAAGCATTTGACAGGCGCATCTTTAACTTTAAAAGTCACCGATAAAAAAGTTGAACTTCTATCCTAATCTGTTTAACGTTAATTTCCTACTTCAACTGCTCTATTGGCCCACATTCTAATCCAGAGTTGCAAGATAATCCAGTCAAAGCCATGAAGCGCACATAATTATCTTGAAATTTATGAGTAAAATAAAATTTAGGAGAAAAAGTTGAAAAGATATTCTTGCCAAAAATTAAATCAGTTTATCAATTCGCATGCAAATTTAACATTATGACAGAAAACATTGATATGCAGATTTATTTCGCTAACTTTGGGGATTTCCTACTTTGTTCGGAACGACCTTATTTGATGTTGTTGTAGCCTTAGAGCAGATGGGGCCGCATTTTTTCCCCTGGTTATTTGTTTATTTATTTGGCTAAGCACGCACACAGTATTGAATACACACACATAGACACTATGAAATATAGCCATATATATATATATACACGCACACACACATACACACACACATGCATTTATATAAGCTACTGAGTCAACTGCTCAAAAAGACATGCAAGCATACAAATAATAATAATAATAAAACAAAAATAAATAACAAATTCAAAAAAATCACAACACACAGTGATATCCTAATAACAATAACAACAACAACAACAACTACAACAGTTCACATGATTAATGCGACTGAATGCTACCGAAAAGCGACAAAATCCTTAGGCAGGACACTGCATTAGCACTATTATTGTTTGTCTGACTGTCTGTTTTCCGTTTGTCTTCTGTTCGTTTGTTCATCTGTCGGTTGGTCTCACTTCTGCTAAACCGACTTTGTGTCATTTGTGCCCATTGTTGTCTCACTTTAGCTCTGCTATAAATCAAGTTTTTTTTATTCTGGGCCAGAAATCGAACGTGGGGGCCGAATGGAGCGAGTAACGCTATTTCGACTATGCTATTAAGTGATTTTTTTTTGTTTTTTTTTTTTTTTTTGTTTTTCAAATTGATAACTTTTTTGTTGCCAAACAGAAGAAACAATAGCATAATCGGAATGAGAAAATGGAATCAACAAAGAAATGGGTGCAAATGAAGAAACAAACCATTTTTTGGTTGGCTTATTTTTGGAAATTTCACAAAATTTTTTTTTATGGCATTCTTTTGGGCGCTATAATTTATGCAACTCGTGTGGGTTGTTTTGTTGCTGCCACTATTTTCGGGGGACATTTTTATTTATTTCAAGTCAAAAACAAAAAAAAAAAATGTGAGTTAGGCTGGCAGTACTGGATAAGATGAGATACTGCAAAAGTGTGCTCAACCTTAAAGAAAGTCAGCCATAAGGTTCAAGTTAAAATATTGAAAAATTTAAATTGAAAAAGTCAAAAGCAAATTCAAACAGCTGGAAATGATTTGTTAGGGAATAAAAAGGAGTGACAACATTTTTTTCCATTCATATCTATATTTTGCAATTCTACTTTTTTTCGAAGAATTTCACCGGGATTCAAAGTGTTGAATGAATGCATTTAACATGACATTTGCCGTGATGAAGCTGTGCGTAACTATTGCTAGAACAGAAGCAAGGCAATGTATAGCTGATGAAGACAAGTAGGAAAAATTGGATAGGCTATGCTGAGCGAATGATGTACACTCAAAGAAAAAAAAAAAACGTTTATCGCCAGTTTGCCGCAAACAAACTTCGTTTGTCGTGCTTGAAATCGTTATTTGCAAACGTTTTAACAGTTGTTATAATAATATTCAGTTGCAAGAAACGCGTCATTTAATTGCAGGTAATTAATTTCGTTTGTCGTAAACACGAGTAATTTTTAAATTGCAGCAATTGAAAAATTTGCTTTCCCAACTGAAAACTTTGTTTTTCCCTTAGTTGTATAAACACAACGCTTATAGCTCAGAGTTACTTTTTGGACAAATTGTTACTATGTAAGTATAAGCCAATTGGTAATTTGCGATGAGGTGCGATAGAGGTGCGATGAGTACAATCCATAAGAAGACGGACGGACATAGGGAGAAAGATAAAAAATATAAAGATAATATTTATAATATATTAGATATATTTTAAAGTTGATGACAACTGAATATTCGTTTGCGGCAAATACAGCTCACAAACGAAGTATAGTTGGCGAATTTTTCTGTTGTGGTAAACGCAGAATTTTTTAGTAGGAATAAGGAGTACACGCCAAGTGGCCAAGTGGACTGTACTAGAATGAATAGATTCCAAAACTAATGCAGGTCATTGTATTAATAGGTGTGAAAAAAATTTTAACAAAAAGCTGCGTGAATGCGAACTCAGTGCTAGCAGTGGTCACGCACTATACCCAATGCGCCACAGCAACCACAAGGATCTTGGGTTACATGCCTATAAAATACAGCTCATGCAAGAATTAAAGTCAAATGAGCATCGTTTACGTCACATTTTTGCTGATTGGGCTAATTTAAAACTGGCCGAAGATGAGCATTTTTACCGAATAATTGTGTTTAGTGATGAAACTCATTTCTGGTTAAATGGCTTCGTCAATAAGCAAAATTGCCATATATGAAGCGAAGACAATCCTCAAGCCTTTAACGAATCACCATTACATCCATTCCAATTGACTGTTTGGTGCGGTTTACACGCTGGCGGCATCATCTGTCCTTATTTCTATCGAAATGAGGAAGGAGCTGCCGTTACGGTGAATGGCGAGCGCTATCGGGCCATACTGACTAATTTTTTGTTTACAAAAATTAATTAGCTTACCATCGACGATATTTCGTTCCAATAAGACTGCGCATCTCTCCATACAGCGCGCTTAGTCATCAATTTTTTGCAAAATCAATTTGGTGTCAACTTTATTTCCAGAAGTGGTCCAGTTAACTAGCCCCCTTGTTCGTGTGATTTAACGCCTCTCGATTACTTTTTATGGGGCTATGTTAAGTCATTCATTTATGCTAAAGACCCAGGAACTCTTGAAGCATTTTAAGCCACCATTGACGTCAAACGGCCAGATTTATTGGAAAACGTAGTGAAAAATTGGACTGATGGAATGGACTATGTTATGTAACTCGTAGCCGATGCGGACATATGCCGGAAATCATGTTTCAAAAATAAATGCCATGGAATTATCTACCAGATTATTATAACAAAAACAAAAATTCATTCCAACAATATTTCTGTCCTGTATTATTATCTAAAGTTTTTAAGTACTTAAAAAAACACCCTTTATTTTAAAATAATTTTGTATTTTCTTAAATCATGACTTGTTGCAAGTTTAAGATTCGAGTATTTTATTCTTGTTTCAACCAATAATTTATTTCACATAGTTTTAACAAATGCTCATTTTAAAGTTTTTTTCTTAATTTTAGTTTATAGTGCTTGACTTGACCAAATCAGGCTTATTTTTAAATTTTCTGAGTTCAAGCAAAATATTTGCTTAATATAAGAACATAATTTCTCTCAATAATTAATTAATTAGATTAATTTTGCGATATTTTCTCCAATTAGATAAAGCCAATTTGTATGAATGTAGGCGTGGTTTTTAGCTTACTCGTATATAACTATTTTCATCACTATTTCTGCAAAATTATGACTGCTATTTCGACTACGTTTGAATGGACCTACAGACAAAAATACTTGTATAGTTATGGCCTAATCTTATGCTGATCAAGAATATATGTAAATTTTTATACTTGTTGTGATTTTTTTTCACTTTAGATCAGCGCAAGGCACTCCATAGCTCACTGAGCTCTCTGTGAGCGTAACTTTTCACATGTACACAAAGCTCACAACAGAAGAGAATATAATTCAGTCGTTCGCAGGCGGTGATGACGTCGCTTTGCGCTGCATATTTAATGTACACTCTTAAAAAACCAAACTATTGATTTGTAGATTTATAGTATGTATGCATTATTTCTTTATTTTATAGATTTTTATATTATTCGCATATACTAAGCTTTCATATAATTCATACATACATATTACCTATTATAATTCTTTGTATTGTTTATTCGTTGTGGCGTCCGTGGCGTAGTTGGTTAAAGTGCGTGGCCGCTATGTCAACGAACCTGGAGACCCGTGTTCGAACCCCAGCAGCAACAGAAAATTATTTGAATTAAGATAATTTTTACATGAGCTCTGATATTTAATATACACGCTGAGTGTGAATTTAAGCCAAAGCGGATGAAAACTACGCCTACCTCCCATGCAAAGTGAATTTATCAAAAAGGTGCAATCTCTTTAAATTCCACAAAAATCAATATATGGACTTGAAATTTTGCATATGAACTCTGATATATAACATGTACTCTGTGTATAAAATTCAACGAAATCAAGTGAAAACCACACCCACCTCCCATACAAAGTGACTTAAAAAACAATACCAAATATTTTCTGTTAAAACTATGACGAAAATGTTTTTACAAATAAACACTTTTTTGACTGCTTAAGACTTTCAATACTTCGGTTCGGACGTGGGGGTATTAGTTCTGTGTTACCTTCAACATATTCACATAATACTTATATGGATGGATAGGTATTTTCGAGTAGATTTGCACATTATAATTTTTATTCGAATATGTTCATTAAGATAGTTAAAACTGAGCAAATGTAAAATGCTTTTTTTACCAATGGGACAATGAGAAACTACAATGCGACAAAGCTCTGTTGAACATCGCTGCTGTAGCTTACAAAAGCAAGAGTAGAATGCGGCAGTGACGCAAACACTTAAAAAGAGCTGAGTAGCATTATTGTTGTTGTGGTTGTTGTTGCTTTCTCTTAATTTCTCTCAGCGTTAAAAAAACAGTTAAACTGCTTCTTGCTTCATATAACACTTAACACCAAGCCATTGATAATTGTTTCTTTTGTTTAATACTTGGTGGATTATTTCGAGATGACGATTGAATAAATTTTTGTTATTGACGCATATATGCTTGCTTTTTTGTTCTTTACCACTTTTTTTTCTCATAGCGTCAAGGTAAGCATTAAGAATTTCCATGCAAATTAACAACAATTCATTATGTGAAAAACAACTTAAGCCTCGTTACCTTACAGAAACAGATGGCCGAATTTCGGCCACAGGCGATACTAGTTAAAATTATTATTCGTATATATTAAGGTTTCATATAATTCATCCATGGCGTCCGTGGCGTAGTTGGCTAAAGTGCGTGGCCTCTATGTCAACGAACCTGGAGACCCAGCAGCGCCAGAAAATTGTTTGAATTAAAATAACTTCTGTACGTCCGCTACCTCTTTACAGACAATGGCAAACCTCAGAGAGTAATCAAAATACCATGTAAAGCTTCTTGAGAACAAGAACATTCCGTTCATCGCCGTTTGGAGTCGGCATTAAATCTGAAGGTCCGGTTCTCGTTCAATTGTGTACAAACTTAATAACACGCACAACACAATTGATCATAAGAAGCTAGGTCAAAGTCCTTTCAAGAGCTGAAATGGCCAGTTATTTATTTATTTATTTTTTTATAATTCATCCATTTAGATTCTTTGCATTATTCATTTATATTACTTGTATTAATTAATTTCTAAGAAGAAATAATGAAGTGTACCGATATCTAAAAATAAAAACATAAAGTAGAAAATAGAAACTTACAAATGTAAATAATTGTGACAACTATTTCGCTCAGTGTGCGCGATTCGAGAGCGCACTAATACTAACAAGATAATATATAATGTCACTGTGTTAGAATGCCCAGCCCATGATACAATTACAAGGTAGGCTCATATTGGAAAGCAGGGTGCGCTAGTTGTCAAAATGAGCTGGTAATTTTTAGTTTTTCTAATTGTTGTTGTTGCTTTTGTCGTTTGAAGTTTATAGCTCCTATAGCTGTGTTGTTGCAAAATTTCTCAATTGAGCAGCCATCTTAAAATGAGCCTACCTTGTAATTGTATCAAGGCCCAGCCCATGGTATAATAGTACAAGGTAGCATTGACAGTTGCTTGGGAAACCATCTCCTGTCAAAAAATATACTCAAAAAAAGAGCGCTCACAATCCGCCATTGAAAACACAAGCAATGTTAAAAACCATGGTATAATAATACAAGGTAGCATTGACAACTTCTTATTTTCTCTTCTACAAGAAAACATCCCCTGTCAAAAACAACTGTTTGTGCAAATGCTTTTGCAGCTACTGAAGTTGTTGTTTTGACGTGACGAAGTTACGTTGTACTGCTCTACTTTCCAAAAAAGTTGAAAAATGAATTTTTTAAAAATTCATCTGCGTTTCATTGAATTGTTACTCGCTGGGTATAAGAGCTATGATTAAAAAAATAGTATGACCATAAAGGTCAATTCTTTGACTATATTAAAAAAACCAAAAAAAAATTTAATACGGCATAGGGACGTAGTGGGAGCTGCGTAAGCAACGCAACTGAAAATATGTTACATGGAATTATTACTCGCTGAGTATTAGTGCTAGGATTAAAAATACGATACGCCAATAAAGGTCCACTGGAAGCCCTCACAACAAAATTAAACAAAAAATTTCTGACATCATGGGGACGCTGAGAGAGCCGCTCAAAGGTCGATAACGCAACATTCATGCAGCGGCGTTGCATTGAATTTTTACTCAATGAGTATATAACCTACGATAAAAGTTTAAAAAGGAAAATAAAGTTTTTATACATGGCTTTACGACAAAAATAAAAAAAAAAAAATTCCGTCGTCGTCAGGTCGTGAATATAGCAGCTTATGTAACAGAAATGTAATATCGTTGCATGGAATTATTACTCTGTAGTGTCATAGCACAGCCAGCTTACGGTACGTTACATATTTGGTAACAAAATATATTTTCATTGTTTTTCTTTCATTCATTCTTTCGATCGTGTGCCAACGCTTATCGAGTGTCATTAGGTCACTGTGTTTTTGCGTCACAGCCAATTGTAACGAAATACGCTCACTGGTGTTCGTTAACCCTATTAGCTGCACAAGTGCAAGCGCAGCAAAAATTCCAAGCTGAGGAATCAAAGAGCAAGTGAGAGAAGAACAATTATTAAGAACATAATTGAACTAAGAAACAATATGAGAATAGAATAATGGGAAGGAGTTTAAGAATATCTAAATAGAATTAATACTGGTATTTTTATTATAAATATTGAAGATCTTTGAAATAAAGAGGAGAATGAAACTTGACTTAAAACATCTAAGTTCTTTTTATTCTTCAAACAGTACGGCAAAATTGGCCATCAAAACTTTTAAGCCTTATCTTTGGCATTTTTAGGAACACCACCAAAAACATATTACAACTCACTCAGGAGGAGTGCTACAGTAAATGTTGTTTTACGACAGCAGGGATGTGTTATTACGCTTCACAACTAAATTACAAAAAAATTCTTGTTGTAATGATTTCAGGGATGCAATCACATAATGCAGTAAAAATGCTACAGCCATGAAAAAACGTTGCATGGATTTTTAACTCTGTGACTACTGGTGCAACGGTAAACTTTAAGGAACGAAAACAAAGGTGAGATCTTCGGGCATATGACAAAAATAAAAAAAAAATTCGACGGCGTGTCAAAAACCCTCAGGGAACCGCCTAATGTGACGCATATGCGTCACTTTTGCTGGATTAAAAAATTAATTTTGCGGTAAAAAAGCTAAACGAAAACACCAACTCCAAATCCAACAACAACACCAACACCAACACCAACACCAACACCAACACCAACACCAACACCAACACCAACACCAACACCAACACCAACACCAACACCAACACCAACACCAACACCAACACCAACACCAACACCAACACCAACACCAACACCAACACCAACACCAACATCAACACCAACATCAACACCAACATCAACACCAACATCAACACCAACACCAACACCAACACCAACACCAACACCAACACCAACACCAACACCAACACCAACACCAACACCAACACCAACACCAACACCAATACCAACAACAACATCAACATCAAAATCAACATCAACATCAACATCAACATCAACATCAACATCAACATCAACATCAACATCAACATCAACATCAACATGAACATCAACATCAACATCAACATCAACATCAACATCAACATCAACATCAACATCAACATCAAAATCAACATCAACATCAACATCAACATCAACATCAACATCAACATTAACATCAACATGAACATCAACATCAACATCAACATCAACAACATCAACATCAACATCAACATCAACATCAACATCCACATCAACATCAACGTCAACATCAACATCAACATCAACATCAACATCAACATCAACACCAACACCAACACCAACATCAACATCAACATCAACATCAAAATCAACATTGACATCAAAATCAACATTAACATCAACATCAACATCAACATCAACATCAACATCAACACCAACACCAACACCAACACCAACATCAACATCAACATCAACATCAATATCAACATCAACATCAACATCAACATCAACATCAACATAAACATAAACATCAACATCAACATCAACATCAACATCAACATCAACATCAACATCAACATCAACATCAACATCAACATCAACATCAACATCAACATCAACATCAACATCAACATCAACATCAACATCAACATCAACATCAACATCAACATCAAAATCAACATCAACATCAACATCAACATCAACATCAACATCAACATTAACATCAACATGAACATCAACATCAACATCAACATCAACAACATCAACATCAACATCAACATCAACATCAACATCCACATCAACATCAACGTCAACATCAACATCAACATCAACATCAACATCAACATCAACACCAACACCAACACCAACATCAACATCAACATCAACATCAAAATCAACATTGACATCAAAATCAACATTAACATCAACATCAACATCAACATCAACATCAACATCAACACCAACACCAACACCAACACCAACATCAACATCAACATCAATATCAACATCAACATCAACATCAACATCAACATCAACATAAACATAAACATCAACATCAACATCAACATCAACATCAACATCAACATCAACATCAACATCAACATCAACATCAACATCAACATCAACATCAACATCAACATCAACATCAACATCAACATCAACATGAACATCAACATCAACATCAACATCAACATCAAAATCAACATCAACATCAACATCAACATCAACATCAACATCAACATCAACATCAACTTCAAAATAAACATCAACATCAACATCAACACCAAAATCAACATCAACACTAACACCAAAACCAACACCAACACCAACACCAACACCAACACCAACACTAACACCAACACCAATACCAACACCAACATCAACATCAAAATCAACATCAACATCAACATCAACATCAACATCAACATCAACATCAACATCAAAATCAACATCAACATCAACATCAACATGAACATCAACATCAACATCAACATCAACATCAACATCAACATGAACATCAACATCAACATCAACATCAACATCAACATCAACATCAACATGAACATCAACATCAACATCAACATCAACATCAACATCAACATCAACATCAAAATCAACATCAACATCAACATCAACATCAACATCAACATCAACATCAACATCAACATCAACATCAACATCAACATCAACATCAACATCAACATCAACATCAACATCAACATCAACATCAACATCAACATCAACATCAACATCAACATCCACATCAACATCAACATCAACATCAACATCAACACCAACACCAACACCAACATCAACATCAACATCAACATCAACATCAAAATCAACATTAACATCAAAATCAACATTAACATCAACATCAACATCAACATCAACATCAACACCAACACCAACACCAACATCAACATCAACATCAACATCAACATCCACATCAACATCAACATCAACATCAACATCAACATCAACATCAACATCAACATCAACATTAACATCAATATCAACATCAACATGAACATCAACATCAACATCAACATCAACATCAACATCAACATCAAAATCAACATCAACATCAACATCAACATCAACATCAACATCAACATCAACATCAACTTCAAAATCAACATCAACATCAACATCAACACCAACATCAACATCAACACTAACACCAAAACCAACACCAACACCAACACCAACACTAACACCAACACCAATACCAACACCAACGTCAACATCAACATCAACATTAACAACAACAGCAAGAAACTTTGTCACGTCAAAACCTACGGGTGTGTCCACGGCACAGCCAACTCTTTTTTTTCACTTCTACGTTTTCAACATCGTTTGTGTTTTCAATGGCTGATTGTGTGCGCTCTCTTTTTGAGTATATTTTTTGACAGGAGATGCTTTCCCAAGCAACTGTCAATGCTACCTTGTATTATTATACCATGGGCCCAGCCCTGCTTTAGATCAGCGCAGGGCACCCCATAGCTCACTGAGCTCTCTGCGAGCGTAACTTTTCTCATGTAAGCTCACAATAGAAGAAAATATAAATCAGTCGTTCGCAGACAGTGATGCTGTGAGGATCTATGTCGGCTTTCGCTATAAATTTTATGTACACTCTAAAAAAAATGAACGTATTGTCTTGTAGATTTAGAATTCTTATGCATTTTAGAGTGGAACGAATTTTTAACGTCATGGGCTCAAATATTTTTGAAAACTATGCATAAAAAACAAATTTCTGCATCCTTAGTTTTTTTCTGCGACATAACTTTTGACTGCGCCCGAGGATGTATATATTTCATTACCAGACTTATTATTATTTTTTTGTTTCTGAAATCCAAAGCTTAGTTTGAAAATTAGGAACTAATTGTTTATGCAAACCTCTTCATTAACGCATAAATAATAACTTGTCAAGAGTTCCCTATGATACCATGTATTCGCTCAGTGTGCGCGATTCGAGAGCGCACTAATACTAACAAGACAAAATAAAATGTTACTGAGTTAGAATGCCCAGCCCTGCTTTAGATACATCTCAGTACAATTTTAAAACGACTCAAAGAGAAAAGTCAGCGCGGTCGTTTTTCGGTGAATATATCATGTCGATATTTCTGCACTTTTGAAACCATCTCGCCACCAATCAGTTAAAGTGTTATATATACTACATACATATATCTTTTTTCCATTGGACCGTTGGTCCTGCGTAAGTTTTCGATTTCTGTGTGGACCATTATCACTCTCGAATTGGTGCAAGTGTTCATTTGTTGCCTCCCAACTAAGACTATCTTAAAACTATTTATCCTTTTTGTTCTTTTTGGTCAGAGGAAATATGTATATATTTCCAAAATAGTTTCTGTACAGTAATGTACTCGTATAAGACCAGCAACCCAAAAGTGTACGACTAAGTTTTTGTGTCAGGATTTTAAAAAATTCCAAAATAAATTCTTACAACTTTGAACAAAATTTACTTGCATTGAAATTGTTAGCAATATTAATCTGTATGAAAGCAACTCAGTTGCCTTCCTGCTCTTCTTTGCCAGCATCGATCTCTGTTTACAACGTTGAGAAATTTCATTGTGTACACGAGGATTTACATGTTTTCATATTTTTGCGCTTTGAACAACAGCGGCAACAACAACTACAAAAACAATCATTCATCTTACTGCCAACCTGCTATCAGTTATTTCGCATCCGGTCGCATGTAACGATAACGCGCAAAACACTCGCGCACACACACACACACACACACGAAAATGCAAACATACTTATTTGAATGTATATTTGTTGAGCTTAGGAGCTTTCTGCATATTTTTTTATAACATTTTCTCATGTTCTTGTTGTTATTGTCTTACTTACATTGCACTTTCAACGTCAGACTGGAGCTGCGCGTCTCGCCTTCCGTATTTGCCGCTCCGCATGCATAGGAACCAGCACTCTCCCGTTCCAACTGCGTTAGATGCATTATTTCCGTACTTTCACCAGACATACGCATACCCTGTAAGATATAAACAGACAAACGTACATTAATATTATATCCATAGCAAAAATACAGAGGAACAAGTAAAATCTGTGGGGAAATTTAATTTTGTGAAATTGAAAAAAAAATATATAAACATCTCTTACACGTGCATTGAGCAAAATGTTGGTTGTTGTATTTTTTTTTTTTTTATATAATTTGTTGTTTTATGCTCAACAAGAATACAACCGGATGTAGTTTAAGTGTAATGGAATTTATTGCTTCCTGTTCATATTTAATCTTGTGCAAACAGGTAAAATGTCTGCAAAACAACAGCATTTCAATACAATGGACTAGAAACGCTGTAAAATTTTATAACATCCTCATTTTTAGAGATTAGTAAGGACGTCAAAATGTGTTTTTGTTCTCGAACACATACCATAACCATAATAAAAGGTGTTCAAATATCTTTTATAACATTTTTAATGAAGTTAATTAAGGGAAACATAAAATCAATCATAAAGTCAAAGTTGAATCAATAGAACGTTATTAAGTTTGCATATTCGCAAAATTCTTAAAAATGTTAGTGTTTTGACAGTGATTTTGACAAGTAATGAAGTTTTATTTTACAGTTATTTATTAATACAGTGGTATTCACAAGCTATACGGTGCATATTTGAATGCGTTATTTGCAAAATTTTTCAGTACAAGATTCTTTAGAGACGATTTGAAGTTCTTATTTCGAAGTTATTGAATGACACTCTATAGTACAGAAAAATAACCCTGTAAAACGGCTGTTATGCGAAAAAAGTTTTCTTATCTTTTTTTTTTGAAAATTTTATTCAAGGCCAATATTCGCGGCCACTATACTCATATTTCTAATAATCCCGTAAAGTATTGGCTTTTAGTGGTAATTTTAGCAATTATGATATTTTCTTTGGCTAATTTTATACAAAAAAGGAGTTGGCTGTGTTGCGGCAATACATGTGATTTTTATTTGACATCTAATCTGTATCCTTGTCTTTATTATTATCTTATCCCTCTCCTTTTTTTTTTTTTTGTTTCAAAACTTGTTCTCATCTTTAAACTTATTCTTATATTTGCCCTAAGAATTATATTTCCCGTCGTCCAAATGCTTCTTTTAATCTATGTCCAATAGCTATGGAATAGTGACATATGGAGATTCTTAATATTGGTATTTCGATACGCTGGGACCTTTTATTTTTTGAGGTTTGATAAAAAAAACATGAGCCAAAAAATTAGTGGGATGGGAAGGGGGTAATTTGGCGTCAAGGTCAAAGTTGAAAAATTTATGAGATTTTCTGACAAATCAACCTGCAGATGCTCAGGAGTTGCCGATAGAGCAGTGGTTTGTATCACTAACCCTAAATTAGTTTTTTATCCCCAACATTTTTTTCAAATATACTTACCCCCTTTCTCCACCCCTTTGGGGGTTTCCATACAAAAGTGTCGTTTTTATGAAATTTACTCCCAAGCCTCCCACTGCTACCAGAATGCCCTTAGAGGATTCATGTTTATGCCCAATCCCCATTTATTTGTTCTTAGCAACATTTCTTCTAAAGAAACTAACCCCCTATCTCCACCCCTTAAGGGGTCCCAAAATTGACTTTCTTGACAGAATTTCAAGGTTTCCAGTGTGTCCTAAGAGAATTTATTTGTATCACCGACCCCCATTTATTTATTCTCACCAACATTTCTTTTGAATATACTTACCCCCTATCTCCATCCCTAAATTAATCCCTTTTACAAAATGTTTGGATGTTATTACCAATCCGCATTAATTTTTCACACCTGTATTTTTTTTTCAACTTACCTCCTTTCTGCTCCCTCTTGGAGGTTTTCTAAGCAAATCGAAATCCAGCGTATCGAAATCGAAAAATCCTGCACTATTCCATAGCTAATGTCCAAGTTCATGAACGTATTGTTGTTCGAAACCATTTTCCTTTTCTTTTTACAATCGTTGTCCCTAAATCTCGTCCTTAGTATGTTCAAATCCTTGTACTATTCCTTATCCATATCAATGCTCTTACTCTTTTCCCAATCCATGACCAAATTTTTGTTTCTATCCCTGTCTAATTATATACTCCAATCAATTCCTAAATCTATAATCTTACCCTCATCCCTTTTATAAGCCTTGTCCTAATCCTTATCCTAAAACTTTTATTGAACTTCTACTTTTGGTTTTGCTTTTGAATTTTTTTTTTATTTTTCTTTTGTAAGGCTTTTGCTTTTGATTTTGATTGTGCTTTTGCTTTGGCTTTTGATTTGATTTTGATTTTGATTTTGATTTTGATTTTGATTTTGATTTTGATTTTGATTTTGATTTTGATTTTGATTTTGATTTTGATTTTGATTTTGATTTTGATTTTGATTTTGATTTTGATTTTGATTTTGATTTTGATTTTGATTTTGATTTTGATTTTGATTTTGATTTTGATTTTGATTTTGATTTTGATTTTGATTTTGATTTTGATTTTGATTTTGATTTTGATTTTGATTTTGATTTTGATTTTGATTTTGATTTTGATTTTGATTTTGATTTTGATTTTGATTTTGATTTTGATTTTGATTTTGATTTTGATTTTGATTTTGATTTTGATTTTGATTTTGATTTTGATTTTGATTTTGATTTTGATTTTGAATTTGATTTTGATTTTGATTTTGATTTTGATTTTGATTTTGATTTTGATTTTGATTTTGATTTTGATTTTGATTTTGATTTTGATTTTGATTTTGATTTTGATTTTGATTTTGATTTTGATTTTGATTTTGTATGATTTTGATTTTGATTTTGTTTTTGCAATTGGGTTTTGCTTTTGCTTTTGCTTTACTCTTGACGTGTATTTTTTCAATTAAAAATATGAAAATTGTTTTTTTTTTATGTCCTGATACAAAAACATATGTCTTTAAATTTAATATCGACTTTTTTCGACGGCCTAGTTAGTTGAGTACGTAGCAAGCTTGACTGCAACCCCAGATGCCATGGGCTCGAATCCCGTAGTTCGAATCCCTTCCAAGTCCTGATACTACGCTTTAACCTTTATGCACCTCTTTCCTTATTTCGAATCAACTGAAATTGAGAACTCATCAATATTTACGACTTTAAGTTGTAGTTGTTGTTAGAGAAGTCTGTAGATGAGATTTCCTTATAACTTGAATCGACAGAGATAAAGGAAACTTGTCTCAGATTCAAATTCACATGTTTCTATTGCTTTCCACCATGCTTAGAACATTCTACATATGTTTCACTTTAATGTAATCTTTCTTCACACTAATCTATACTATCACTCTATCTTCGAACCTGACAGAACAGGCATAAAAAAAATCCTTGGTTCAAAACTAAAAACAAAAATTAAAACGTATTCGTCGATATTCTATACATTAAAGCTATGCATCTAATATTATCCCATATTGATAATCAAGATTTGTTATTTGCCCGCGTTTTTTTAATCTTAATGAATAATCATTTTCTATTATTTTCTATATTATTGAAATAACCATTCCAACCTGTGCTATGTTTATAAACGTCATCAGTTAGAAGAATAAGTGTCAGTTTTACATATAATCATAAAATATAAACATGATTCCAGAACAGTTATGTTACGTTAGTTGGTTATGTATGTATATTTAAAAAAATCACTCCCCAGTGTAAACAGCCGGCAAAAAGCTTTATGTGGGTGCTGAGAAAAAAACAAAAATAAAAAAAAAACCACGAAACCCATTAAAATTCAAAGCATTTGTTATGTTTTGCGGCACAAGATGAAGTTTAACAACAACAAAATCAACAATAACAAAGAAAGAAAAAATAAAGAGGGCGCCAACACATGCTGGTGTTTGTTGTATATCCATTAAGCCAGATGGCATTTCAATGTTGCCAGCACCGGAGGAGACAAATTCAGGGATAAGTTGTTTTATTCAATACTGTTTTAAAGTTTTGTTCATTTATTATTTCTTGGTTATGTGGAACCGTAGCACACATAAGTGCTATTTTTTTTCTTATGTTTATGCCCAACCAACCAAGGGTATGTTTCTTAGATTTTTGGTGTTGGTATGTTTACGATAGGTATATGGAGATAGTCACAAAAAAGCGTACCTACGAGTATATCAAACATAAAATCTTACTTGATACAATTGGCCAATTCGGAATGAAATTATCATTCGAAAATCCATATGAATAGCAATTTTATAATATTTAATATATTTTTAAATGTCCTTCGCACCAAACCCCACCTTTTGCTGGGCAGAGAATTCCACAAATTTCACTAAAATGCCACTAAGTCATCCAGGCCTAAAAACCCGGCCAGGCCATACAAAAATACAATTACATTTCTTTATTTCTGTCAAGGTTATGACTAAATACTTATTGTTCATGGTAGGGAAGTTTGTGGGGAAGGCATAATTTTGCTGCGGATAGAATTCACATATAACTGAATCTTTTTACAACAAATTGAACATACAAGGGCTGCCTTTAAGACTTCAGCCTCGACAAAACTTAGCGTGTCCCGGTGAATTTTACGTCTGCGATATCACAACAGGTGACGAATCATGGATCTACGCTTATGTGCCCGTAACAATGCAGCCCTGTTTGGGTCTTTCAAAGTGACAAAAACCCCGCAAAAGTTGTTAAACAAATGGTTGTTGGCTAGTTTTTTAAAAAAACCGGTCATGTCGCAACTGATTTAAGGATTTAAGGATTTACGGATTTAAAGATTTAAGGGTTTAAAGATTTAAGGATATAAGGATTTAAAGATTTAAGGATTTAAGGATTTAAGGATTTACGGATTTAAGGCTTTAAGGGTTTAAGGATTTAAGAACTTAAGGACATAAGGATAATAATAAGGATAAAGTTAAGGTTAAGTTTAAGGTTAAGTTTAAGTTTAAGTTTAAGGTTAAGGTTAAGGTTAAGGTTAAGGTTAAGGTAAGGTTAAGGTAAGGTTAAGGTTAAGGTTAAGGTTAAGGTTAAGGTTAAGGTTTAGGTTAAGGTTAAGGTTAAGAATAAGGATAAGGATAAGGATAAGGACAAGGATAAGGATAAGGATAAGGATAAGGATAAGGATAAGGATAAGGATAAGGATAAGGATAAGGATAAGGATAAGGATAAGGATAAGGATAAGGATAAGGATAAGGATAAGGATAAGGATAAGGATAAGGATAAGGATAAGGATAAGGATAAGGATAAGGATAAGGATAAGGATAAGGATAAGGATAAGGATAAGGATAAGGATAAGGATAAGGATAAGGATAAGGATAAGGATAAGGATAAGGATAAGGATAAGGATAAGGATAAGGATAAGGATAAGGATAAGGATAAGGATAAGGATAAGGATAAGGATAAGGATAAGGATAAGGATAAGGATAAGGATTAGGATAAGGATTAGGATAAGGATAAGGATAAGGATAAGGATAAGGATAAGGATAAGGATAAGGATAAGGATAAGGATAAGGATAAGGATAAGGATAAGGATAAGGATAAGGATAAGGATAAGGATAAGGATAAGGATAAGGATAAGGATAAGGATAAGGATAAGGATAAGGATAAGGATAAGGATAAGGATAAGGATAAGGATAAGGATAAGGATAAGGATAAGGATAAGGATAAGGATAAGGATAAGGATAAGGATAAGGATAAGGATAAAGATAAGGATAAGGATAAGGATAAGGATAAGGATAAGGATAAGGATAAGGATAAGGATAAGGATAAGGATAAGGATTAGGATTAGGATTAGGATAAGGATTAGGATAAGGATAAGGATAAGGATAAGGATAAGGATAAGGATAAGGATAAGGATAATAAGGATAAGGATAAGGATAAGGATAAGGATAAGGATAAGGATAAGGATAAGGATAAGGATAAGGATAAGGATAAGGATAAGGATAAGGATAAGGATAAGGATAAGGATAAGGATAAGGATAAGGATAAGGATAAGGATAAGGATAAGGATAAGGATAAGGATAAGGATAAGGATAAGGATAAGGATAAAGATAAGGATAAGGATAAGGATAAGGATAAGGATAAGGATAAGGATAAGGATAAGGATAAGGATAAGGATAAGGATAAGGATAAGGATAAGGATAAGGATAAGGATAAGGATAAGGATAAGGATAAGGATAAGGATAAGGATAAGGATAAGGATAAGGATAAGGATGAGGATAAGGATAAGGATAAGGATAAGGATAAGGATAAGGATAAAGATAAGGATAAGGATTAGGATAAGGATAAGGATAAGGATAAGGATAAGGATTAGGATAAGGATAAGGATAAGGATAAAGACAACGATAATAATAAGGATAAGTGCAAGGATTAAGGTTTAGATAAAAGTTAAGCTCGCAATACATTCTGGGCGATTTTAAGAATTATTTTTTTACTAAGAAGTTTTCTTCTCTAACATTTTGTATAAGTTTTGTCGTGAGTCCCTCTGTTTAAGAGTTTGTTCCTTACTCTCTTTAAGAAGCATTAGAAAGAGACAATAAAATGTTATAATATTCATAGTGTTTGATTTATTTTAAGAGGCTGTGTTATTTTATATCGTTATTTTTAGAGAACAGGCTTTATTTCTGTAATTTTTGGCTACCAACCCTGTTAATTATTTTGTCACAAAATATTTCATTGGCTAAAAAAATATTTTTGAATAGAGCACTTTAAATATTTCAGTTTAAAATAATTTGTTGGTTATTATATGAAAATATTAAAATAACATCTCCAATATCCCTTTTAAGTTGATATTGAGAATTGATGCGTTTTTGTTGACTTTTTATTAGCTATTAAAAGTATGGCAAACGAAAAAATGTCGTTATTGCTTCCCAGAACTTTTTATGAACAAAAAGCGCGGATATGTTTGAGAATAAAGAAAAAAACGCAAACGCATAACAACAAAAGAGTCAGCTGTACCCCAAAAATGTTGTTGTTTCTACTTTTATTAAAAGCAGTATAAAATTATGTCAAAAGAATAAAAAACAAGTACGAAGCAATACATTATTATACATTGACATACACACAGAAACTTTACAAAAAAGATGACAGGTGAATGTTTTGTCCTTTGTTGGTTAAAAAATAGTGAGATGGGGGAGTTAAAAGAATAAACCCCAAGAATAATATTTCAGGAAAAGAAGTCATAACACATCACGCATTTAAACAAAATTACATACAATCAAAATTAGGTTATAAAAAGTTATGAAAAAAAAAATAACTGAAGCTACTCTAGGTATGAGCGTTATGCATCATTTGGCTTCATAATTTATGGCCTGGTATGGCAGATGAGCGAAAACTAATGAGACAGAAGCGGATTATAGGGATTAAATGCAAAGTTTGCAGCAGCTTAAGGTAGGATATCATTTAAGCGGAGAAAAAGAAAAAAAATTAAAAGCCGAATAATACACATAAATTAATGATTCAGGATAAAAAATTGCAGGATAAGTTGAAAGATTAAAATAAAATTTCATATTATAGCATTGAAAACTTTTTGGTTCGATTGTTGCTTCCCTAACGGTATTTTATCTTCTATCATATCAAGATGGTGAACTTCAACTTTGCAGGGTTTTTAAGGCTTTTGAGTGTAAAAGCAGGGAACTTGGGTTCTCTTTAACGAAATCAGAAATTTTTTCGCTTCTTGGAATTCCAACATGAGTTCTGTATTTATTTAGTAAATTTTCTGTATGTTTAAAGTTATTCTGTAAATTTATGACAGCTTATAAAAAAAAATGACAATGTCTATCAATGTGAATATAGACAATTAGTATTCGTCAGGGATGGAAAAAAACGGTTATTTTTTAATTTTTGATCAATCGATCATATATAAAAAGATGTTATAAAATAATTTTAAATTCTCATGTTGCTGTAGCTGTAGCTAGAGAATCAGAGATTCTGTTATTGACATGATTTTTTTTTCATGATTTTCAACTTAAAGCAATTATTTGTGGTCAGTTCTTTTTTTGATCACATATAACAATTATTTTCTATTCTTTTTCTTCTTCGATCAGATGTAAAAATTATTTTTTCATAGTTAAGGTTAAGGTTATTAAGGTTTTTTTTTTTAAAAAATTATTTAATTCAAGTTATTATTTGATCGATATTTCTTCAATCAGAAATGAAAATTATTTTGTGATCGGTTTTTTTTCGATCAAAAATTAAAAATGATTTTGCGATCGTTATTTTTTCGATCAGAACTAAAAGTTATTTTTGGTCGGTATCTTTCCGATCAGTAATAAAAAATATTTTTTTATCGTTATTTTTTCGATCACAAATAAAATAATTTTGTGATCGTCATTTTTTCAATCAAAAATAAGTTCTTTTTTTATGGATATTTTTTCAATCAGAAATAAAAATCATTTTACGATCGTTATTTTTTCGATTAGAAATAAAAATATATTTTTGATCGTCATTTTTCAATCAAAAATAAAAGTTAATTTTTTTCGATATTTTTTCAGTCAGCAATAAAAATTATTTTTTATCGTTATTTTTTCGATCAGAAATAAAAACTGTTTTTGGTCGATATCTCTCCGATCAGCAATAAAAATTATTTTTTATCATTATTTTTCGATGAGAAAAAGAAGTTTTTGCGCATAGTTCATACGTACGACCCTTCGAACCCACGTTTACTACCAAAGAAGCAAGTGGGCTTGGGCAGAAATTTAAACAACGATTTTAACAAAGATAAGGACAATATTTTAGACATGAATTTAGAAAAGGATTTGGAATAGTACTTGAACAAGGATTAGGTTAGGCAAAGATTTGGACAAGGACCTTGTCAAGTCTTAGGACAAGAAGGAAATATTTTGAAACAGTGGCAAAATACTAACACTATTTCGTTTTCGAGAGCGCATTTTAATTTTGTGAGTTTTAATTATATTATAATTTACATCTTAATACACATGTTACTTTCTTGATGAATATAATTTAGATAAAAAAAAGTTTTTAATCTGATCGAGAAAAAATCGACCAAAGATTGATTTTTATTTCTGCTCTTAAAAAATATCGATCGAAAATAATTTTAATTTCTGATTGGAAAGATATCGACCAAAAATAACTTTTATTTCTGATTGAAAAAATAACAAAAAAAATATTTTTATTTCTGATCGAAAAAATTACGATAAAAAAAATAATTGTTACAAAATGATTGGATTGGTAGGCTAATCCTTATATGCGGTTCCTGGAATTCGTAAATGAGGGTTCTACCTTAGAGAAAGGATTGAGCCAAAAACATTTAGAAGGGTTGGTAACTTTATATATTTGAAACTTTTGTTACCTAGTTACATTTAATATCGTATATAGAAATAACAACGGTTTGATAGTAGATCTACACCAGTCATGAGCAGGAAAATAAATTTGTGGGCCAATGATTTTTTTTTTTAAAACAAACACAAAATGTTCCTCATTATTGCTTTTGCTCATCGTTTCAAAAAAAAAAAAAAACAAAATAAACCCGACACTCAAAAATTTTTTTGTGGATACTTCTTCAATACTTGATAGCAATTTGCTCACTTTCCGTAGTCTGGCCGTGCAACAAACTTTTAAGTTTGTTTCGGTCGATGAGCTAGATGTTGGAAGGTGTGTATCGCAAATAAAATCGAATGCAATAGGTGAAGATGGCGTTCCTATCAAATTTATCAAACTTATATTGCCTCACATAATAAGCCCGCTAACGCATATTGTTAACCATTGTTTTGTATCGTCATCTTTTCCAGATCTGTGGAAGGTTGCCATTGTTCTGCCGATTGCGAAGAAACAAAACCCCTCAGGCCCTAATGATTTTAGACCAATAAGCATTCTGTCGCCATTGTCAAAAATCTGCGAAAAACTTATGGCCTAGCAAATTAATAAGCATCTTATGGAAAAAAAGCTATTATCCCCATTTCAATCAGGCTTTCGTGCAGGACATGGTTGTGCCTCTGCAGTAGTTAAGGTGATTGACGACATACGACCACAATATGATGCTGGCTCTATGACTCTTCTTTGTTTACTGGACTTCTCGAAGGCGTTCGATAAAGAAAACCACAACTTTTTGTGTCAGAAATTAAAATTTCACTTTGGGTTTTCTGATAGTGCTGTGAATCTGTTGTCCTGTTATTTATCTAATAGATTTCAAAAGGTAAAAGTTGGTCAAGTGTTTTCTGACTATAAATTAATCATAAGCGGTGTTCCACAAGGATCTATACTTGGCCCTCTCTTATTCTCGATTTTTATTAATGACATTTTTAATGTCTGTAAGCACGCATCCGTTCACGCGTATGCTGATCGGACTGGGCTTCTTGATGACCTATATTACCGACTGAATGAAGACCTCAACAACATCAATGAGTGGGCCAGATTCAATTGTCTTCAACTAAATGCTGCAAAGTCGTATGTCCTACCTATCTACAAGAATAAAACTTGTATTGACGATGTTCCTGATGTTTATATTGGAACAAACAAGCTAAATGTAGTGTTGAATATAGTCAACTTAGGTTTTTATATTAGTATAGTGGCGTCCGTGGCGTAGTTGGTTAAAGTGCGTGGCCGCTATGTCAACGAACTTTGGAGACCCAGGTTCGAACCCCAGCAGCGACAGAAAATTATTTGAATTAAAATAATTTTTCTGAAATTCTGAAAAAAACTCCGTTCTACCTGTATGAGAAATTACAATTTAGTTTATCGAGAAGAAGTCATAATCTTATAGTTCCAAGACATGGGTCATTGAACTCCCCGCACTTATTTTTCATTAACGTCATAAGACTGTGGAATGCATTGCCACGTCACCTGAGAGAAATCACTACAGGAAGTATTTTTAGGCAAACTATTTTAACTCATTTCTCTACATCCTAAACCCTTTTTTTCTTTTTCTCTCTGTCTCTCTCTCTTTGCTCTTTCTAATTTGTTTCTAAATGCTCTTTCTAATTTAATCTAAGAATGTCAGCTAGTGATTCAACTGATTTTGCCAGTGATAATATACTCTGAAATTGTATACAGTAAACTCGATTCTTCCTCTCAGTTAAAACTACAAATTGCATATAATTATGCTACACGATATATATATGGTTTGCAAAAGTTTGATCACTTATCCATTTATAGAAACGCCATTCTTGGTTGCGATTTATTTGCAATTCTGAATGCAAGAAACTGTATGTATCTCCATAAACTTATTCATGAAAAAACTCCGTTCTACCTGTATGAGAAATTACAATTTAGTTTATCGAGAAGAAGTCATAATCTTATAGTTCCAAGACATGGGTCATTGAACTCCCCGCACTGTGTTTGAAATTTGTTTTTCCTTATTTTTTATATCATAATATGTAAATTATTTGTTGTTTTAAATTCCTAATGTAATTATACAATTAATGCTTTATTACGTTGTCATTATTCTTATATTGATTATATTGAATGTATTAATGTTGTACTATAAAAGAACTTAGTTCTTATTGTACTAATATAATCTGCTAATAATAAAAAAAAAAAAATAAAAAAAAACAAGTAAAAGTAAAGCACTCCGACAAAGCTGAATTTCAATTTCTATATGTAACAAAATTGATGTGCAAAACAAAAACAAATCATGCGTTTTTGTGTTACACAAGTAACGGGACAATCATCTCATGTTCAGCCTCGTCAAGTGAGGCTTTGTTTTTGTTGCCTTTGCATGCAATTGTTGTTGTAAAAGCGTGTTAAAAATTTGGTGAACGTCGCACTGTGCGGTTTTTTTAATTTTAGGATGACAAAAGTTCCAACATTTTTCTGTTGAATTTAAAAAAAAGATTTTTTATTCAGAAAGTTAAATATTAAACTAATTAAAAAACATTACCTAAAAGTCTTACAAATATTTGTATTTTTTTAAATAACTCGTTTAAGTTGGAAGTATTTTCAATCGGCAAAAAATTGAGCAAGTATAACTTTTGTAGTAAAGATTTTTTTTATGCAATTTTTTTTATAATAAAATACTGTTAAATTTTGTTTTGATTTTTAAAATCAAAATAAAAAATAAAATTTTGAAAATAAACAAAATTAAAATAAAAAACCATGTTTTTTAATTCCAAAATTAAAAAATTTTTCTTTTAGTATACATGTAAAAAAAAGGTCGCTCGATATTTCTTAGAAAAGTAAAGTTTTAATATGCTTAGTATTTCTACTTTTTATTTAAAAAAAGTTCCATTGCCATTTTTTTATCAGATTACAGAAATCTTCATAAAAGCAACTGTACCTTTTCGTACCAATATTTAAGACGTTTCTTACTAATCAGGCTAGTTTTTGAAAATAAAACAGGATTAAGTTAATTTTTAGTAATATTATTAACAACAGAAAATTTCATAATAAATAATTTTATTTGACATTATTTATGACCAGGAACTTTATTTTCAAATCATCGAAAATACTAATTTTATTCATAAAATTTAAAAAACTCAATATTCAGTGGCAATTTAAAAAAATAGGTCACTCAAAAATATTTATTTAATTTTTCTCAAAAATATAATTTTAATAATGCATAGTATACCTACTTTTGTTTAAAAAAAAAAGTTCCATTGCCATTTTTTTACCAGATTATAGAAATCTTCATATAAGCAACTGTACCTTTTCATAGCCATATTAAGGTATGTGCAAATATACATACGTGTAAATTTTTCGAAAAAAAAAAGTTTTTGACGTAGAATACGTCATTCTCGGAGGTAAGTAGGGTGGTTGATAATGATCAGGTGTCGGTATTTATATAACTTTTTGAGCCTTTGGTGGGCCTAAAGTACTGATCGTACAATGTTGATGCTAGCACTTGTTGGTCCGCTTGATCCTCACTGAGAGAAAAATTCATTTTTGAACTCTCTAACTTATATAAATTTTACACAATTACATGAAATATAAAGCCAACATTTGATGTTTTTGTTTGTTAAAATTGCTACCTATTTATCGACAGTTTCCGGTTTTATCACAAAACCATAATATTTGTAAGGGAGCCCCCTAAGGAGTGGTCGGAGGGAATAGGTGTCAAGGGCAAAAATGTTCCTTTTGCAAAAGTAATGGGGGTCGGTCATACATATCAACCCTCTCCGGCACTCTTTTAAAGGTCATATGCTCAGGTGTATGGAATAAATATTTTGCTAAATAGTTATTAAAAAAGATGTCATCAAAAGCGAATTGAATAATTCTACGTCTTGTGTTACGACATAGTCGAAACTACTGTATCTTTTTTTTTTTTGTTTAATGTGTTCTTTATAGTTTTAAGAATATACATACACATTTTTAAATCGATATTTAAAAAAAAAAAGAAGTTATAACGGTTTTCGTTAACCTATGTCTAAAGCTCCATACAACAAATAAAAAACTTTAATCGCGATTTCCTCGAAACTAGTTTTTTACAACGGTTCGATAGATTACTCGAAATCTATTAGTTCAATTTCAATGATTTTTTTGCATTTTGTTCGTTATTTTGTCCTTTAAGCATCCCCCCTAAATTCAAGTATCTATTTTTTTTTTTTTGTTTTTTTTATATAAACAAAAAAGCGCGCGAACGTGTATCTATTTTTCGAACTTTTTACTTTAACTTCCGCCATAATTAAAAAAAACCCCGAGGGTCTTGCGTAGGGGGATGCTTAATATAAGGTCTTTGCTTTAAAATGTCATTTGATTTTTTTGTTTCCGATACATGGGAAAGGCCATATCCATCGAACCTTTTTGCATGTCTTTTTTTAATGCCATTTTCAGCGTCCTCTACATAAAAACCAGAACCGTATTAAAAAAAAAAAAAATATTTTCATAATGTATTTTTTATGTACAATAATCTGTATAAATTTATATCTATATCTATATCTTATATCTAAAAAAATTTTTTGAAAACAGCTCCTGTTTTTGGTTGCTACACGTTTATTATACCTTCAAGACGTTTCTTGATTATTAGGATAGTTTTTGCAAATATAACATAATTCATTCAATTCTTATAAGTTCAGAAATAGTTTTTTTTTTTTAAAGTTATACACTGTGAAAAACATTAAAAAACATACAAAAAATCAATTTGTGCACGTATTCAAACAGCTGTAACTTTGAAACCAGTAGTCGTACAGAAAAAATTTGTTGCGCTGACTATGGAAAATGTGACTGAAAACTTTGAGGTAAAAAGCTTTATATTCAGCAGAAATTTACAGAGGAATTGGGGCTTTTAGTAGACATCCCTAAGCATAATGGTGGAAACAGTAACGATGGAAATACTGCCAGAAAGTTCTTCATAAATGCTGAAAAATGATCAGAAATAACCGGAATAAACTTAGAACTCATTGAAAGATTTCACATTATATTGGAGTGCTTAAGCTGTTGGTTTTCAATAGATTCACATGCTTTTGGAAGTTATGCGGCTTATACAAAGGAACTTTATTTGACTACATATCCATGGTACTATATGCCAGTAACTGTTCACAAGGTAATGATTAAAATTTTACTATTTTTATATAATTATTTTACAATCCGAATTTAAAGGTTCTGCATCATGGAGAGAGAATAATTGCTTCATGCATAATTCCAATAGGACAGCTCTCTGAAGAGGCTCAGGAAGCTAGAAATAAGGACAACAGGCGTTTTAGAGAATTCTTTACCAGAAAAACTTCAAGAACCAACACAAATGAAGATATGCTACATCGGCTATTAATTTCCTCTGATCCAAGTGTTAACTCTTTGCGACAACCGCCCAAGTATAAACGATAGAACTTAGTAGCAAAAGTTATAAAACTACTTAAGCCTACAGAATTTTTTAACGAAAGTTCTAAATCAGAATAAAAGTACTAAATCTAAACAAAATAGCCCACAACTTTCTATTAAATTGTCTGCTAAAATATAAAACAAACCCCATACAGGTTAGAATACATGCAACTTAACTACAGTTATAATTATAATTCGAGTTTTAGAAACGGTAGGCGTAGCAGTTGACTGATCACGCCCACTTTCATATAAAAGTTTTTAAATTGTAACATAAACTAAAAACCTGAATATCATTGTTATAGCATGTATAAAATCAATCTTATGTCACCATTGCTACCCCAGTTGTATGGGAGGTAGTAGTGGCAGTTGACCGATCACGCCAAATTTTTGTATTTATCATTCTTTTCATTATCAACATCATTGCGCAAAAGTTCTTGTCTCTACTTAAAATACTTTTTGAGATATGACTTTTGTCATCCTCAAATGTTTCTTTCTTTAATTTTAATTTCCGCTGAAAGGCCAAGCAATTGTGCTTAGTGGAGGCTTTTATTTGCCAACAGGTGGTAGGTTTTAGCACGTAGGTGCATTCTATTCAGTCCGGCTGATCCGGGAACTTCTTAGAATGTTAATCGTGCATGCGTATGGCGCGGGTCATACGTATCTATGAAGATTTCCTACTTCCGGGCGAATCCAAAAAAAAAAAAAATCGAAAAAAACACACTGTGCGTCGGTTTTGTTGATGTTGTTTTTACAAATGTGCACATACAAATTTGATAAAAATGTAGCTGGCCCAACTGGGCCAATTGTGCTTCTTGAAGCTCATGTCTGATCTACACAAATGCTTTAAATCATTTCCACATATCTGATATATTCGATGTACTTATATTTCTGCATGGTAGCTATGTTTTTACCTGAAGTGCAATTGGCGGCCTCGATATTTTGGTGTATCTATGAATATTTTTATTGCAACTTTACACATTTTTCGGTAACTATTGTATAAATTGTCTGAAATGTGTAACAGATGCACCAAAAGGTGGTGCACTGGTAGCTCAAAAAATTTTAATTATTTTCTGGTACTAATTTTTGAGAATTATTAAAAATTTACCTCAATAAATTAACCACCTTACATTTATTAACAGCTCAAAGAATTTCGGAAGCGAATTTGAAAGTTTTGAATATGCTCAAAATTCGATTTTCACATTAAAAAAATCGTAATTCATAAAAAAAAAACCCACATTGAAAAACCACAAGTCTGCCAAACAATGAGTTTTTCATCGGAAACATGCACCCGAATAACAAAAGCACCAAATATAATACTTTCTGAAAAACTTTTTTTTCCACATTGCTAATATTTGTATTTTTTTTGTTATAAATTCAGTTCCCAATGTATCAAATCTCTCCTGCGTTCCTTTGAGATTCTTGAAAACAATGTATCGCTTGTCAGCTATGCATTAAAGTATTAAAAGATTTTGTTTGTTCGTTTGTTTGCGTTTGGCAATATTTCTTTTGTTTTTTGTTTTTTTTTTTCTTTTTTTCTTTCTCAATTTGACATTTTAATGTTGCCTTAAAAGGATTTGCTTAGGATTAATATATTTTTGCATGTTTTTGTTGTTGTGTCTTTGTTTCAATATATTGTTCTTTAGTGAATATCACAGTTCTTTTATGTCTGCTATTATTTTGCCTTTTTTCGAAATAACCACCCTGCACCCCTTACTTTTTCTTCGTAAAATTACACCAGAAACTTTTGAGCCTTTCACTGTGTTTGTTTGTCTTTTTTTTTCTTAACTTTGTTGTTTTTGTTTATAACGCCGTAATTTTCGACTTATGTTTAATTATTCAAGTTTCCAAACTTTATGCATATATTTGAAGCTTTTGTTCTTTTTTTTATTAAAGTATTTTTTTTTATTTATCAGTGTTTATACGTTACTTTTTTTTTTTTTTTTTGCAAAAGCGTGAGTTATTAAAAATAAAATAAAGCTTTTTGAGTGGGTTTTTGACAGATGTGAGTTTTATTATTAAATTCTCAGAGTACCAAATCTAATATGGCAGGTCTATTCATGCCATAATTCATCAAGGATTAAATGAAGATGCAAGAAATTGGGAAATTAAAACAAAAATATAACACATCAGTCAATAAGTTCGTAGGATGACATATATACATTAGGAGGTGCCGATACTTTTTTTTTAATTTTAATACGCAATATGTTTCAAAAGTTGCGTCTTTTTGGGCTGATTTCAAATAAGTTTGTCATGTTTTAAATAAATATAACTTTTGGCTCTCTACCAGAGGTTTTGGAACTGAAATTTTTTCAATTTATATCAGGTATTTTCTATAGTTAAGTGATAAGGAGAAGCCTTGGACAGGTTTTCAACGGTAGGCTATGTTTTTAAACAGTATCTGGAGCCTATATCTCAAATTATTGAAGTCATGTTGACAACTATGACTTATAGTTTTTTTTTTAAAACTTTTAAAAAAAATATCTGTATAGTTTTTGACTAAATGTTACTGGATGTCAACTTCAGCGGTAGTTTGTGAATTCCAATTTCTTGAAGATCTTGAAGAAGTAAAGGACAAATGTTTATTGTTAATATTGACAACGCAAAAAACAAAAAAAAAAAAAAGCTCAAGCCTGTGTTAGATAACACGGGCCATAGGTCAGACGTAGAATACGTTAGTCATTAACAGCCTTATTCAATAGATTTCCTTAAACAACCTTTAAACGCTTGTTTAGTTACGCACTGTTTAAGGCTTTACGCAGCTTCTATGCAACCTTGCTAACATTGTTATTCATAAACATTTTTTCATTTTCTGCTTATGATTGTAGGGTTTGTGTCTGAACTATAGAAAATCTCTACAAAAATTAGGAATTCCTATGGATTTACAATGGCCGCCGCATAAAAAAATGCTGCAAGGGCGCATATGGAGCATGTCTTTGATATTGAAAGAAAAGACAAACAAAAATCATGGTTGTATTTACGTAACCTTTAAACGCCAATTTCGCTGCCTCTAAAATGTGTTTATGAATAAGGGTGTAAGACATTGAGGATGTCTTAAAAACGTGGCCAACTGGGTAAGCACAATTTTGTTTCTATGCTTCGCTTATCAATGTTGTGTATGTACACATCGTTCGCTACTTGGTCATTATACTTCTTCTCTTTCTCACACTGGTTCTGTGATGAACACACAGATAATCGTACTGCTCTTACACATGATGTTATAATACATAAAATACAAAGCATATGAAAATGAATACAAAATTTGAAGGAGTTAAATTTTGATTTACTTATAGAATCAAAAAAAATTATATGTAGCAATATGATTATTTAAATACAAATCAAAAGAAGACATATTAAATATGTTACGACCATACTTGAATTTTCTTCAATGCATGCATAAAGTATTAAAATCTATAATGAAAGTGACAAACATTTTCTCAAAATTTTGTGGTCCAGATTAACACCCCCGTATAACGTATTCTACTTTAAAAAAAAAAATAAAATGTTATGATCCTTAGGACCTAACCACCTTCTCTGTCAACTATTGTTTTATCAAAGTTTGAGGAATGTAAAATTTTGATAAGAGATAATCCAGCCTACAAAGTTGCTGTGCCTTCTACTTCCGTAAAAATATGCAATAAGCTATGTTATTACTTTTAACTGTCGCATCAGTGTGCGACTGCACGGACTGACTTCGCTATCACCAGCTGCCGTCATTTCAGTGGTCTCAGTCGATACTGGAACTATTGCAGCAGCAGATTTTAAATCAGTAATTGATAAAAACAAAGTCCGTAGAGCAGTTCTCAAATCTCGAAAGGAGTCGAAAGGAATGGCTTTAGGAAGTTATAAAACGTTGGTATCTGAAGAAAGGGGTTCCTTACATATAAGTGAAAAGATAGAGGAGCATATTTCTCTCTTCGCTGAACCTGGGTCTAAGTACCTAGAGCATTGTACTCCAAAGAAGGATGCATGGAACTGCTTAGCAGACTCTTCGATTTTCTTTTTAGAGAAAGCAACTACAGCTTGGAACAAATAGAGTATATTAGGTATTACCGCGTTGGAAACATGGGGCCGGAAAGGTAGTGTAATACGGGATATTGAGAAAAAACTAGGACCACCATTGCAGTGGGCAATTTGTCTCCTCCATGCTAATGAATAACCACTGAAAATACGTCTTCAAAGCTCTGGATGGCTCCATATCTAGACTATCGCGAATACTTCGGTCCAATAGAAAAATCCTTAGCTGAGTATGAAAAAATCCCATAACTGTTTACTCTCCAGTTTCAGGGAAGCTGCCACAACCGCGTTCCGCACAAAAACACAATCGTGTTTTTTTTTTCATGTCGTAATATAATGTTTAATTTTTAACAATTATCTGTATAATTTTAATGATGATTTTCGGATTCAGTGATGCAAAACTATTTAGAAATACTTGACAAATAGACAGAATTGTAATAGAACTGCTGTAGACCTGTATTACTAACTGCGTTCGATTCGCCAGTGCTCAACTCAATTACGAAAAAAACGGCTACTCACTTAGCTGTTACTTACTGCATATTTGACAACACTTTTGTTTTTACAGAACACCTTAAGTCTGCCAATAAATTAATTTTGTTTTTTTTACTCACATCGTATTTTGACAGAATCTATTACATTTTACCTTATTCCGTACACAAACCAACTTAAAAATAAGAAATTGGCAACGCAACTTTACTCAACTCCACCGATAATTAACCTACTCTATATTCAACTCGCTGTAGACTTTGTTGTTGTTTTCCCATACAAATTTTGAAATAAGCGACATGAATTGAGTATAGGCTGGCGAATCGAACGCAGCTAATATGTGGTAAGTCAGCACAAATCAGAAAAGTTTCAGGCATTAAAGCTCTGGTAAACGAAAGGACAAATACAGACTGCTGCTAAGTAACAGAATTGTAGTGTACAAAATTTTAAACTTTATTTCAAACTTTTGTGCAGTAATTTCAAATCAAACCAGAAATCAAGTCGACTACTGTACAACGTTCGGGTGTCTCTCAATAGAATGTATACAGAATTTGCTGATCATGTACACGCTTTGTATAACCGCAGAAGGGCATATTAAAGTGCATGTTTAGAATACAGTGTGTTCACCAAGAAATAAATAGTACACGGAGTATACTTCTGTATAGCATTTATTTTCCTCATATTTTTATGTCTTCGAAAATGATGCTGAGAACAACGTTTCGGTCAACGGTGGGCGTTCCTATTTTGAGTTAGTTATTTCGGCTTGATACAAACTTACGGCGAAAAAACGTTGATTTTTGACGAAAAAGGTGATTTTTTCAAATCAAAATAGCTGGCAGACCGTCAAACCGATTTCAATATCCTTTTGGATTTAAGATCTTGAATCAAACTCCCAGAATATTAGTGTCGAAAAAAATTTGTTTTACTTCCGAACGAAACGATCCACCTTAATATATACACTAAGGGGAAAAAATATTAAATTTATCCAAAAACTTTTTTAATTTATCCAAAAAGCGAGTCATTTTTGCACCAATAACGCATTTACTTAAATCGACTACGTAAATATTTAAAATTTATTTAAATACTTTTTTAATTAAATAAAATATTAAAATATTTAAAAAGAATTTAATAAAAAATATATTAAAATTATGCACGAATATATTTAAATATTTTTCAAATATTTACTATTTGAAACTAAAACTATCGCATTTAAGGAAAATTTATATAAAAATATTGAAATTGAAAAACAATTTATTTGAATATTTCCCACGAGCTGTGTCCATCGAATGCCATTTGGTGGTATATTTTATTTTCCTTTTTACTTTTTCGTTCTGTAATTTTTACTATTTTTGACAGTTGGTACAATAATATGGCGTCAAATGTCAAAAATAGTAAAAACTATAAACAAAAAAAGTAAGCTAGAGAATAAGAAGGAAATTATGTAGGTAAATGACAACCGGCTCAAGAACTTCTTGAGAAAATACCGCGTTGTCACTCCACCCTACATGATTTCATCATGCATCTCACTCACCATGGCATTCACAAATCATAATTGCCAAACTTTCATGCTATATTGCTCTTGCAACATTAACTAAATAAGAACTATAAGACCCCCAACTGCAAGAAATATACTGCAGGAACAAAGTGCGATGCTGTTGCTGCTTGTCGGAATATGTGTGTACGTGTGCAATGCTGTTGCTGCTTGCTTGTATGGAATATGTGTGTACGTGTGTGGTATAAATAAAATTCAAATACGGGAAAAAACGAGTTGTAAGAAAAACATTTGATTTATCCACGTAAACATTTAAATAAAATTTATACTCAGGCGTGGATAATGCTAATATGCGTTATTTCCCTTAGTGTATGTATATACAAATAATTTGTACCACTATTAACCTTCGTATCAAAATTTCATAACAATCTGGTGTTAAGTTCACAAGTTTTAGCGACTTTAGTGACATTTGCGTTTTTGGACGCTTTGATCAACTTTCACCGCTTACTGTCCCTTGAATTATCTAAAAAATCTAAAAAAATATCGCGATTTAGCCAAGCCGAGGAAGAAAAGAAGAAGAAGTTTCTGACATGCAGTGATAAATCGAAATTGTTCAACGCCCATGTCCTTTAGAAGATATTGCACAACACGTCAGAAAAACTATAACACCAATTGATATGACACTCATACACACTCTTATGAGAACAAGCTTTTCCTCCATATTGTATTAAGTACAGATTATGATTAAACCAGTCTTCCGGGCTGGTTTAAAAAAAATTTATAATGCCAGTAATACTTAAGCTCAGTGCAAATTAAACAGTTTATCACATCTGGTTATTGGTTACGTGCGTTCAAACAATAACAAACAGACACTTCTCAATGGTAGGTAATGCATCACTTGTAACTGCTGACATTTGTGTTTAATTGTTTTATTATAACAATGGCTCCACCAGCATAAAAAAAGAAACATTAACACTCATAAATTTAATGCGAAACCAGCTAGCAAGCCGCACAATAATTAAAAGAATGAATGAATGAATGAGTGAATGAAAGATTTGTACGAACGAACATAAAGCCAAGTTAAGCTGAAGAAAAGCCATTGCTCATAAACTCACTCACGTGTAGTCGCATGCACGCACACATTCAGAAACATACTTCTCACCATATACAAGTGGTACAAACACACAATAAGGCCCCAACACTCAAAAGCATGAGGATTCAATGCATGAAGGTCACTTACAACGACGCCATAAAAAAACATGGAGAATTTGGCACTTAAGCAACAACAATTTCCGGTTATTATTACCAAACGGCGATAATAAATGGGGACATTAAAAAGTAATAAATTATTTTCAGCTAGTTCTGTTGTTGTTCTGTTGATATTGTTGTTGTTGTTGCTGTAAGAGTTTTCAGTATTGACTGCATACTGTCAGATTAAATGGCCACCGATGACAAATATTACCAAAAGGATTTGCAAGGAACATCGAAAGTGTGCGTGTGCGTTATCATAAATCCTGCATAACAGCTGTCTGCCTTGGGTCATGATTTTTGATATCTTTGATATTGTTTAGCAAATTTGTGAAATAATTTATATAAAGTGAGTGAGTGTGAGTGAGTAAATGGATTACTTAAGATATGGACTGACATGGAGAACAAATACATTTTGGTTGGTGTGATACTTTATGTATGGTTAACATTCTATTTGAAAATGACTGATTGCGACGATACTACTCGCGATTTAATTTAAAAAAAAATTTCGTATGATAATCGAAAATTTTCCACGATCTAAAAGGAATAATCTTCATTGATTACCTTGCGTAGGCTAGAACCATTAAGTGACTTATACGCAAAGTTATTATGAAGTGAAAAAAAAACAATCTTGTCTAGGGAAGAAAGGATTCTAGTTCCACCGAGTTGCGATTTTAAGTCCAAAGAATTTTATCTATGTTTTTATCTTTATCATGCTTTCTCATTGATCATCTAAGTGGCTTTATGATAATATCAATATCATCAACTGTTTGACTTGAAGAATGATTCTTAACTTATTGCTATGATATATTCCTGTTCCAAGCGAGTCAAGATATCCCCAAAAACGAAATTGGGTTTGGATTTCTGACTTGACACACATTTTCTAATATAAGAAAAAAAGCATTACCCATTGCAAACTAATAGTTTTTTTTTCACTTATTTAAAAGTGTCCATTAGGGCGTATCGAAAAATTTAGATCGTATTCTAAGACATCTCAAAAGTTGCATTGGGTTGTCAAGATCACCCAAAAAAAATTTTAGGAAAAAAAAAGTATGTCTTAATGTCCCGCAAGGACAAAGTTGCTTTTTGAGGAAAACAGTAAAAAATAACGATCATAAAACGCTTTGACTTTTATAAAAAAAAACTTCGAATGTCTTAAAGCAAAAGTAAGTACAGGCTTAACCTAAAAATACATTGGTAAAAACGATGCCACTCACGATTTTTATCCAGTGTCCTGTGTGAAGGACATTCGAAGCTAAAATTGTAATCGAGAGCGCACAGTACTTTTAATTGTTACCCAATATTCTAAATTTTGATGGTATTAATTATAGTGTCAACGTATTCCTTAAGTTTGGCGAATTAATAATTATCATCATTTATGCATATGCATTTTCCTATTTTTGAGAAATGTATACTTGAATACAATTTTTTAACTTTTTTAAAAAAAAAATTAATATAAAAAATGAATTTTCTATCTCGGGTATCAGAAATGGTACCGACGCACAATGGGAGATTCGTGGCCATAAATAGAAAAAAGTAAAAGTTTTGAAATTGTAAAAAATTTTTTTCTCGTAGACAGTCTATACTTGAAATAAGAAATGCCCAAAAAATCACTCAGAAATCTTTTAACCCTTTGCCGACCATTGGGACACCGGTGAACCTTTTACTTTCGAATTTTTCCTGAAAAAACTATGCAAACGATTTTTCTTTACAAGGTATCATTTAACAGGGAATGAATGTGGCTTCCAGAAAGTATTTAATTTTCAAGGGTAGATTCATCCCTTTGCCTACCAGGCCACCCCAAAGTCGAAAAGTCTTTACTTTTTCTCCCCCTTCTTCTTGCTGCAATATTTTGGGGGTAAGAAAAGATATAGATAAAACATTTTTGGGGAAGTTGCGGGCAACCTTCCACTTTTGAACAAAACATGGCAAAAACAGATAGTCCACTTGGGCTATCCACGCGACCACCAAATCTGATGGGACCTATATGTCCCATTGGTCGTCAACGGTAAAAATCTAAGGCATATTTACTTTTGTTGAAAAGTTGATTTATTTAAAATAAAAATAAATTTGTTTGCATTTTTGATCAATGCATTGAATTTTCATTTTCTTATGATGAAATTTCAAGTTGTATTGTATTGTATTGTATATTTATTCACATTTCTCCATTAATTACAAATTTCACTTATAAATAGATGATTTACAATTTCGATCATTGGTGAAGCAAAATGGTTTTTTGCAAAATGCTCAAATAGTATTTTTTTCGATGGTCTTTGATCTCACTCAACACTGATTGTTGCACACTCAAATCAAAGCGATCACAGAAAAGGCGCAACTAGAATTTGGTCTTTGATTTGCGATCGAGTTCGTAGTAATACTGAAATAAAAACACAAAATCGAAAGTGTAATTTTCTTTCTAATGGTGGTACTTTGGCCACTCTAAGACTATTGGTCCAAAAGATATTTCCAAAATAGGTCAAAAATTCGTTAAAAAATCCCAACAATTTTTTTGTTACGGAGTTTTGTTTTGCAACAAATGAAATATCCGTTTTATTGAAAAATTTAAACTATTTTGTGATATTTTGAATAGTCGTATAGAGGTCAAAGTACCACCATTGGAAAGGTTATTTTTTAACATTTCATTGGATATCAAACATTACGTCGTAGCAAATATAGAATGCAAGATATTATGATAGAATTTTTGGGGTTTTTTAACAATCTTCTTAAATATTTTGGGAATATCTCCTAAACCAATAGTCATATAGAGGTCAAAGTACCATCATTACAAAGTTTATTTTTTAACTTTCATTGGTTAAATTTCAAAACAGATTAAAAACAACGAGTTCTCATAAAGTAAATCAAAATTCAACCTCAAACTTTTCGTGCGCATACTGTCAACGAGAGAAAATAGTGGTATAAATTTTTACCGTTGACGACAATTGGGACATATATGTAGGTCCAATGATTTTTTACACTTTTGCAGGCAAAAAAAAAATTGTTTTTTGCGACACTTTTGTTTAGTAATATGGAGTCACTGAACACGAATCCGTTGTCGTATTAACGAATTTTCCAACGGTTCAGGAGTGGTCGTCAAAGGGTTAAGGTTTGTCAGAAAATGGTTTGAAATTTCAACTTTTTTGAATGACAAAAATTTGAGAATATTTCTTGTTTTTACTATCTGCAATTGTAAGTGTTCCAATTTTTTGTTTTTATAAGAATGGAATGGAATTGAAGAAATAATAAAAATATGATATTTATTGTTTCAAATTTATTTTTTGTGTTTTTTTAAAAATAAGCATTTTTAGTACAAAAAAGCTACAAAGTTTGAAAACTTTAGCAGTAAAACAAAAACAAAATATAATAGCATATTTCCAGTGTTTTCAAAATAGTATCCAGAAACATATATATTTATAGAAAAATATGGTTCTTTCTGCCCGAACTTGCTCCAAATGGGTTTAGTGTGATTTTTATCTCGATGAATGTCAATTAAAAAATATTTTATTTTATTATATTCAGCGTATCTTCAAAACGAAAATGACATTAAAAGTAACAAATAGTAGGCCGATTTGGCTCAATTTTTTACAGTTGTTCATAATTACCAGGAAAAGGATTTTACGAACGAATTTTTTTGTAAAACCCTCCCCGCAAAAGTCGGGAAATTGTAAAAGTCGAAAGTTGATTTATTTGTATGGAATTTTGTGTGCAATTGTTTCGGAATGGCTTTTCGAATGGAAAAATAGGAAATTCTTAGTGGAAAACTCGGAAAATTCCGGAAAAACGCAAAAAAATGTGAATTTTTTTTTGACGAAAATAAAATTGCATTTTATCGCATGATCTGATGATTTTGAACAATGTAAAGGTGGAAAATTCGTTGTGAGGCATAGAAGACTCATGAGAGCGAAATAATAAAGGAGTTAGGCGTCTCAATTGGATGCTTGTCTGGAGAAACACAAGTGGCATCCAACAAAATATTTAGAAACGCACGTCTACACAATAGCAGAACCTGTTCCAGGATTGCCAATAATGAAGACATTTTTCACCATCTTTTAATATCTTCCGATCCTCTTGTCAGCCATTTCCGACTGAAGAAAGATAAAAAATACAAAGAGCTGTCAGCAAAAACTCGAGAACTTATGAGCTTTATGAGCAATATAAAATATTTTTAAAATTGTAAACTAGCTTTCTCAATTTTATGCCGACTCCGCACGGCTTATGCTTATGTTCTTAAGAAAAATGTTAAAACCCATAGAATTTAAACTTGTATACGAAGAATTTAATAAGTGTTATATGGAAAGAAAGAAGATTAGAATAAAAGGTGGGGGTGTCTGCCGGCAAATTTTGATCAAATTCGGAAATAAAACTTTTTCCCAATACATTATACGAGAATATTTTGTAAAGACTAACTTCAAGATTAGAACTTTTGTTAAAAAAAGAAAGTGGGCGTGTCTGCGGGTAGATTTGATTCAAAATTATATATATTTCATATTTAACTGTACAAAGCATTCATACCAAATTTGAAAGCTCTTCGTTTATTTTTACTATTTTCTGCAAAAAAAAATCGTATGGAAGGTGGGCGTGTCTGTGGGCGGATTTGATCCAAACTTATATATATTTAATTTTTAACTGTACAAAGCATTCATACCAAATTTCAAAGATCTAGGTTAAGTTTTACTATTTATGGCCAAAACTTGTATGAAGTCATCCCACTGTGCGATGGTAGTTTTCTCAATTTTGAGTCTTCAAATATTTCTTAACAACACCCTGTCTAAAAGTTTTAATTTAAAGTACCAGCTTAAGGCCACGATTTTATTTTCTACTTTGATATTTTTTTTCCTCAATATACTTCGCAAAGTTCAACGGTCAGCAGAGCTGTGCATCAGTGGAGCGCTAAGAACCACTCCTACTGACGCACTCGATACTATGTTCCATCTAACTCCACTAGATATCCTAACAAAACGAATAGCTGCAAACACAGCGATCCGTCTAGAAGCCACTTCCCAATGGAAAGAGGGCACAATAGGACACTCTGACACCAGGAAACTCACTCCTCAAATACCCAAGAACATAGACTACATCACTCAAAAACTTTTATTCCACAAAAAGTTTGATGTATCAATCCCCTCCAGATACGAATGGGAGATTGGAAGCCCTCCACCAAACAATGCCACTAGAATCTACACTGATGGATCAAAACTAGATGGCAAAGTAGGGGGAGGAGTCTACTCTGAATCCCTAAGCATTAACCATGCCTTTAGGCTCCCCGACCACTGCAGTGTCTTCCAAGCGGAAGTCACTGCCATACATGAAGCCGTTACTTGGCTACAGATGAACGAAATATTAGCAAAAGATATTTGCATTCTATTTGATAGTCAAGCCGCTTTGAAAGCCCTGGAATCTGTTGAAATAACATCAAAAACAGTCCTAAGTTGCCGCAGATCTCTAAATGAGATGGCAGAGCAGCTCAATATATTCCTATGCTGGATCCCCGGACATAGAGACTTCCAAGGTAACTGCAAAGCAGACGAACTCGCTAGAAACGGTACCACCAAACCCCTATCGACAGATAAGGAACAAATTGGAATACCTCTCGCAACATGTAAGCTACTGTTAAATGAGCTATTCCTTGAAAACACCAACATCAGGTGGTCAACGGGTAGTACATGCAGTATAAGGCGTCAAGTTTGGCCAACACTGAACTTAAGACGCTCAAAAGAACTAATATCCCTTAGAAGGGACCAAATAAATATCGTAATAGGCGTTCTAACAGGACACTGCCTGATTGGAAACCATGCCCGAAGACTGAATATTCCCCATAACGACTTCTGCAGAAGTTGCAGAGATGAGGAGGAGGTTGAATCCACAACACACCTTCTCTGCACATGCCCAGCGCTGGCCACAAAGCGCCATCTCTTCCTAGGTAACTGGTTCTACAGTGATCTAGACGAACTCTCAAAAACTTCGGTCTACCGAATACAAAGCTTCATAAATAGCTCTAACTGGTTCAGATAGAGTGGAAATAATTAACCCCTGGTATCACAACGGGCCAAACTGGCCTAAGTGTGTCTCATAGGAGACAGCCACGTCAACCTAACCTAACCTAACCTTGATATTTTTTGATGAAATTGTTGAATTTCATGTTAGGAAGTTTTTTTTTTTAAAGTATCAAAATAGAAAATAAAATCATGGCTCTATACCGAGCGGAAAGAAATAAGGTTTGATGATGCCGCCATGCCAAAAACCGCATCAAATAGTTCACCTTTGTGGATGCATTGATGCTTGATTGAACACTTGTGGGTTGTAGTAGCTCCAATAACGGCAATTTTGCTTTTTTATCTAGGCGCCGACCCAAAAATGGACCTCGTCCGAGAAGATGACTTTTTTTTACCAAAATCCGGATTTCTGCCAAACATTTCCAGAGCCCTTTAGCGAACTCAGAGCGTTGCCTATGGTAATCCAGCTTCAATTTTTGAGTCATAATTTTATACGTCGGCGGGCGTGATGCAGTGGGTAGAGTGCGTGACCCATACGCCAGAGAACCCTGGTTCAATTCTGACACCATCTGTTGCAGAAAGTTTTTTCTATTGAATTAATTTTTCTGTTCGGTCGTCACCTCTCTGCAGACAAGGGCAAACCTCAAAGAGTAAATAATGCCATGTAAAGCTTCTAGAGAACATGCACATTAGCCGTTCGGAGTCGGCATAAAACTAGTAGGTCCAGTTCTCGATCAATTGTGTACAAACATTTAACATTTTGTTTTTCTTCGGCGGATAAAAATTATCCTAGTTCAGGCGGTGGCCACTTAAACAAGGATTAATTTGTTTTTTTTTATTTTTTCCTCAGATGTTCCAGACTGGTGATATTCTGCACACCGTCAATTTTTTGATATTTTTTTTAAAAAAAATCAAATAACGTCAAAAACCGCTTTAAAAACTCTGAAAAAGTTTTTTGTATTGTTTAAATGTTGATAAATATATGTGCAAAATTTGAAAACGATATCTTTTTTCCTTCAATGAAAAAAAATTTCCCAAATAAAATTTTTTAAAAATTTGTAACCTATATGTCCCCTTAATCATAAGACGTTCGGTCAAAGTGCTTTCAACGGCTGAAATGGCCAGTTTATTTTTATTATTGTTACAATTTTATACGTATGAAGGCCCAAATCCAACTGCAAAATAAGGCTGGTTGACTCTTTGGCGATTCGAAATTCAGCTGATCGGCGCCGAATCGACATTTCTGATCTTCTTCGAGACTGGCCACTCCAGCGGCTATGTTTTCTTTACTTTGCACCTCTGGTTCACAATCTCTGTCTGGTTGGTGGTTTAAGATCCAAAAGAGTGTACTCATCCTCAAAATATTCAGGTGCTACGAATTGCCTGATAACATTTTTTAATAATTTCCACACGTTCGCCAAGTGTGAAACGATGCATGAAGAAATTGCAAACTATAAAATTGCAGACAGAATATTACGGAATATTTTGACAGCTGCATGTTATTGGTAACTTTGACAGCTACTGAAGCATAGCAATTGGAAAAACTATCATGGCTTTCTGATCACCCTTTAGTAACATATGTAATGGAGAATTCTGTTGGACCCTCACAGCCTCTTTCTATTTCAAATATAATCGTTTCCGTCATGTATCCATTTACCACTGGGATATTATTTCTTCTTACAGTAACTTTACTGCCATGGTAGATCATATGATACGGATAACGGTTAAATTTTACCCTGTTAGTATTTTATTCGCACGACTGCAGACAATTTTTTTGAACTCCTTCGATTTGAGTACGTTAAATATTTGATTTCCACTCGTTTTTTTTTTCGTCTCCATTGCTACGGAAACACCCTCAACACCTTCAAAATGTGTGATTTTTTTTGGTTACAATACTTTTTTCTCTATTTTGCTTTTTCGCTTAAGTTAGCACTTATAACGCTGTCAATATTGATTTGTGCCGTTTGCTTGCTTGTATGTGTGTGTTTTTAAGTGTTGCCTACGTTGTGGAAATATTATTAATGATTTATTTGGTTCTCATTGGTTTTTTGGTTTATTTTTTATATTTTTTTTTTTTTTTTTTTTTTTGTTTTTTGTTGTCTATATATAAATATTTTCCAATTTAAATGTAAATCAAGGAAAACGCAATTAAAGCGATCAAAGGTAAAAATGTTTCATGGGACTTATTTGTAGAAGCTTTGTTTTCATAGTGGTTTTTGTTGTTGTTTTTGTTGTTGATGTTGCTGTTGTTGGTTTTGAATCGAATAAACTCAGTGATTGGTAATTGGACGCAGTCAAGTAGCTTATTGACAACCTTTCTGTTTTTTTTTGGTTTTTATTTATCTCTTTTTTAACATACAAAGTAATAAAAACTAAATAATAACCAAACCAGTTGTAGTTTAATGCAGACAATGGCAAACCTCAGAGAGTAATAAAAATGCCATGTAAAGCTTCTTGAGAATAAGAACATTCCGTTCATCGTCGTTCGGAGTCGGCGTTAAGCCTGTAGGTCTATTTCTCGGTCATTTGTGTACAAACTTAATAACACGCACAACACAATTGATCATAAGAAGTCCTTCAAGGGCTAAAATGGCCAGTTATTTATTTTTTTTTTTTTTTTTAGTTGCAGTTTAAAGAATTCAAAAAAGCCAGAGAAATACAAACAAGAATTTTGGTGCAAATCAAATTGTTCCCATCCACTGTTATGCTCAACTAAAACCGTCACATGTTTTAAGATTTTGGTTTTTTTTTTTAATTTTAATCATTAAAAATATTATCACGTCATTCCTGTGTGATATGGCAACATTGTATATATCTTAACGCTTTAACATCCGCATTAGTTGTAATTGAATTTGACACATTTTACCAATGCTTACAATTTTGTTGAATGAAAATACACTTTTTCTGTGTATAGTAGGACAAAACCATAAAGATGTTGCAAAGGACTTGTTGAATTTAGTTTTTGCTTTTTTTTATCAAGAAGTTCCCATTCCAGTTAAATGCTGTGAATTCTTGCCAAATACACCAACAAGCAAAAGTTGTGATTTTTTTCGTTGTCCTTAAATGTGAGCGAAAAAAGGTCGTGCATATATTTGACTATTTTTAGCTCATTTTAATGTCTTTCTTTCTTCGAAAGCATCCTCATTAAACGCTGAACAAACAAACACTCCTAACATCATTATATGTAGTTTATTTTTGGGTCAGAATAAAAATAATGTAGGTATTGAATATTACAAATTACTGTCCAATCGGTATAATATATTTTGTCTAATGCTCTTATGGCATCAATTTAATAGCTTGAACCTAAAAATATTTGTATAGAAAATAAGCATCTTTAAAAGTATGACCGGAGAGTAATATATTCATATAATTTAATTAAAATGCAAAAAGCTTTATTTGCTCATTAAAAACTTTCAATAATGCTATTTTGCTATGATACGTCCTTCGATCAAGATTTACCCGACTTAGCGCAGAAAATACAAAAAAAGAAAACTTTAAAAATAATAGCATTACATCTATGAATACAAAGCCTTTTCTTGAGCAAATGTGTTACCTACACGCAAAGAAAAAAAAAGTTTGCCGCAAACGAACCAGTTATTGCCAGTTTGCCGCAAACGAACTTCGTTTGTCGTGCTTGGGATCGTTATTTGCAAACGTTTCAACAGTTGTCATAATAATGGTTCAGTTGCTAGAAACACGTCATTTAGTAGCAGGTAATAAATGTTTCGAATGATTTTTAAATTGCAGCAATTGAAAAATTTGCTCTTAAATTAAATTTAAAATTTAACATTACGAAACCCTCCCTATTACAAACTAACATAATTGCTGTTATACTCTCATTACGACTCTCATTATACTCTCATTTGGTTATTACGACCAAATACCCAGCTTCAGAAATAAAAATAGAGAGTCAGCACGTATCAATAAAATAATTCGAAGTGCAGCCAATGAATCAATACCTCGAACCTTATATATCTATTGTCTAGACAATTCTCCAAAACTGTACCCTGGTGATCTTCTGAGCTGAATAATTTTAAAAGCAACAAACAGAAAACTTGGCACAATTACCAACGAAATCCCAATCAAGAAAATCTGATATCCTATAAAAAATCAAACGCAATTTTTAACAGAGCTAAAAAAGCAGCAAAACTGAAAAGCTTCGCTGATTTCACAAACCAGATAAACCCAACCTCTTCATCTTCCCAAATCTGGAAAAATATAAGCATTTTAGTAGGCACATACAAACCCTCTACAAATAAAATAATAGATACAAACTCGAACATTAAAACCGACCCAATGGAAATAACCACTGCATTCGCTGAAGATTTGAAAAAAAATCTGAAATCAGATACAAACTAAAGGGCTTCACAAATGCATTTGAATCGCTTTACAAATCATTTGTGTGGTGCGCAATAGAGTGGCCCTTAAATTTTGTTTTTAGAAATTGAACATGTGCGGTGCTCTCATTTATTTCTTATCATATCAAAAGTATATTGTGAAAATTTCAAGAAAAAATATTAATATTTAGACGTGCCGCAAAGCGAAACTTCATTCAAAATATGCCTTTATATTGGAAAAAATGGTTTTTTTCCCAACAATAATTAAAATGAAGACTATTTAATGTTCTTTTCTAATCTACTCAACATAATATCGTATTTTACATAACATTATCTCTCAAACGAGCTACCATCCGTTGAAATTGACTACAAAGTGAGAAAACTACAACTATTTTGTCGAGCGAAAAAAAAACTTTTAATTTTTTTCGAAAATTATTTTACTAACGCTCTACAATTATGTTTAACCGATCAACTTATTACATTTAAAACAAAAAATATATTTAATTGAATCTACTAAAAGTGAAAGCACTGGTTACCTTCTAACATAGATGTCCTTCAAGTATTATTTTTTAAGATAAAAACAGTGAAATTATCTTTGAATACAAGTGCAAGTCTTACTATAGAAGAATGCAAATTAATTAAACACTTGTACTTTTTGTGTTTTTAAAAAAGTTTATTATTTTTTATTCACTTCACTTAAACACTCTAGGAACTCAACTGGCTGAGCTGGACTAAAAACCTAACTGTGAAACTCAGTTCTTCTCTTATTTAAAGGCTTTTAATAAAAACAAAACTCAGGATGGCTTGATCGCGTTATTATAAACAAAAGTACTTCATCACAAGATGAAATATTGCATCAGCCAGAATATTTGCTGACATAACAAATTTAAGCTTAAGAAAAAGAATCTTAAGACAAAACCATTCTTGAATCTTTAAGATACAATTTTCTTTACATTTACAATTTACTTATTAAATAAAGGGTGATCTTAACTTGCATAGATTTTTGGAAAAAGGCAAGCATACCTACCAGAGTTCCCCCATCGATGTGTTCAAAAGTTGTTAGATTTGCACAAATGTTCGAAAAATTAACAAAGAAGTCAGTAGCGCACAACAGAAAAGCAACAAATTAAGGAGACTTTATTCTGCGATGAATTTTACAATCTATTTGATATTTCACACAGGGACGTTCTGAACCTAATCCGAATAGAGGAAGACAGCCAGTTTTTACTACTCCAGAGAGAAAATGGAAGACCCGGTTGCATGATTGACGTCTTAAGAGCATGGCAGAAGCTCAAACTTATTCGAGTTTGAGTTTATTATATAAACTCGAGGAGAAGAAGCGGGAGAAAAGTATGATTTATAAAATAATTAAAAATTGGTTTAGCTTTATTATTTGAGATCTTACGAGTATTATAATGTAGAAAGAGCACAGGAAAAATATCATATGAATTACAGTTACCATGAGAATTAGTACTACCCAGATAGACAAATGTACCTTTTCTCCTGCTTTTGTGTTGTTCGATGAAAGTATTCCAACAGAAATTAAAGTTGGCATGGCTAAAAAAATCCAGGAAGATGACCAGCTTGAAAGTGATAGCAGAAAGAAAGTATTTTTATATAAAGAAGATATACAAACACCATCTTCTTTTGACTTTTTGAGACTTTTTATCACCATCATCAATGAAATTTTCCCAACGTTTCAAAATTGGAACAGATTTCCTTTGTTCTAATCTGCACTGATGTTCTGAAAATCATTACTTCTCTTAAATTACTGAACGACACAGCTTAACATACGGTTAAATTAATAACTGATTTTAATAGCCTCCTAACTAAGAACACAAACCAACAGGATTATCTCCTAAAAGTATATATGTATTTCTCATTATTTGATTGAGAATTTAATGATTATCCGGAACTATCGTAAGAAATATCCAGGATACAGTCGTGAAATTTTATTTTGGCCCCACGAGCAATAACTAAAGTAAAAACAATTATCAATAATAAACGGTGTTAAGTTTAAATAAAAAAAAAAAAATTAAAATAATAAATGTATTGATTAAGATTTAATTTTATGTGGTTATTGTTGTGTTAGAAACGTACAAACTTTATACAATTTATAATTAGAAACATAATTTTTTTCAAAATAATTGATTTTACTTATGTATTTTCGAAAAAAGTATTTTTTAAAAATAGTTTTTTGCTCCACTAAAAAGTTTGAGTTTTCGCTTTTTTTACCCGATTTCGACACATAATATCTCCTTGGAAAGAAATGTTTATGCTCATGGGCCAATAAAAGATTGAAAAAAATTAATTGCATTAATTTCATTTGTTTTCGGAAAAAAAATATTTTTTAAAAACAATAAAAATGTAATTTTCGTATTAGTTAACCGTTTTCGACGAATGATAGCACGTTGTAAAAATAAATTAAATGCCTAATGCGATATTTTGTTTCGTTGATTAAAAAATCACACAAAATTGTCTTAATTTTAATTATTGTTGAAAAAAAACAATTTTTTCCAATATGAATGTGTATTTCGAATGAAGTTTCGCTTTGCGAAAAACGTCTAAATATTAATATTTTTTCCTGAAATTTTCAGAATATAATTTTGGCATGATAAGAAACAAACGAGGGCACCGCACATATTCAATTTATAAAAAAAAAAATATCGCATACAGTTAAGGGCCACCCTAGTGCGCAATTACTTTCGCTCTTTTACTCTCAATTGCGGATAGCGGATAGCTCAAATACTTGGTACCTAGTGTGCGTAAATAAAAAACTAGTTGAAGGCAAAACAAATAAGTTATTGACTCTCACTCAATATTTTTGTAAATAAAAAGAACTTGCAAGAGGAGTACAAGTAAGCAAGTAGTATAAGTATTTGAGTATTTTAGAAGATAAATTTTCATGGCATGTGTGGTTATAAGGGAGGGCAGGAGAGGGTTAATATGTATGACCAACTCCCATTACTTTTGCAAGAGGAATATGTTTTCCTTTTAAGACCCTGTTCAAGTGTAAGTGTAGGGTATAAATATACAAAAATCTAAAATTTGTATGGGAACCCACCTAAGGAGGGGTCGGAGTGGATAGGTCCCAAAAGGAAAAATTATCCTATTAAAAAAGTAATGGGGTCGGTCACACATAATAACCCTCTCCGACCCCCCATTTAAGCTGAAAATACTGATAATTGTAACTGGTTCAGCACACTGAAAATGCCTTTTGATTTTAACATACGCAAGTATTTGGAGTACAAGGTAGAACTATATAATTATTTTTTCATTTGCCCTGATAGCGGACGATAACTTTTATAATTGACGAGAGCAAGTTGCGTATGCATTTGATCCGAGAGAGAGTGAGTTAAAATATTAATTGTTCTCTGAGCAACAAGTAACGCGCTTACGATATCTCTTTGCTGAATTATTCTACAAGTGATGTGCTTAACTTAAAGTACTTGGTGTAATCAAAGAAGCAAATGCATTTGTGCAGGCCTTTAATACAAACTCGAATTTTTCGAGTGATTTTTGTGCACTCAAACTAACTTACCTTAACCTGTCTGCAAACTATGGATATTCCAAGAAATCTAAGATGGTAGATTCCACCTTTAATATACATAAACTCGAGTCATGTCTTAAGTCTTTAACAGGAACAACACCCAGCCCCGACAAAATCTCGTATCCAATGCTCAAACACATACCAATAAATTAAAAAAAAAAACGAATTCTTGCCCTTTACAATAATATATATGCAACTGGTATTATTCCACAGACCTACAAAACAAAAATATTGCGTCCATAGAATCCTATCGCCCAATTTCACTTCTTCCATGTGTTGGCAAATTGTTAAAAGAATTATCTCAAATCGTGTAATGTGGTTCTAAACATCATCCAAGCTCTCGATCCCAAACCAATTTGGATTTAAAGCAGGTTTGAGTACAGCAGATTTACTATTATATATAGAACACAAAATTTCCAAAAACTTATCAACTAAAAACCTCTTATCGATTCTGTCCATCGACTTTGAGCCTTCTACAGAGTCGGTATTTATATTGTTCTTAAGAAATTACACGAATGGAAGATAGGACCAAAAATGTTTAATTACATAAAATCATTTTAAGCAAATAGGAAAATTCGCTGTAGAACTAACAACGCTACTTCTCAGATCTATCCTCTCTTTAACGGTATCCCACAAGGATCTCCCCTTTCCACTTCCCTATTCTTAATAGCATTCTTGAAAACTTGAGCCAACTGTTAACCTGCGAAATAAAAATATTGAACACATCCTATATGCTGACGATTTGTACATTCTATGCAATAAAAACGATACCAATCAGATTCCTGTAGAGTACAACGAAGCCACAAGAACGATCAATTACTGGTCACAGCAATCTGGAGCTAAAATTTCGGATACAAAATGCAAACACCTACATATATGCCGAAAACACAATTGCAACTCTATTGTTATTTATCAAAACTTAAACGTTTTAGAAAATGTTAATTATTTAAATATACCAGGATTGATTTTTGATAAAAGAAATACTTTTAAGGAACACTGCATTAACTTAAGAAAAAGCCTAGCTACCAGGTTAAATATAATCAAATATCTTTCATCCCAAAAAAGTCATGTGCACACCCAATCCCTTCTTACCGCTACCAAATTAACAACCCTTTCTAAGATTGACTATGGATTAAGCATTTATGGGAAATCTGCTAAAACTAACCTGCAAAAATCAAATCGCCATATCATACAGCTATAAGAGCTATAGCTATAAGTCTGCGTTGATCTCTCGAACAGTGCGGAAGTGCTATAAGTCAAAATGTATAGTTGCACTAAGTGTGTTTCTCCAGTTTTGACTGATTATCTCGAATGTGTTAATTGTGGTATTAAGCTTCATGCCAAATGCTCTAAGCTAAATGACCCTGGTTATTTTAAAAAACAATATAAACTTGGCTTACAAATGTGACAATTGCCTAAAAAAAATTAGTTTCTGCAAATTCTCAAAATGTGCCGCCGGCTGAGAAAACGGTTTTAAATTCTCAAAGTGCTGTTGAGTGTATTCAAAGAAATGCAGTTTTGACACGCTCAATGGCTAAACTCAACGATCGGGATTTGTTAAAAACTGGTCAAACTAAATCTTGTAGAGCTGTTTCTCCTGCACTCTCAAAAAAAGTAAGCTTTGTTTCCACTGATGTTGTTGTAACAAGGTCTGCTGTGGCTGCAAATGGTGCTCCCAGTGCTGATGTTGGTGTTGAAGATGGTGTTGTTGCTGTTAATGAGCTTTCTTTAAGAAACTCTTATACTGATGCCTCTGCTGATGCTACTGAAGATGATGTTGTTGTAATTGATATTGCTGATGTAAATGATTCCACTCTAGCTACTGAGCCTGCTTTAAAAAACTCTATTACTGGCGCTGTTACTGATTATGATGCTGTTGTTGCTAATGATGTTGTTGTTGTAAAAGGTGCTTCTCTAGTTGATGTAGGAGGTGGAATTGTAAACGAGCATGTGATAAATAGATCGTTGGATACTGTTTTACCCTCTGACTCGAATAGGACTGCAGTTGAGCACAAGAAGAAGAAGAAGAAGAAGAAGAGTAAAAATAAAACAAAGAAAAATGAAATTATGCTGTTCAAAACGCTAATGCAAATGTTATTGTTGGTGACTGCATAAGCGCTGATCTCGATGTTGTTGAAGATTTGAAATTTGTTCACGTAGGTATCTTCTTTTAGACCGACGGTGTCTGCTGATAACATTATTGACTATGTTGTTCGTCATGGGAATATTCCCAAACACTGTTTGACTTGCTCCGTTTTGTTTAAAAGAGGGATAGATGTAAGAAATTTGAGAAATATTTCATTTAAGCTTGGTGTCTCGGCAACGTTATATGAGCAACTGCTTAAGCCCTCTCTCTGGCAAACAAACATAAAGGTTCGCCCTTTTGTGTTTTTTCAAAAACCAGGAGAAAAATCAACCGAAAATAAGTACTGTCTCAAGCTAAATCGATTCTCACCACTAGTTAAACTGATGGATTTTTGAAGATTTATTTCCAAAACATATCTGGAATGAGGTCCAAAGCTAATCTGATATGGGCGGAAACATCTCAGTTGCAATATGACGTCATCGTTCTGGTTGAAACATGGCTGAATAGTGACTTTGCAGATGCTGATTTTTTTGATCCACAACTATACATTGTTTATCGGTAGGATAGATATGTTGTTAAGACTGGATGCTTGCGTGGTGGTGGAGTTCTAATCGCAGTAAAGTGTGATTTTCGATCATTATTTTTTGCATTGCTTAATATGAATTCTCTGTTGGACCAGTTGTGCGTTAAGATCTCTGGACTTTCTGGCGAGCTTTATTTATGTGTGTCATACATTCCTCCTAATAGTGAGGATGAGTTATATAATGCACATGTGGATAATGTAGTACATCTTTTATCATCAACTGCTCCTGAAAATCAGTTTTGTATTTTAGGTGATTTGAGTAAAATTGCTTGGTCATTTCTTGGGAATGAAAAAGTCTTTTATCCAATAAATGTAAATCATTCTAATGAAATTTATTTGATTGATAATTTCTTTAGTTTAAATTTTAACCAAATAAATACATTTGCTAATAAGCTTGGTAGATTTTTGGATCTTGTCTTCGTAAGTTCTGAAATAAAATTCGATATTGATGAATGCATGTTTCCCTTGTCGTCAACTGACATGCATCATGTGCCTTTGATTTTAAAAGTTGAATTTTTTTAACTCTATAAAACTTTCCAATGACCGGGCTATTTTAAATATGAACTATAGTTTATGTGATTTTGAATGTCTAAATGTTCACATAGGCAGTATTGACTGGCAGAGTCCTTTAAACTGCAATAATGTTGCTGAATCTTTTACAGTTTTTACTAGGGATTTGTCGGATATTTTAAACTGTCATGTTCCGAGATTCCGTAAAAAGGACTTCAAGAAACCGTGGTAAACTAAAGGCCTAATGAAAATGAAAAATTTGCGCAATAAATTTTTAAAAAAATTTAAGGCGAAGAAGGATGAGATTTTTGAGGTAAAATATAAACACTATATGAGAGAATATGACTTTCTACATAAATTTCTATATAAACAATTTGTGATTGGTTTTGAGAACAATATAAAGTCTAACCCAAAAGCTTTTTGGAGTTTTATTGAGTCTAAAAGAGCATGTTCCTCTATTCCAACCTCAATGATCTTCAAAGGTAGGTCATCTAATGCTTTATCTGATATTGTTAACTTATTTGCAGACTATTTTAGTTCGGTGTATGAGTCTTCAAAAAGTTGGTCGGAAACAGAAATTTTAAGTAATATTTTACCATGTACCAATTTTGGTACTCTTGCTATAACGCCACTTGATGTTTTTAATGGGATTATGGCCTTAAAAAATTCATCAAAACCTGATATAGATGGTTTTTCACCGTTTCTGTTTAAAAAATGTGTATCTTCTTTGATGAATCCACTATCACTTATCTTTAATAAGTTCCTTAGTGCTGGTATCTTCATTGATGAATGGAAATTCACTTTTGTTACACCTGTTTTCAAATCTGGTTAAAAAAATGATGTCTAAAATTATAGAGCAATTTCTAAGCTTTCAACGTTTTCAAAACTTTTTGAATCAATTGTTAAAAATAAACTTTATTTTGTAGTGAAGAATGCAATCAGCCCATTTCAGCACGGATTTGTTACTGGACGTTCCACCGTCACAAATTTATCTGTTTTTTCTGAATATTGCATCTCTTCTTTCGAGACTGGCTGTCAAGTTGATGTTATTTATACAGACTTTGCCAAAGCTTTTGACAAAGTGTGCCATAATGCCTTAATTGCTAAATTAAATAAGATGGGTTTTCACTCTACATTCCTCAGTTGGTTAAATTCATATCTTTTAAGCCACCGTTGTGTGGTTTCTATTGGAAATATCGATTCGTACTCTTTTCTTGCTACCTCAGGAGTACCTCAAGGTAGTATTCTTGGACCACTGCTATTTCTTTTATTTATAAATGATATTGGAAGCTGTTTTAAAAATTGCAATTACTTGCTTTTTGCAGATGATTTGAAACTATTTAGGTCGATTCGTTTCTTTATGGATATTAACAGTCTTCAGGCTGATCTGTCGAATCTTGTTTTTTGGTGTGAAAAGAACTTATTTGCACTTAATTTTAAAAAATGTTGCATGTTATACTATTCAAAATAATATTATAAAGTTTAAAGATCAAATCTGTGATTTAGGTGTCTTATTTGACTCCAAACTCCTTTTCACTAAGCATTTGGATTATCTCATTCCAAAAGCTTTTTCGATGTTAGCTTTTATAAAACGTAATAATTCTGATTTTAATGATCCGTATACACGTTTATATATGTTCTCTGCCTTTGTAAGGTCTAGGCTAGAATATTGCTCGTTTATTTGGAGTCCTTTTTATGATGTTCACATTAATAGAATTGAGTCTATTCAGAAAAGGTTTTTGAAATTTGCACTTAGACCTTCAAATCTTACCGAGCCTTTATCATATAGTACACGCTGTAAATTATTGTATTTAAACTCACTGAAAGATAGAAGAACAATTCAGGCCTTAGAGTTTATTTGTGGTTTAATAAGTGGTAATATTGATTGCGCATCGCTTCTTGAACGTATAAATTTTAATACTCCTTTAAGAACCTTGCGTTGTTGTGTACCACTTTATCTCAGAGCTTACAAGTCAAACTATGGGATGTGAACCCATAACTAGAGCTCTTAAAACGTACAATAATTTATATTCAATTACTCTTTTGGATTTTTCCATGTCCAAGGAATTATTTAAGTAAACCTTGCAAGATTATTTTGTTAACTTAAGTTAAGATTTACCTTTGTAATTTATTTACTTTGTATCTATACTTAGTTCTGACTAATATGATTATCTATCATCTGTCAGTAAATATAAATAAATAAATAAATAAAAAGATGCAGCCTGAGAGCATTTTGAACCACACCGATACCAAATTTATTAGCAGAAGGAGGTATCACTACAATAGATCGTATTGAACAAAATAGATGCCCACAATCTCCAAAAGTTTTCTTTTGTAACAATTCAATTCTTTAAAATGAAATTCATGCATTGAAAATTAAGATACGGGAGCTAAACCTTCTACTTCATAACAATGCCTTTAGGCACACGTACGTTTGTATTAAATTCTAGAACTGAAACTCTTTTTTCCAAGTTCTGAAGTCAAATCATAGATTATATATCGGTTCTGTGCATTTCGGGTAAGATTCTTTGTACCGGAAATTTTTTCTAGGTTAGCGCATTTTGTAATTATTATCAGTTGTATTTGTAAAAGTGAGCGTTTCGCACGCAAAAATCATGCATTTAAGGGTTAAAGAAAAATCTGGCCTTTACCATATATTAAGCATAGCAAGAAAGTCCCTTCAAGATTTGAATCCAATACACCCAACTCAAATCAAACATTCACCATGGTCTATTTCAAACTGCTCCTTTGTAAGCGACCTAACAACCTACAAGAAGGAACAAACCTCACCAGAAATGTACCGAAAATTATAAGCAGAGCACATCAATCCATTTTTAACGCAGAACTGGATTCAGCTCTTTACAGATGGATCAAAGTATGTTAATGAAGCTGCATTTGCAGTAGCAAACGGACTACTCCCATCAATCGCAAGTTCCTTTGACTGTGAATTTGTGAATTGCAAGCAATATTTTCTAGTCTTATCATTGCCAAAACTGCAAAAGGCAAATTCCAAATACATAATTTGATCTAAAAATTTAGATGTTAGAGCCGATAGCCCTGGTAGCTAGTGCTTCCTTAGTTATAATTTTACCTCTTTTCTGAACGATACTGCGCCCTTCATATTGTTTTACGTGTAAAAACATTTTTATTACATTACAGGAAAATACCTTCAATAGTTACAAATAAACAGCGCTTTGGATGTTTATCGAACTCTAATAATTTACAAAGCGGCTATTTTACAAGCAGATCAAATCTAAACGTTTTGGCATTATGAACTATAAATAAATTAGCCCGACTTCCGTTCAGAGTATATTATTTTTTTTCTGATTATATTTTTGTTCATAAATTTTACTTTCATTTATAAATAGAAGGTCCATAAAAGTGTTTTAATAGACAATCTCAAACCCAAAACCCACTCCAGCACCACGTCTAGAACTTTCTGACCGGACACCAATTGCCGCATTTGTTTGTGGTTCATCAGACAATTTGGCAAATTAAATTAGACCGCAAAGTGTGCGCTTAAGCCGCATGTCCTGCAAACTTATAATAAGAGAATGCCAAGCTAGGGTATTTTACGATGATAGACGACAGCTGTTCTCAACGCATCAACACAATCCAGCAAATAAATAACCGCACGTTCATCCTGCAGCTGGGGCTGCAGATATAAGAAAATAACTAACACCAGAAGCAATCGAACCGATTCCTGCCACGGTATGGCTTGGGCATAACGCAAGCTTAAGGAAACGGAAGCAAAGGATTTGCCACAACGCGCTGTTAATATGGTGCCGACATATTGCTATGCCGCATCATTCCGTAAAAGCCAGAACCAGCAACAGAGGACGCTGCTCCATCGAAGGCAATAAAATAAACGCTGGCGACGGTGTCTGCAAAGCTTAATATTTTCATTTCCTTTTTTTTCTCTCTTTTTGGCAGCTTGCCACAAACTGAACGAACGAACGAACGAACGCATCCTAGACAACAATTATAAAAGATAGCAAAAAAAAAAAAAGGAAATTCAATGAAGACTGAAAACACTCTACAACGAACTGAGCTGAGCTACAGTGTAGAAAATAAAATCCCAGAGAACACAAGCAGAAGGAATAACGCTAAATATTGTGACTTACATTTTTGAACCATGAATAGGACGTCACGGGTGGCCGGGCATCGGCTCGACATTTAAAAGTAACGTTCTGGCCTTCAGCTCTGGTCACAACACGACTGGGATCCTCGTTGGCCAAGTGCACCGAGACAGTCGGTGGATCTGCAAAAAATTCAAAAGAAAAAAGAAAAGAAATATTTAATACAAGACGTTCAGAAGAATAGAATGTTTGATAAAAGTTGAACATGATATTAAAGCACAAGAAGAAAAAAAAAATAGAAAAATGTATATGTGGGTCAAAAAGCCTGTCAGTAGGTAGCATTATAATGAGCGCAACAAACTACCGCATAAAAGTCGAAATAATAAATAATCGAAATCGGGTCTTAAGATACCTTAAAATGAAGCAGATCCTTGCAACGTTGTGTCTGCCTCGCAGCACCAACCAAGCACGAGATGATTGCTTTTTTAATATACAGCGTAAAAAAACTAAAAATGATGATTAGTACCGCGCTTTTTGGGCAGAAATAATAAAGGAAGAAAAAAATATAAGCATCCTGTCAATGGTTGAAAGTGAATTATTGAAATGGAGCTGGTTTTCAAACGCCACAGGCAAAGGAAATAACATTAAGTGTGTTCAGATACAAAAGGAAGATATGACACAGTGTGAAAAAGCAAAAGTGGAACGACAGCCAAAAGCTATCAAATTATTAAATTTTGTGTCGAATTTCAAATATTTCCTTGAAGTGAGTGAGGGACAATAGACGGCACTTTTGCACTTTTAAGTGCAGACATAATAGACGGACACCAGAAGAAAAGTTCACAAAGTAACTAAGAGGATAAAAAAAGTAGTAAAGAACTTCAAAGGAACTTATAAAAGGAAGATACGTTATATAAATGAATTCAGTTATTTATACAGTTTTTATGTTTTCCAGCGCTTTGCCGCATTAAGAGGCAATCCATATATTGACATCGGACCAACAGCATTCTTGTTATATTTAAACGTTATGATTGAAAGTAAATTTCACTTTGTTTGGAAAAAATATGAGTATATTTTCTGATGATACATTTAAGATTTCTTTAAGACTTTTTAACAAATACTTTCTTTTGATGCAATCGCCAGAGTCGAAATGTTTTTTTGCTATGACGTTTCTCGAAACGAAATGTTTCCATTATATTCTCATTTGAAGGAAGACTTTCGCTTATAAAGGGTGCCTCAGTAAGAATGCACTTTTTTATTTTAAAATAAAAACGCATATTTTTTGAGAGAGTTGTGACTTTTTTATTGAATTGTAAAAAAGACATGTTCCGGTTAAGTATGGAATAAAATATCCGACAAATGGCCCCCTACGGACCTGACGACAGACCATTACTCTTTTCATGAAATTTTCGATGACTCTTTCACAGAGATGTGGCTGTATCTCACCGATGACGCGTCGGATCTCGGATTTGAGCTCGGGAATTGTTTCTGGTTATTCGCATAAGCCTGTGATTTCAGAAAACCCCAAAGAAAAAAATCGCACAGCGTCAAATCGCATGGTCTTGGTGGCCAGTTGGCATCAGAATTTATTGATATAATTTGTTCTGGAAATCGGTCCTGCAATAAATCGATTGTTTCACGCGCGGTGTGGCAGGTGGTGCCGTATTGCTGAAACCATATGTAGTCCAGATCCATGCCGTCCAGTTGAGGCCACAAGAACTCTGTTAGCATGTTCCTCTAACGAATGCCGTTCACAGTCTTTTTGTTGCTCTTTGTGGATGCATTTGTTTCTCATAAATTGCATGAGGATTTTCTGAGCCCCAAATTCGACGATTTTGTTTATTCACGAAGTCATTCAGATGGAAATGCGCTTCATCGGTTGACTTCACTTTGCACTTTTTTAGAAAAATTGGCATTGACTTCACTTTGATCCATTACCCATTCAATGAATTGCCGGCGCTTATCATGATCTGCTGGTTTGAGCTCCTGAGCAAGCAGAATTTTGTACGCATGAAGGTGGAGATCTTTTGTCAAAAGTGCTTCGTGAAATGTGAAGTTGTTGAGAACGATGCCGAATTGATGTTTTCGGATTTTCGGCGACAATCTCGCTTACAGCAGCAATAATTTCAATAGACCGACCGTTACGTTGACGCCTAGTAGTCTTACTGTCCATAACCGATCCAGTTTCTTCAGATTTTTTCCCCACTTTTCGAATGGTTGACACATTAGGTGCACTTTTTCTACTGAAAATTGTTCTAAGCTTGCGAGCGGTCTCAGCATAACTTTCCAATTTTTTGTAATAACTTTTCACAATTATAACGCGTCATTCTTTCGTAAAGCGCTCCATTTTTAATGATCGGATTAAACGTATATTCAAACTGCCAAATTTCACAGTTGCCACTTGCACGAAAAAAAAATAATACTAAATTTAAAAAGTGCACTCTTACTGAGACACCCTTTACTTCCAGCAACTTAGCCTACAAAATATATATATCCGTAGCAGTGTTGCCAATTCAACCTTTTTTTCAGACTAGATTTAGCCTTTTCTGTTATTTAGCATGAAAAATCGAATTTAGCCTTTAGCCTTTTTTGATAATAAAAGAAAAATGAACTCAATTTTCTTTCAATTTCTTTTCTTTTTGTTCCTTTTTTTCTGAATTTCGAATGTTGTTTTTTAGATTTTCTTTTCTTGGTGTCCTTAAAATTCCTGTTCTTTTTCCCTTAGAAAAAATATAAAGTAAGCATAGCATAGTAGCAACTCTTTGCTGAAGGGAATATATATTTTTTTTTTTATAAAAGGTGATAACATATAACTGCGAAGAATTTAATGCATCTATATATATACTTTTTCATCAAAAGTAGATAAGAACTCCAGTTACTAATGAAAAGCTTTGTCCTCTCTGCGAAAAAATTCCGGGTAACTTTCTCGGCATAATTTGCGGTTAGTGGATCACAGTGAAAGTCATGCAAGACTACTGATGAGTTGGTGTAGCGGCCAACGAAACAGAATGTCTAGTCTGCTCTGTGATTCGCTCTATACAGAGCCGTTGTTGTTGTTAGTTGTTTTTTTTTCACAACATACTTGGACTAAAGCTCAACAATCAGTTCAATATAATTCATTGTAGTGTTTGGGGTTGAGATTTAGCAGACAAAGGGTGCTTTATTTTCACGCATACCTTATAAAATGTATTTTTCATCATGCAGGAATTAAGTGTTTGATATCTAGAAAAGCCAAACTTTATTTTTAATGATACACGCAGAGATAAAAACGTTTATCGCCAGTTTGCCGCAAACGAACTTCATTTGTGGTGCTTGGATCGTTATTTGCAAACGTTTCAACAGTTGTCATAATAATAGTCAGTTGTGAGAAACGCTTCATTTAGTTGTAAGAAATCAATATCGTTTGTTATAACCGCGAGTGAATTTTAAATTGCAGCAATTGAAAAATTTGTTGTTCCCAACTGAAAACTTCGTTTGTGTTTTTCTTCGTTGTATTAACACAACGGTTATAGTTTAGAGTTACTTTTTGGAGAAATTGTTGCTATATAAGTGAATTGGTAATTTGCCTAATACGCGGACGGAGATGGCAACAAAGGTGCGATGGGTGCAATCCCTAAGAAGATGGACGGACATAGAGTGATAATAGATAAACAATGTAATAAATAATAATGACCGAGATAGCTTGCGGTATTATAAATAAGATATATTTTTAAGTTGATGACAACTAAATATTCGTTTGAGGCAAATACAAATCGCAAACGAAGTGTAGTTGTTGAAGTTTTCAGTTGCGGTGCACGAAAAATTTCTTTGCGTGTAGAGAACATTTTCACACCTAATTTTAAGTACATAATAAATTAAATAATGACTAAACATGGATTTTTGTTTTTTATTTTTTGAAGGATTGCAGGTATAATGCCTATTCAGTTAAGTCTGCTTTGGATCGAAAAGGGGTGATAGATTAGTGGGAAGAAAATAATTATAGAGTGGAACATGTGCAGGATGTTATAAGCGTGCTGGCAAGCCATTAAAACATCATGTGAATTAGAACCCGAGGCAAGTGTTATGCCTTTTACCTCAGTCAATTGAAGTTAGAAGACAATCTCATCCACAAACTTTTCTATGACCAACTACAGCTTTAAGCATTTAATTTCAGTTAATTAGAAATGAGGAAATTAATGCAGAAAGGTTAAAGTGTGGGACCATGACCTGGCCGGGATTCGTACCCGTCAGGGCTCGACCTCTGTCGAGCACGCTACCTACTTGCCTACCAAGGCCACCACTTGTTCAATCACGCCCAAATTTGTCACGTATCCTTTTAATGACATAGCTGATTATTGCTGAAAGTTTTGTTCTCTTAGTTTTTTATTGGATCTTCAGATATTGAGAAAAATGTGTTCCACTTGTATGGAAGGTGTGACGCATAGTTGCTCAAAATACTTAAAAACCCTTTTTTCCACTTTGCTTTTCCTAGAATACCAAAAACGGCCACAAAAGTAAACCACCAAACGGCAACAAAATAATTTTACCCTCTTAATTTTTACTGCTCGCTCCACTGTCAATTATCATGGTGCAAAAATAATTCCCGTCTTTTTCGATTTATTTTTTACGAATTTCTCCGATTACGTGTTTGAAAAAAATGATCGTGTACCATTCAGAATTGACCGTCCTGCCTTGCTCTAATGCCACTGTCGCCACATGACCAATAATGCCGAAGCAACAGGTAACCATTAGCTTTGATGTGCTTCTTCCGCAAACAACTTTTGTTGTATTTAGCTCGTTTAAGAAGACCCATACAGTCGATTGCAGTTTTGTTTTGGGCTCATGTGCATAAATCCATGATTTTCCATCTGTGTAGATGCTTTACACTGCCCTTGATACACCTTGATTGTATTTTTCCCAAATTTCCATGCACCAATTGACGCGAGCCTTTTTTGATCGTTTGTCAACTTATGTGGAATCCAACGCGAACAAATCTTTTTTACAGTCAAATGATCATAACCAACGCTGCCTCAATCTCATGGTATGTCACAGAACGATCTAGTTTACACACACAACGTCAATGTTTTTTGGCACAGCAACCGATTTTGGATGGCCTTCATGGAATTTGACCTAGAGCAAACGTCGGCCACGATGGACTTCGTTATATCAGTTTTTTACAGTGCTGTAAGATGGTGTTCTTTCCCCATATAAAGAATTATGCATTCTGTTTTTGACAGTCCATGTCAAAAGTTATGAAAAATAATCGCACGAAAATGTTCATGAGTAAATTTAATTTTATTACCGAGATGAATGTTTCAAGTTACGAGTACTTTAAACAACTCAAATCGCGCTCAAATGGGACAATATTCTAAATAAGGGTATATTCAACAATTTCAAATTCCTAATGGAAACGTCAAATGGGATATGATGCCACTTGCTGTTGCCAAGGCCAGAAATATAAAAAGCAAATCTAGTATTTAGTCTAATGACATACACTGCCACTGACGCCACTGATTCCCTTAAACGCCTGAATGATAGCTGTTTAAGGGAATAAGGGAATAATTCGGGCATGTATGTATGTTACTACGGTATGCTAAGCTCTAATTTCAGCTAAAAATACCACGGCGTGTATTCCATGCAATCAAATGTTGCATGGAATGAACGGTATATTATATATAATAATTAATAAATGTATTGAAAGTGTACCAAAAAAACTTTTCAAATATTTCCATAAAAATTGTCAGATCAAAGATACATATACTTATAGATAGAAGACAAAGATATAACATGAAATTTATATTTAAAGACTATTTCCTAATTGCGATTTGATTTATCTACGCTCTTAGCTTTATGGATATTTAGAAGTTATTATCGTGTTCTTAATGCAATTATCTTAAAAGCTTTTTCATGCTATGACTTGACTTAAAAAACGTTACGCACTGACATACTTACATGCGACGCGTATAACTCGTTTATCTTCAATTGCGCCACCGGAGAACCAAGGGTTCGATGCACGACACGTCAACTCGGCGTTATCATTTTCCGAGGTTACTTTGAGTGTCAGGATGCTGGTGGTTAAATTTGAATCCTGTGAATACAAGAAAAAAAGGAAAAAATTTTAAATTCACATAATTAAAATTTAAGAAAGAAAGTAACCCAGTTGAAGAATTGACAAGGCCTCCCAACAGAAGCTCTGCCAAAATTGCTTCTTAGCAACGTCTTTACTTGTCTTATAATAACTTCTTTCAAACCGCTTCTCACACTTCGCCATAAATGAAAGAAAGAACGAGCAAGATAAGGTGTCGCGCAATTTTGCTGCTTTGCGCTTGGAATAACGGTAAACAAATGAGCAAGTGCTCAAAGAAATTGCGTGAAAAAAATGTGAAATTTTTAACTGCCGTCATAAGGAAGAGTGCGGCATCTACATATTTCAATATTCTGAGATAAACGACTTACAGTAATTTATCAAAAATTCATTGACTAGGGTTTGGATGGTTATAAATATTTGGTTCTTCAGGATAGTTAAATCCAGTTTTTTTTTCAACATTAATGATATTTTGAATAAACAGTGTAGATGCCGCTTTTTGATTGTTTTATCACAAATAGTTCAAAAAGCCGTATCTACATAAATTTTACGTTTTATTAGTAAAAACTAAGTTTTGAAAGTTGCTGTCTTTTGGTGACGTCAAGGTAAAGCAAAACTTCATCCTCTGTAAAGACTTGAAGGTTGTTGATATTGTTTATCTGTAGATACCACTTTTTTATCTCTGTTTATGTAGATACTATGTTTTTGCTTGAATGATTGCTTTAATTTGTGAAGGTATGATACTTCAGGTTAAAATATTCAGCAATTGAGCAAAAAATTCATAAAATTTATTTTATTTTTTTGAAGATGAAAGAAATATGGTTAAGAAAAAGCAGTAAAACTGATTTCGATTTTTATTCTAGATGCCGCACTCTTCCTTATGACGGCAGTATAGAGTTGCCAAATTTTTAACCCTATTGGGTTGCCAAATTTCACAATATTGAAATTCTGACAACGGATTGGGATTCAGCGACGCATTTTTATCTAGTGTTCGCCCCGACACCGAATTCGTCAAAATATAAAAGTTAGGTGGCAACTCTATCCTCCATCTTCAATTTTAAAATAAACTAGTAAGAAAGGATCTTCGACTGGGCCGAAGTTAAAATACCCCCACGACCGAACCAAAGTATATATATACAAAGTCTTAAGCAGTCAATAAAATGTTTATTTGTAAAAACAGAAAATATTCGCTTTTGTTTTTTTGATAAAGTCACTTTGCATGGGCGGTGGGTGTGGTTTTCACTCGATTTGGTTGAATTTCATACACAAAGTACATGTTATATATCAAAGTTCATATGCAAAATTACAAGTCCATATATTTTTTGGTGGAATTTAAAGAGATTTTTACATTTTTGATAAAGTCACTTTGTATGGGAAGTAGGCGTGCTTTTCATCCGATTTGGTTGAATTTAATGCTCAGAGTGTCTATTAAATATCGACACTTATAAACAAAATTTCAAGTCCATATATTAATTTTTGTGGAATTCTAAGAGATTTTACCGTTTTGATTAAATCACTTTGTATGGGAGGTAGGCGTGGTTTTCATTCGATTCGGCTCATTTTTAACTTGACCTTTATTTTCTATACATAAGCTTAAATATCGAATTTCGTGATGATAGCTTGAAAATTACGGCTGTAACCGTGATCACAGACAGACAGACAGACAGACGGACAGGCAGACGAGAGTCGGACATGTCTAAATCGACTCGGGTGGTGATGCTGATCAAGAATATATATACTTTTCTATACCTGCCATGCCTCCTTATTGGCGTTACAAACAGAGTGACGAAATTAATATACCCCTTTTCTAGTACCCAAATTACCCCAAGTAGTCCACAGAATACTAAAAACTCCTAATCCTAAAAAATACTTGATTTAGTTGGATACTTGCTTTTAATTTCAAGCTTTTTGCCGAACTCAAGTTTTTCCTTTACTTGGGACTTCGTGTCGTTCGCTTGTAAGCTAGCGTAGTTGCAAGTCACAAGCTGACGTGGGCTGTTTTTTTTTAGAGGTATAGAACTTCGAATTGAAATAAAACACAAGAAAATCGTTTTAATGTCCATCAATATGGCTTTATTGAAAGGATAATTTTATGCCATTAATGTTTAAATATGATTTCGGGCATGTGGCAGCCGCGACTGGCTCGAATAAAGCCAATTCTACAGGTCCAATTTTCAACCACTTTTTCGAGCATATGGGGCCGTATGCCGGCAATAACGCCACGAATGTTGGCCTCCAAGTCCCCTAACGTTTCTGGTTTGTTGGCGTAGACGAGCGACTTCACATATCCCCAAAGAAAATAATCCAATGGTGTCAAATCACACGATCTTGGTGGCCAATTGACAGGTCCATTCCGCGAAATTATGCGCTCATCGAATGTTTCCTTCAATATATCGATTGTGACGTGCGCTGTGTGGCATGTAGCGCCGTCTTGTTGGAACCACAACTCATCCACATTCATGCCATCCAATTCGGGAACAAAATAGTCGGTTATCATGGCTCTATACCAGTCTCCATTAACGGTAACTGACTCTCCAGCATTATTTCGGAAGAAGTATGGCCCAATGACTCCACCAGCCCATAGAGCACACCAAACAGTCAGTTTTTGTTGATGTAATGGCGACTCAAGGATCTCATGTGGATTCTCTTCACTCCAAATGCGGCAATTTTGCTTGTTGACGTAGCCATTCAACCAAAAATGAGCCTCATCACTGAACAAAATTTTGCGATGAAAATCAGCATCGAGATCAATCTCATTTTCGGCCCATACACCAAAATCACGACGCATTGCATGGTCTCGCGGCTTTAATTCTTGCACAAGCTGGATCTTGTAAGGTCGCAAGCCAAGATCTTTGCGCAAAATCTTCCATAAAGTTGATGGACAAAGCTCCAATTGCTGTGCACGGTGGCGAATTGATTCATTCGGGTCCTCTTAAACATTTTGCTCTACAGCGGCAATTGTTTCTTCGGTGCGCACTGTTTGACGTCTCTGCGGATGCGTATTATCACATAGAGTAAACGTAGTGCGAAAACGACCCATGGTTAACCGAATTAATTGCTCTGATGGACGATTATGTCGACCATAAAATGGACGGAGCTTGCGGTAAACTTCGCGAACTGAACCATTATTTTCGAAATAAATTTGCACGATTTGCAAGCGTTGTTCTTTTGTCAACCTATTCATGATGAAATGGCAAACCAAACTGAACATAAATGACATTAGAGTTGCCAGATTTGACCACAAAATGCTAGTTTTATCTCTATTCTAAAAACAAACCCCTAAAAAAAACACCCATTACAAGCCCATTACATATACTCATATTTTAAGCAAGTACTGGAAATAGTTTTGAAGTAGGCTTATGCAGTTCTCTGTTTTGCAAATAGTGTTGTCATTTTTCGATTTTAATGTTTTTTCTTCATTTTCGGCTTCGGTTTTTTTTAAATTGTGCATTTCGAATAACTCGAAAACCCGGGTTTTTCTGGTCGGGTTATTCGACATTTACGAATTCTTAAAATTTTTAACTTTTCCATTTTTTTTGTTAATTTCCAGCGTATAAAATTATTTACGAAATAAAAGTTTATTTATTGAAAAATCTTCATGGTGGCAGCACTATTTTTTTCTATTAAACACATCCACTAAAGTGCAACACTTAAACAGCTGTTTCTAACCAAATTGTTAAATATGAATTAACAATGAAATAATTTGAATAACACAAATTGCAAATAATACACTATTTCAATTATTACTGAGGCAATGTAAGTACCTTGACTCATATAAATTATTGAAAATGTCCTAATATACTTATATTCCTGCATAGATTCACAATGAGCTTCATAGTGTGGAAGTATTTTAAGAAAAATAAGGAAAAGACACAATGTACATTGTGTCCTAAAATGCTTTCCTGCAAAGGTTCATATCGAAATTATTAAAAATCTGGATGCTTAAAAGACTAACTTATGGAAGCTATTAATTCTGTACAAAATTCGACTAAAAAGTATTTTAAAGATACCCGAGCAAGTTTGATGGATGATTTTTCTTTTCCAGAGAAATGTAATAAGAAAACAATAAAATTAGATCTTTTGTATGATGCTTTACTAACTATTTGCCCAACATCTATAATAAGTGAAAGTGTATTTTCCGTTCCAACTTTCATTAAAACAAAACAAAGAAATAGATTGTCACCAAAGCATTTAAATTGTATTTTATTCCTCAAATATTATTTTAAACGTGAAACGAAATGTAAATTAATTTCTTTTTATTTTATGTTTCTGGCAAGTCCTTACTTTTTTCTTAAATATATGGATTTAATATTACTATTTTTATTTTTTCTTACTGTATTATTAAATACACTTTATAAAATCTTTATTTAAATGGACTATATATATATATAAAAGAAAAGTCTTTACGATGCCTTTTATTTTCCTCTCAATTTTTTATTAATTTTAAAAATATATTTTATTTTTAATCTTAATATTTGAATACGGCCTTTCATTATTTATATTGCAAACAAATTTTTTGAGCTCTAGGCCAATCATGTTGACAACAAGACAACATAAAGAACAAAGAAGGCAACAACCACCAACAACAACAATGGCTCTGTATAGAGCAAATCACACAGCTTGACTATGCAGACTGTTTCATTGGCCGCTACACCAACTCATCAGTAGCCTTTGTATGACTTTAGACTGTGATCCACTCAAGCTACTTAGGTTCTACTTATACTGCCAATTATGCCGAGAAACTTACCCGGAATTTATTTTTGGCAGAGAACGCTTGAATTTTTGTAACTGAGTTCTTATCTACTTTTGATGCAAACTGTACCAAGGTTAACCTAGATCGTATTATACTTTTAGGCATAGCCTTAATTCATGTATTTACATCTTCGAAATTCGATCACAGCGGTTTACTGCTATCAGAGCATATTGAAGTTGTTGTTATTTTTGCTGTTTAGCTCCACCCTTTTTTTTTTACACTTCCATTTTTAGGGTTCAGTTAGTTTAACTGATGGTACACCTAAGATGGGTGGCGTCCGTGGCGTAGTTGGTTAAAGTGCGTGGCCGCTATGTCAAAGAACCTTGGAGACCCAGGTTCGAACCCCAGCAGCGACAGAAAATTATTTGAATTAAAATAATTTTTCTGTACGGCCGCCACCTCTCTGCAGACAATGGCAAACATCAGAGAGTAATCAAAATGCCATGTAAAGCTTCTTGAGAATAAGAACATTCCGTTCATCGCCGTCCGGAGTCGGCGTTAAGCCTGTAGGTCCATTTCTCGGTCAATTATGTACAAACTTAATAACACGCACAACACAATTGATCATAAGAAGCTAGGTCAAAGTCCTTTCAAGGGCTGAAATGGCCAGTTATTTATTTTTTATTTTTACACCTAAGATGGTGTGGAGACCATTTTTTTGTTATGAAAGACATTGTTGTTTATGTGATTAACACACAAGTAATTATTTTCTTAACATTTTTACGGGCATGCTCACCCAGAAATTTTTAATCTTAATATTTGAATACGGCCTTTCATTATTTATATTGAAAACAAATTTTTTGAGCTCTAGGCCAATCATGTTGACAACAAGACAACAGGACGGTGCAACAAGCCACACAGCACACGTTACAACCGATTTATTGAAGAGTAAGTTTGATGAGCGTGTTATATCAAGAAATGCGTTTAACTCCTCTAGACTATTTTCTTTGGGGCTACGTCAAGTCATTTGTCTATGCCAACAAGCTGACGACGTTGGAAGAGCTAAGAGCCAACATTGATAACGAAATAATGGCCGTTTCAGCCGAGTCATCGAAAATTGGGTCCAACGAATCGACCACTGCATGCATACGTGCCCGGTTGGCCACATGAACGAAGTCGAGTTCCATTCATAAATTTTTTGATTGTAATTCAAGCCGATAATAAAGTTTTTGAAATATCTCATATGGTTTGCGTTTTATTTAAAAAAAGTTGTCAAGTCCTAAATGGAAAGCCCTTTATTTGCCTGAGAAGTGCTTCTGCAATCCCTTCCTACTCATTACTTTTCCCACTGGGAAGTAAGCACAGGTTGTGTAGGTGTGTATGTGCGTGAGTGTGTATATGCTCAGCAGGAAATGGATCGATCCGACGAAATAAACTTATGCAGAAACATAAATAGTATAGAAGATAGTATAAGAGAAAAAAACTATTTTAAGATTCACAAATTAAATCACAGCTGACTGTTACTTGACAATCGTCTTGATGATTTTTAATTACAAAAACAATTTGAATAATAGACATATGATGAAAATATGCGTACTAGTCTTGCAGATCGTCTGCATTGATCACTATAACGACGAGAAACAAATTTTTTATGAGAGAACATTCAAAGTTCTATACATGCTGACAGTATAATGACAGTTGTCTTTTAGCATTCGCATTCGCTCTGAGTATGCGTACTTGGTCTTCGTGACGGCTTCGAAGACTTCGTCTTTGAGGATTTATTTTTCAACTGGGTGTGCTTGCGTCATACATAAACACACAAAAAAAAAAACAACTAAAATATACTCTAATTAAGTAACCGTAAATGCTTGTTTGATCCGTACATGTTGTAAATGCGACAGTTTGTCATGCGGTTGTGCGTAAGTGTGCGTAAGTACGTATGTGTCATTTGGGTTATTTTTAAAATGTGCGGCTATAACTGTAGACTTATGCTTATTTTGTATGTTTTCAGCTAAAAAGCTCTGGGCCTACGTGTTGTTGCAGGTAAACAAACGAAAAATCTTTATTTCTTTTGCTATGTGTGTGTTTGTCGAAAATAAAATTACAAATCAAAACTTATGCTAATTAAATGTATTATTTAAGCCTCTTTTTTATTTATTTTTTTCTTTTTCATGGCTATTGCGCCCTTCTTTGTACCCGCTGCTTTTCCTTAAAGAGTTGCCTCCTTAAAGAGTTGCCTTCATAAACTTTAAATGAATACATTTTTATAAAATTCACTTTTAACTTGATAAAGGAAACTTCAAAGTGAACACTTTTACAGAAGCAGCCTAATAAAATTTCAATAAAGATTGTGAAATGAAGAATCAGTTTTGATATTCCATAATTGGTACTTCGAAAATATTTTAGTAGTGCCTTTGTTATCAAGTTCAGTCAGAACAGTAACAACAACAACAATATAACCATAGAAATAACTACAGCATATAAAGCACAGGTATTGATAAGAAGAAAAAAAAACTGCTCACTGAGATCTGTCAATTTAAAGTTGAGCCTTATTTGAACAAAAGTTTGTTATAACCCAACAAACCAAAAGAACTCGTTTTCATCTTGAGCTGAAATCGTTAAGGTTTATATTTGTATCGATAAAGATATTCGCGACGATAGCGTAATAATATGAAGCAATTAGAAAGAAACGTGAAACGTGATACGCGGAAAACTGAATAGTTCGGACTGAACTAACAAAACAATGAGCGCACACCAAAACGTTGTGCGTACTCACAATGTTACAAAATATCATATTATCGAATGGAACTGTCAAAATTCATCTGGCAATGCTTAGTGTTGCCGATGCCCAATACTTAAAAGGCAGCCTTGAAGTTTTCTAACTTCGAAATTTTCTCTATATACTATAAACCCTTTATGTGAGTTTGCAAAAAATGATAAAAAAAAAATAACAAAAAGAGAATCGTCTGGAAATAGTTTCGTCGAATATATGAGCTATTGATATCAGTTAACAAAATAATGTTGAATTAAAGGTAGATGAAAAATATCGTTTTTCTAGCCATGGAAACTAAAATAATTTAATTTTTCTCTTCAGATGGCACCTCAACCATATATATGCATATATGTATGTCTACCCGTTCTATTTCAACGCCTCCTACAAAAAGAAAACCTTATCAACCAATTTTTAATTATTCTCCGAACCGCTCTTAACCCATTTTTTGCGGCTATCAGTTCCAGTTGAGCTAGAAATTTAAAATTTCACATTTCCTCTGTTTATAGGCTAATTAGAGGAAATTTTAAAATAATATATTCGGAAAAGCTTTTAGGTTTCCGGAAAATATACGTTGCGTTTTCGCAACGTCCGCCAAAACGAGTATCAATTTAAAAAAAAAAAATAATTCTGCTCATATTTAATGTAAACAAAAATTATTTGGATAATTTTAAAAAATTTGATGGATACGTCCCTGCCATTAGCATTATGTAATTATAGTAATGAAACAAAATAGGTTTTAATGTATTGTAGACAGATATTATGCATTTTCTTTTATTTTGTGTGATATGCATCGGAACATTTTGAGTGGAGTAAGACGTTACATTTTTTACAGAAATAAACTGTTTGGCTTTGACACTGACGAATAACGTTTTTCTGTTTTTACAATTGTGTGGTTAACATTATCAAAACGTATGGTATCATTCGGTGCTTTCAAAAATAATGGTGATTCGGAACGCAACAAAATATCTACAACAAAAGCTCTCATCTCAAGTTGCGACACTAGAGATTCTTTTGCATATTTTTTGCAAACGCAATGCATTTACTAACGAAGCATCGAGTGCATTAGTCGAAAGTGGACAGTACCCCTTTTTACCTCGAATTCCAATGCGATAGTTGCTTGTAGCGTTGTCAAATAAATCAACTCCGCCCATTGTCTTATTGTATTCATGAAAAGTGTTCGGTATTGAGATGTACTTGTTTACTGGTTCATCCAGTAAATGATTAGATATAACTGTTACAATGATATTGTCATTCCAACGTATAGCTGCAATTTCATCCTTATCGAACGCAAAATCAATAGAACCACGATCCTTTCTCTTCATTAATATTGTGTCAGTCAAATCTGCTTTAGTAGTACTATTATCGCAAACAGTTCCTAAAAACACAAAAATAAATATTCCAAAATATAATTCTATGAAAATGAATACCTGAAAGAAAGACAAGTGAGTGTAAAAAGCTACCTCTAAAAGCGGACGTTGCGAAAACGCAACATGCACTTTTCATACAACCTGCCGTGCAATTAAGTGTCGCAAATGGCATTGAATGCTTTTTTATGCCAAATTTGAATTTTTTTCTAATTGTAAGAAAAATTATTTTGGAAGATTATTATTTTTACATTTTTTATTAGAAAAATTAAATCGCTACCTCAAAATTTTGAAAATACACGATTCTCTAAAAAAAACATAAAAACCATTTTTTTGGGCAACATCCAAAAACAGGTCGATTAGATAATTTCATCGGTTTTCAGAATAAGTATTAAACTAATAAAAAGTTTTCATCAGGTAAGCTTTATGTGTCAAATTCTTCGACACCTTTTTGCGTTGCGCTTTCGCAACATCCGCAAAAAATGGGTTAAAATGATATCAAGATGCAAAAAAATGTCGGTAAAGTAACAATATTGCGATGACGAATGTATTGATTTTGTTATAACATTGCTTTTGAATTTTATGAGAGAATCGATATCATTAAAAATATATGTGTGTGACTGCCACGCGCGGTACGAGTGAAACTTTAACGCAAGAAGTAGAGATTTTTAAGTGGTTAATTCATTTACTCTTCCATATATTCCTAGTGGTTCACGCATAGAAAACGAAAAACGTTTATCGCCAGTTGGCCGCAAACAAACTTCGTTTGTCGTGCTTAAAATCGGTATTTGCAAACGTTTCAATAGTTGTCATAATAATAGTCAGTTGCGTGAAAAGCGTAATTTAGATGCAAGAAATTAATTTCGTTTATCACAAACTCAAGCGATTTTTAAATTGCAGCAATTGCAAAATTTGTTTTTCCCAACTGAAAACTTCGTTTGTTTTTCCCTTCGTTGTATAAACACGACGCTTATAGTTCAGAGTTACTTTTTGGAGAAATTATTACTATATACGTGGACGGAGAGGTGCGATGAGTGCAATCCATAAGAAAACGGACGGACATAGGGAAAAGATGATTAATATAATAAATGACCAAAATATCTTGCGGTATATTCTATATACATATATAAGACGGTCTCGAAAAAATAAATTTCGCCGCACACCAGCTAATCTAAAGCAGAAAGAAGAAGCATTATCGAACAAAAAATTTTTTTTGACCGAACGTAGGGGTCGCGCAACGACATATTTCTTTATAACTTCAGTATTTACTGTCCGATCTAAAAGAGTGATGTGTCTATGTTTTTTTTTCAGGGAGACCTATTTTTTGTTTTTAGGACTCATTGACCTCAGTTGACCGCTTATAGTACTGACCCACCGGACCTCAGTTTCTACTATCTTAAAGTACCATTTTGATTTCAGAAATAGGAACCCCGTAAAAAATCATTAAAATTTACTAAAGAAATTTTACGCTACTTCCACTACAAATAAAAATTTTCTTTTTTATTTTTTTGCAAAACGAAGGAAAATTTTGAAATTTTTTTGTCATATCCCATTATTTTTATAAAATATGCACCGAAAACGTTGTTAATGCACTTGACCTCGATTGAGTATAAACTGCCGGAATATTTCCTAAGACACGTCAAAATTATTTTTCAGCACGATATTACACGTCCGCACGTCTCAAAACAATGTTAAATATACACTCCACGTCATTTGATTAAGGTCAGCTACTTGAATATTTATTTGAAGTTGGAACTAATTTTTTTATTAAAAAAATTACTTAAGTTGTGCTTGAATTGAGTGCTAATACTTCTCAGGAAAAAATATGAGTGCAAAATAAATACGTACTTAATAATACCGTTATTTCCCGGAATTTTTTCTAATTCAGTCGCAAAAAATGTGTAAAACGAGTGCGGCATTAGAATAAGGCCAGTGTGTGTTTTTACGTAGTCCGGTGCTGTTCTTGAAGAAGTGGCTTTAGTTTTATTTTTTTTATTGAAAATGATATTGAATTAATTTGTTCTACAAAAAATATATTAATTAATTTAATTTATAATTTATAATAATTATATAATTATTTAATTATATAATTATATAATAATTTATTTTATTAATTTATTCTACAAAAGAAATGGGGCTTAGTAGCCGTATTATTGCAACAAAAATCGGGAAAAATAAAACCGTTAATAATAATTTCCTTCAAAATGTTGAAAACTACGGGAAAAATATGAAAGGCAAGACTTATAGATCGACTTCAGCCCAAGAAAATCGCTTATTATTGCAGCAGCTTCAAATTAGGCTCAATCTGCTGCTAAATTAAAATCTGAAACCGGAATAAAAGCCAGTCTATCAACTGTTCGACGAATAATTAAATCGTCGGAACACATCCAACGAAAAAAATTACGCAAAAAGTCACCTTCGAAAGAAATTACGATTAGAGTTTGCCAAAGAAAAGATGACGTGGACGGACGAAGTGTAAAAAGGTTGTATTTTCGGACGAAAAGAAATTTAATTTTGATGGGCCCGACGGTTACAATTACTACTTCCACGATTTGAGGAAAGAAGAAAAGTTTTTGACTAGGCACCATAGCAGAGAAGGAGGGTTAATGGTATGGGGAGCAATTTCATTTTACGGAACGATTGATTTAGTTTTTGAGAATGCCGGAATGACTGCTCTATCCTACAAAAATATCCTGGAGAATGCTTTTCCTTAATTTCATAATCTTTTCGGGCGACTCCCATGGATAATGCCCCGATCAATACTGCAAGGATAGTAAAATCCTGGATCCATGGGACTTTTGGCATGGCCACCGTATTATCCGGACCTCAATATCGTGGAAAACGTTTGGGGGTGATTGACACGAAAAGTCTACGAATATAAAAGACAATTTGAAGATAAAAAAATCCATGATGGACGCCGTAACGACAGCTTGGCAGACGTCAACTAAAGAGGGGAAACGCAGCCAGAGGCCGAAAAAAAGGTCCTGTTTGTGAATTTTTTTAAGGAAACCTATGGGATATTTTTAAATGAGGGTTTTTATACCTAAAAATATACACAATCAAGAGTATTTTTAGTTTTTTTTATTAAAAAAAATTTAATATTTAGCAATTTTTGTAGAGCGCTCTGAAAAAAAGGTGAAATGCGGTGACCAAGATTGCTCCTCCTAAATTCATCTGAAACAAAAAAATTAAATATATTACTAAAATAGATACTTAAAACTCGTACTTGTGATAGCCGTTTTTGAAAATATTGATTTTTCACAAAATGGCGGACTTCCGAACGTAAATTAACGATTTTCGACTAAAAATTCGTCATTATTTTGCCTATAAAAAATGAATGAAGCTAAAATCCTATGACAAGTACGAGATTATTATGAATAAAATAAGCCTGCAAAAAAAACAAAGCGATCGGTTCACTGAGCTTCGAGAAATCTTGGTCACCGACTTTGAAAACATGGTTTCGAGAAAAACACGTTTGAAAATAAGCGCCAGCACTGCGCGCTCTAGAAGGCGGTTCACTCACTAGTTTATAACTTTGTTATGTTTTGAGATATCGACTTGAAATTTTCACCACATATTCTTGAGACTTAAAGCTTTAAGAAAATGTTTTGAGAAAAAAAAGTTCTGACTGCGTTTCCCCCTTTAAATAATTTAAAATCACTCTATCATTCACTACCCAACCGTATTTTTGAAGTAATTTCTAAAATTGGAGGTTCCACACACTGCTGAAAACGGTAAGATTTAAAAAAATTTCTAATATTTTAAAAAATTTTTAATCAAAACCACTTCATTTCAATATTCAAACAGGTGGCCTTATTCTAATGACTCGATGAAAAAGTGTGAAACTTTTAGAACGCAGCGAAATCAAAATTATATTTATTTATAAACTAATGGTTCTTAATATAGGAAAATATTTTGACAATTATTTTCCCGTATTTACAAAAAAAAATCATTTATTTTCTCAATATAAAATATTTTTTTGAATTGAAATAATTCTTATTGGCGTTGGCCCCAATCAAATGACGTGGAGTGTATATTCGTCCAAATGGAAAGACCTACGCCACTTGCCTTATTTTCGAGATATGGCTATTTCTGATGACATGTTTCGATTAATGACTCTTGGCCTGTCTGGGGTAAAGCTAATTTATAAATATTGAAAAAAATGAGCCAGTTCGTGGATTGCTTTTTAAGATGCGGCGTTCTTCCCATGAGGTTTTCGTCTTCTGCCCAAAAGGTGGGATAAAGCAGTAGTCCCCGCTGGACAATACTTGAAATGGTATGTTTTCTTTTCAATTTTATTTAAAATAAACAAACTCATTTCATAAAGAAACTAATAATTCCTTCTAACAACCAATAGATGGAGACATTCTTTTGAAATTCTCGACACTTTTTGGAGACTTTAATTAATATATCCAATAAATTTTAAGAAATGTCTTTCTTTGTTTTTTAGAATAAATGTAGAAACAAGTTTTTGAGGATACTGTATGAATTGCAGCGTGTTATTGGCATGTAAATTGAAAGAGGCTCAAAAGCATATGAGTATCGAGAAAAGTATTTAAAATAATATCGGAATTTATCTAAATAAACTGTAATTTTTATATGATAACGTTACAGTCTACTTTTGAGATCTGGTTTGCTGGGTAAGAGCTCTGTGTATTCATGTAACCTATCTAAGCATATATTGCAAATACAAAGCAGTATTAGAAGCAATACAATTGATAGTTGAAACAGAAAAAGAAACTTATTATCCGTTTTTTTTCTACATCAGTAAGTCAAAGACGACTTGAAATCATTCCTTTTGGAGGTTGGGACAATTGAATTGTAGTAAAAAGCTCATTATAGCAAAAAAGCATTCTTGCATTGACTTAATGTGGAAAAAATAAAATCTAAAAATAAAATTGATTTGTTCGTAATATTGAAAATTACTTTTATCAGAATGTTCTTGCGAAGTAAGATATGTTTATGACAAAAGAGGTGCAATTCATGCACGTACAGGGTGGGCCAAATACATTTTTTTTTTTAAATGCAATAAAATGAACAAAAATAAATTTTTTCCATGTATTATGGCTTTATTAGTAAGAGCAAACATTCCCATTAATTATCGAACACAACTTCGTTCAAGTGGCTACTTCGGCTGGCTTCGCAGTAGTGCATTCTGTTACTCCAATTTTTCAAGACCTTGTTGATAGTTTTGGACTGTAGCTCACGGATTGCTTGGATGATATTGGCCTTAAGTGCTTAAATCGTTTTCGGATTGTTGGCATAACACCGGTCCTTCACGGTTCCCCACAAAGAAAAAGTCCAAAGGGGTAAAATCTCAGCTCTGAGGCGGGCAATTGACATCGCCAAGACGTCTGGTAACACGATTTAGGAATTTGGTGCGCAAAAGAACGATTGTGGCATAGGCTGTGTGGCATGACGCGTTACCCTGAATAAGCCAGATGTCGTTAAAATTTATGTCTCCAATTTGGTTAAAAAAAAGTCCCTTAAGATAGCACTGTAACACCCACCGTTGATCGAAACATTGTTTCCAGCCTCACTTTCAAAGAAAAATGGTCCAATGATGCCATCACTCTACAATCTGCACCAAACTCTCACTCTCTGTGAATTCATCGGCTTCTCGACAATAACGTGCGAGTTTTCCGAGCCCCAGATACGGCAATTTTGTTTGTAAACGTAGCCGCTGAGATGAAAATGCGCCTCGTCAGAAAAGATGAAATTTTCACCCAAACCATCTTTTTTTTC